>VBSM01001979.1:11685260-11705309 GCA_008086735.1 Cheirogaleus medius | reverse complement strand
AAAAAAAAAAAGTGGGGAAGAAAACAAACAACCCAAGCCATTTGCCGCCTAACTTTAGGGCTTCTTTTTCTTTAAGGCAAATGCAATCAGGTTTCAGTGTGCTCCAGTAGGCATATTAGGAGTGAGAGAAGTTCTAAGCCCAGGAGACCCAGGTTCTGGATCCAAATCTATCACCAGCCCCCGCTGTGTGGCCGTGAGCACTCCTTTAAGGCTCAGTTTCCTCCTCCATAAAAGGACACAGTCCCACCGCAT
Source organism: Cheirogaleus medius (assembly GCA_008086735.1). Taxonomy (NCBI): domain Eukaryota; kingdom Metazoa; phylum Chordata; class Mammalia; order Primates; family Cheirogaleidae; genus Cheirogaleus; species Cheirogaleus medius. The sequence continues at coordinate 11,705,057 of VBSM01001979.1, read as the reverse complement.
AAGCCCAAAGTACCTTTCATTCATTAGGTTTTATTCTTGAAGCCTCGCAGTGTAGGCAGAAAATCATGACTCACTGCTACTGCTCATGTTGCTCTGTCTGTATCCCAGGGCTGTTGTAACAAAGTAACACAAACTGGATGGCTTAAAACAATGGAAATTTATTCTTGCAGGATTCTGGAGGCCAGAAGTCTGAAATCCAGGTGTCAGCAGGGTTTGGTTCCTTCCGGAAGTTCCGAGAGAGAATCTGTTCCGTGTCTCGCTCCTAGCTTCTGGGGACTGTCACCAATCCTTGGTGGTCCTTGGCGTGTAGACGTATCACTCCAACGTCTCTCTTCATCTTCACATGGTGTCCCCTTGTGTGTGTCTTTGTCTCTTTTCTTCTTATAAGGACGCTGGGCATACTGAACTAGGGGCCACCCTAATCCAGTATGACCTCATTTTAATTTGATTACATCTTTTCCAAATAAGGTCACATTCACGGTACCAGAGATTAGAACTTCAACATATCTTCTTAAGGGACAAAGTTCAGCCCACAACGCTTGCTTGGACAGGTAAATGTACACAGTGCCATGAGAAATCCAACAATGAGACTGCGGATAAGTTGCCATTTCTGAATACATTCGCTGTCTCTGAATCTGAAAATGTTGTCTCTGAATCGCTGAGAGTGGGCACTGCCCTCAATCGGCCATGGCCACGTGGCGGCCGTGAACGGAGCTCTCAACAAACCGCCACACCTCAGCACCAGGGTAAGCAAACGGCACAAAGTACATAAGCCACACGTTTTACACAGGGGGAAAACGATCAGTTGGAATTACATTTCGTAAGACTCAACCACTGCTAACGAAATAACCATCTGGCACCAAATCGCACCTGCAGAGACAGCAGGTTTATCCGGAGTGAGGCAGAAATGATGGTGGCAGCCACGGAGGGCAGAGGCTGGAGGGGAAAGAGCCCGGCCTGGTCTAGGAAACTGGGGAGGGACGACACGGATGATCACAAGTGCTCCTCACCGCCCCGACTTTGTTGCAAGTCGTAGGCAATTTATAAAGAACAGAAATGTATTTCCTCACACTTCTGGAGGCTGGGAAGTCCAAGATCAAAGGCTAGCATCTTGCAAGGGCCTTCTTGCCATGTCGTCTCATGGCGGGAGGTGGAAGGGCAAAGAGAGGGCGAGAGGGAGGGAGAAGGATGCTGAACTCGTCCTTTTATAATAAGGAACTCACTCCTGTGATAACAGCATTAATCGATTCATCAGGGCAGTGCCCCCCGGGACCCAAGAAACTCTCTACCTGGGCCGCCCCTCCAAACACCACCCCATTGGGGGTCAAGTTTCCAACACATGAACTTTGGGAGACACGTCACCACAGGAAGAATTTATTAGAGCTTTTTGATAAAGGAGATAGCACTGCCCAGAGAAATGTACAGAAAGAAAGAAAAAACCAACATCTCGATGTGGACACGCTTGACCTACGACACCCAGCCAGATACATGTGTGGACTAAGGGTGCCACATGGCCATGCACACGCCTAGAATGCCACTGCCATGGGAACAGGATACTTGAAGTCACTGCTTTCTAATTCTGGGGGTCAAGGAGAACTGGGAGAATGGTCAGAAGAGCTGGATCCAACTGCTGCAGGGAGACACAGGAGAGAACAAGGGCCCCAGCAGACTCAAGGGACAACGGATCCACCTGAAGCATATAGTCAGTGGCTCCCCAACTAAGCGACCTCCTAGGATTTTAACAATGGCATGGATAGGGCTTTGGAGATCACACACAGCGCATTCGGACTGTTCCCATATGGAAAGGGTCTTCTGCAGAGTTGGCGTTGTGAGGACAGGATTTTATTCCAGCATTTCCCCAGAGCCTTTTGGAAACCATACATTTCTGAACAACACTGTTGTGTAAGCTGTCACACATGGCCCCTTTGCTTTGGGCAGACCATGTTGATACTGGTTAGCTGATGCTGGCCAGAGCCTGTGACCGACGCTCAGCCTGTAGAGTGGCATGTAGTTTGGGAACCATGGGTCTGGGCCAACTCGGCTTACGGATGAACATATTTAATAGACAACAACAGACCCACAAGAGAAGGTTTATTGAATTTGGTGGAGGAATCTAAGGTTCAGAGAGGTGCAGAGACTTGCCCAAGGTCACAGAGCTGGTGAGTAACCAAGTTAGCTCCAGAACCCAGATCTCATAACACCTGGTTTAGTGTTCTGTGCACCATCCAAGCTTTCCCTCATCAACTTGTACAAAAACCAAAAGACAGTCCTCTTCTGCCCTCCAGTAGCACCCTGTATATATGGCATATGCCACGTTGCACAGCCAGTATTTCCTTCTGTTCATCTCTCCCACCAGACTGGAAATTCCTTGAGGGCAGGGACTATGTCTTCATCATCCTGTTTCCCTAGTTCCTAGCACAAGCCTGTCGATAAGCATGGAATCGACATTGGCCGAATGAATAAGTTATGAGAAAGTTTAGGGGACCACAAAGGAGTGGTATCATTACATTATTACTTATTAAATATTATTATTTCTGGGAAATAACCCTCCCCCCAATATGAACTGATCTCTAAGGATGGGAGAGAAGCCTTTAAAATAAGTCAAAAAACCAAAGATAAAAAACATAGATTTTATCAAGACAGATACTTAAGTAGCAAATCCTCTAAGAGAGCTCTGGTCATACTTGTCACTGCTTCTGGGCCATTTGCAAACTCTACACATAGTCTCTACACATAGTCTCAGAACCAACAAACAGAATCTGGTCCTTTGCTCACCAGGAAAGACCTGCCTGGATTTCATCAGTGGCTAATACTAATTAGCAGAAAATGCACAATAGTGTCCACAGACTCATTCAAAGACTAAAATTCAAGGACATTCTGAGTAATTAATGAAACAAAACACTTGGTAGGTTTTAGCATATTTTCAAAGATTTAAGCACATTTCCAGTGGTCGCAAACAGAAATGATAAATCACTTATTAAAAAACGAAGTACAGGCCGGGCGCGGTGGCTCACGCCTGTAATCCTAGCACTCTGGGAGGCCGAGGCGGGTGGATAGCTCAAGGTCAGGAGTTCGAAACCAGCCTGACCAAGAGCGAGACCCCGTCTCTACTAAAAATAGAAATACATTAATTGGCCAACTAATAATATATAGAAAAAATTAGCCGGGCATGGTGGTGCATGCCTGTAGTCCCAGCTACTCGGGAGGCTGAGGCAGAAGGATTGCTTGAGCCCAGGAGCTTGAGGTTGCTGTGAGCTATGCTGACGCCACGGCACTCACCTTAGCCTGGGCAACAAAGTAAGACTCTGTCTCAAAAAAAACAAAAAAAAAACGAAGTACATTCAATGACTCAAAATAAGACGTATGAAGGAAAACAAATCCCATGTAAATAACACAAGTTCATGTCCATTTCCCATTAATCAGAGTCCTTGAGGAATGGGGGAAACAACGAACTGATGCAGATAAAAGTGTATCCAGCCAAGAGGCACAAACAGAGATTCCGCACACAGATACGCAGGCTTTAGAAAGTCACTTTCACTGTTTGGACCCCAGACTCTTCATCTGGAAACTAACCTCATCTTCCAGGACCCCAGGGAAAAGAACGCTATCCATGTGTGATAGAGAACACATCAGCGACGAAGCTAAGAAGCTGCACTCAAGTCCACTTTAACAAAAGTGGCACACCATTGGGTGTTATCTAAAATTAGGAAAGCTGCATAGGGCATGGGCTAAACCTCCCACAGCATATATCGCTTGAACCACCTCTTTCTCTCCCAACTGGAAAACACTCCTTGGTGAGCACATGGTACTAAGACTCAGGTTTCTTCCCTTTCTTCTGATGGGAGTGACAGCAACAGGAAGTTGCTGCTGCCACTCAAGGTAGAGAGAGGTAGTTATCTGGGCAAACCCACAGTATTACGGTAGGCTGGAAAAAATGTAGGAAGGAGGGTTCTTCTTCTTTAGAGAAAGCTATTCATTCACAGGTAACACAACCCTTATTAACAGTAAATAAGTGTTCCCAAAATGCCAAACCTAATTATTATAAAACAGTTGAATTGGTGGCTTATGGCTTGTTAGTTCTAAGATGTTTCATGAATACTTACCATATGCCAGGCAACAGGCCAGTCTCAAGGAATGCAAAATGGGTAAGACATGGTCCACGCCCTCAATCTCACGGTGACAAGAGAAGTGAAGGGAGGACATTGGGCAGGGATAGATATGAAAGAGATAATTACACTGCAAAACAGTGTTGTAAAATACTGAGCAAAGTGTTTGGGGAACCAAAATTTAAATAGGAAGGGATGGTTTGAGGAAGGTTTTGCAGAGATTCAGGTCAGCTGGGTTTTGCAAGTTGAGATGCAGCATCCAGGAGAAAAGAAGAGCATTCTAGGCAGACAGAATGATATGCAAGTGAAGGTCAGTATTATCGCATATGGCCTTTCAGCGGAACTGGGAGTCCTGGGATGTAGCGGCAGGATTGGAGCATCTGAATAATGACTGGGGCAGAGGATGAAAGGAACACGGCTTTCTTTAAATGGTCTAGGGAAAACAAAGGAAGCAGAAAGAGCAAGGGGCATAGATCAAAAAGAGATTAAGAGATACATCAATCAAATGCCGCAGACAGACCTTCTCTGGATTCTAATCTGAACAAACAATTGAGAATTTTTTTTTAATCAGATAAATTCTAGCACTAACTGGATTTTAGATGATAATAAGGAATTATGATTAATTTGCTTTTAGGTGTTAAAATGGTTTTGTGGTATTATGTGTTTGTGTGTGTCTTTAAGAGCCCTTATGCATTAGAGATACATTTTGAAGTATTTATAGGATACAATGATGCCTGGGATTTACTTCAAAATAATCCAGCCAGGGGGGTGAGGAGAGGCAGGGGGAGAAAGAATGAAACAAGAAGGGTGACATGTTAATGATACATATGATATGTGGACTCCCGTGATGGTTCTATTACACTTACACATTGTATATACCTGTGATGGTGACATTGTACATTACAGCCCATTATACCACACCACTGAAATCTTCCATAATAAAAAGTAAAAGATTTTATATGCCATGCTGAAGGTTTTATACTGGATCCTCTAAGCCTCACTTCTCAAATTTCAGGGTAAAGAAGAATTATTTGGGGAGTTTGCTAAAATGCAGATTGCCAGGCAGCACCATCAGAAATTCTCATTCAGTAAGTCTGGACTAAGATGCTGAAATCTGGATTCTAATAAACACTCTAGATTATTCTAAAGCTGGTGGTTCGAGCCACCCTTTGAGACAACCCACCTCGGGCAATAGGAACCACTGAGGCCTGTGGATGACCTCTCTGGCAGCACTGGAGAAGACTCAGGGAAGGGAAAGCAGGAAGGGGTGGGAGGCTCCTGCACCACCTGGCAGGCCTTGGAGAGTCTCCCTACATCAGTGGCAGTAATGTCAGAGAAGAAGGGATAGCTGGAGAGACATTTAGGGGACAGAATCAAGGAACCTTTGTAACTGACCAGGTCTGAGGTTGAAAACAGAAGCATCAGTAATAATCCCAAAGTGTCCCCCAAGGAACCACCCTTACGCCCCTTTGTGTCTCCACAGCACCTGGCACAAAAGCGTCTACATTCCAAGAACTTGATAAAGGAATGAATGAAACCACCTCCTTGACTCTGTTTCCTACAGAAAAGGGTTAATATCACTGTGCTTCGACAATGCCAAAGGGAAAAAGACCTCAGTCACCATTTCAAACAGGAAGAGGGAAAAACACACCCCAACGCCAAAACATTACCAAATCCAAAGGGCAGCGCTGAGGCGGGGAATCATTCATTTCATTTCTCTGCAAACCGTTCAAATTCTGGAAGAGTCAAGACGTTAATACGAATTGGTGGCACCAACAAATAAAGGCCATGGTCAATTCAAGCAAGAGTCATTAAATAAAAATAAGAGCTAAACACTTAAAATGAGAAATACGCTGCAGTAGACTTTTTGTTTCCCTTTGCTTGTCTGTTAGCGCACAAATCTGGTCCAAGTCAGTTAAATCTATGGAATGTCATTTAGTGATGGCTGAGGCCTTTTTCTCCATAAATCTGTAGACAGCAAGAATTTCTGCTGTGGAGATCAGGGCCGCTGCTGCAAGAACCTCTAAAGAATCAGGAAGAATCACGTGACTCACACATTGTGTGTGCCATGCCTGGGCTCAGAAATGTCTAAGGGCTCCCTATCACCTCTGGAGCAAAGCTCTTTGGCACTCAAGACCCCACAGTCTAGCTCCCCAAACCTATTTCCCTCTCCATCCCACAGTGACCCTCTGGCTTCAGCCAATCGGGATAAAGGAAAAGCAAAGAGGTCTCAGATCTTGGCTCAACATCTGGCTGTGTCATCTCAGCAAACCACTGAACTCTGAGCCTCAGTTTCCTTATCTGTAAAAAGCACATAATGTCTTCTCTACAGTTGCTGGAGAGCTATAAGGCCATGGATACAAATGCCTCGCACAATTCCAAACAGCACCCAATAGTCCCTGTGAAAATGTCAGTTCCCATTTCACACTCAGTCTTCCACCATATGCATCCCCACCTCTGTGTCCAAGCCAACTCTGATGACCCAAGGGACCTCCACTCTCCCTGCCACCAGCCCCAGTCCTGGCCATTCTGAAGGAACCAGCTAATAAAATTCTGTTTTCTCTCCAGGTTTCCCCCAGTGGCACGGCTAACCCTTAGGGATTATTTTCTCCTTTAGATTCCTGAACCATGTAATTCTGGCCATTGGCCAATCCCTTGGCAACTAGCAAAAGCCACTTTGCAGCTTTCCTGGTCTCTTTTTATTCTTGCCCAGTGTCCTCCACCAAAGTTTTATAATCTCTTCATATCTCCAGTTCTTGGCATAGGGTAATTACATTTTTCCCCACTTTGAAAATATCAATGCAATGACATGGGCAGGTACCCAGTGGTTAGCAAGAACTATTACCCAATCTCTTGATCTTGAAAATTAGGACAACTTGTGTTGGATAGCTGACATTCATTCCTGTCTGGATCGGAGGGCTAGAGTTCATAATTTCTGGTAATCACTCAACCCTGTGATTACAGGCAATTTGAGGGCAGCTGGCAGGAAGAAGTAGCCACCAAAGAAAAACTTTGCTAGTTTGGGAACTGCCAGCCCCAAATCTATGTAAATGAAAGAAAGATGAAGGCATCGTGGTGATAACAAAGAGCAAAACAAAAAAGACTCAGGACAGAATCAAAGTTCCCTGGCATGTTAATCCCCATCACCTGTAAGAGATATTTTGAGGGGATACAAAGAGAAGACGAAAGCACAAAATACTCCAAAGTTCCTTTTTATTTTCATTAGTAAAAGGTTTTCAAAAGATCAAAGGCTTTCCAGAAATGTTTTTGTTGCATGTATGTTTCAAGCCCAGCCCCAGCCCAACCCCAAGGGATGAAGGGAAGGTCCGAGCAGTGATCTTCATGGGGAGACCTGCCCCTGTTTGGACCAGGGCTGAACACGTGACCCAGGAAGAGAACAAGTCCGAGTGTCTGGAACGATGACAAAGACACTGCACAGAGACACGGTGCCGACGCTGCTGGGCACGGCGCTGATCACATCACAGGGGCTGGCACCAACATGCCAGCAGAGCGAGCCAACAGTGCGAGGAGGCTGAACTCAAGAGCCACACAGAGGAAGCCAGGTGCAAAGAGGAGACTGAAACACGTCCCCAGAGACAGACAGAGATGAGCGTCCATGTGGCGGCAGAGGGACAGAGAGAGCATTTCCAATTGCCATGGACCTTAGATGTGCTTTGTTGCTCTTTGTCACTGCTCCAAAGGACTGATTATTATGTCCTTGGGACAAGCACTCTTTTCCTTAAGCCAACTCAGGTGGCTTTCTTGTCCTTGCAACCAAATGTTCCCTGACCACGACATTCTTCTTTAAGCTAAACTAAATAACTTCCGCCAGGAGATCCCTCTTATAATCGATTTCAACTGACAGCAACTACTTTTGTCTGATTTATTACTGCTGCAAGCCCTTCCTTCTGGAAGGGGGGAGGGTTGCGATCTCTTTTAAAGCTGGACTGATTTTACACTGGCAGGGCCAGCGTGTGCAGCCCTACATTACAGCGCCCTACACGACCCATCTAAACCAGTTTGGTCAGCTTACCCATTCCCTGAGAGCAAGGGAGCCACCACATCAGTAACTCTGTTGCTAAGGCAACTGCTTACTTTCCATATCAACTGCAAACTCGTTGCTATGGAGACACATATACAAGAAAAATTCCTCTTTCCAGCCAGGGACCAGATGGCAGGGAACTCGCAGAAGCCATGGGTTAGGGGGGCTTTGCTAAGTGAGATGTTTACTGGAGTACATTTGTCTCGTCACATCAGAGATGCGACTGTCCCTGAACACATTTGGAAGTTGCATCCTTGGTCCAAAAGCAAAAGTGTGTTCTGTGTTGCCTGCAAAACTACAGCCAGTAACTACAGGTAAGTCATTGTTGAAATAATTCTGAGAGTTTCTTCCTCTAAATGTCAACCTCTTTTGTTTTTCTTCACCGCGCCTCATATAAAAATATATGAATTCTCTAGTCAAACACTGATGGAAATATAATTTCCTAGAAGAACTAAAATAGAGATTTGATTTTGCCTCCTTTCTGATTGAGAGGCAATCCAGAAATCTTCTTAGTTTCTCCCACTTATGCACTCATGTGTCCTAGATTTATACCTCCACCCCGACTTCTCCACTGAGCTTGAAACTCACCTATCAAACTTCCTACCTCATAGTCCCACTTAGGTGTCCAAAACTCATCTCAAATTTAACATGGTCAAAAAAGAAAATTTTAGGGCTGAGAGCAGTGGCTCCTGCCTGTAATCCCAGAGCTTTGGGAGGCCAAGGCAGGAGGATCACTTGAGGCCAAGAGCTCAAGACCAGCCTGGGCAACATGGTGAGACCCTGTGTCTTAAGAAAAAAAAAAAACTAAACAAAAAACCAGAATTTTTGCTCTAACCCCCATCCCACCTCCCAACCCAAATCTGCCCACACACCTTCATCTGCAATCCCTGACCCTGGTCCACACCAGCATCATTTCTAACATCTCTCACTTGTACCACCAGAACAAGCCCGAAATAGATATTTCCTCCTCCTGTACCTTTAAGCACATCATTCTCCCCTTTCTAATACACTTCCTACTGACCTTAGTTCTGTTCCTTGGACATTTCCAGCCCTTGCCACCTTAGGGCCCTTGCACTTGCTTTTCTCTCTGCCCAGATCTTTGCATGGCTGCATCCCTCTTGCCATTCAAGGCACGGTCCAGTTGGTTCCTCTTGGAAACCTCCCAACCTCCTCCCCACCCCTCTCTACTGCACCATCCTGTTTTGTTTTCTTCAGGGCATGTATCATGATGTAATACATTACCTACCCTGTCCATATATGGAACTACTGTTTAACATGTGCCTCCTCCTCACCCACCCCCACCCCCACCCACCCCACCTTGTAGATGGTCCAGGAAAACAGCCAGGGACTCGTCACAGGTCACCGCTATATCCCCAGCACCCAGAACAGCGCGTGGCACTCTACAAACATGTGTAGCATGAATGAACCACTGCTAAAAATGCTTCTAAAATGACTGAATGCCACTTATTTTTATAAGTGCAAGGTCTAATTTTTACAGTTCAAACTAGGTACCCTGCAAGGCCTCAGAACCCTGGCGGCAAATGCCAGTTCTCACTTTACATGACTCCATCTATGAGGTCCATAGGAACTCAGCATTTGGTGAAGTATTCTGGAAGTACCTAAGTGGGACTGCGCTTCAGCTCTGTGCCAGGCCACCTGCACTCTGATTGCCGGAAACTCTGGACTTTTCCCCTCTACTATAGCCATGATTAGAGTCGGTGCTCACATAACTTGGCCTTTACTTCTAAAAAAAACAAAGCATGTGCAAACGTTCTGCTAGCTGGATGTTTTCTGTCTAATGACATTAGTTAAGTCACTTATCGGTCTTGTCCCTAGAGGAGGACAGTCACAGCCTTCTATGAGGCACTTCACAGAACTTCAATAAATGGAAGGAGACAATGAACTCAACCCCATGGGGCCCAGAGGGAAATCCCACACACCCCATGAGGATGAAAGAAAGAGAAAGGAGGGTAATTGGAAAGCCTTTCCCCCTGAGAAGCAGCATAGTCACTCTGCCTGTATTTACTGTCTCCTGCTGAGTTCACAAGCAAAGGTACTCAAACAAGCACAAGCGCACACACACACACAAAAATCAAACACTTCATTCTGTTCATAGAAATGTCTGTAATCTTACATAGCAACCCATCAAGTTATTACTAAAAGAACAACTTCACACTACTCCCTATCTTCAACCATATATTTCCTTGCTTTTCTTCTTATCGTACTTGGCACACACTACATCTTCACCTCAATCAAGCTATTGGTTTTGAAGATATTAAATGCAATTTAACCAGAATATCTTGAAGCAAAACCTTGGTTAACTGGAATGTTTAAAAATGGGTTGGCATCTCTGCTTTGCTTAAGTTACTACAGCAATTTAAAGTTTTCTTCTTGGCATCCCAGCTCCTACTAGTCCTCATTCTTATTTACATAATCCTCCAAACACTATTTCTCTCCTTCCTTTTCTCTGACACTGCTCCAACACATCTCCTGAGTCCAGCAACATTTGTCTCCTAAGCATCTAGACCTTTATGGCAGAAAAGTCCATGCTTGCTTAGTAACAGAATCAACATTTTATTTGGGCTTGCAATGGGCCTAGCAAAAGACCACATTTCCCAGCCTTCCTTGCAGCAATAAGGTTAGGTGACCAGGCTCTAGCCAATGAGATGGAAGCAGAGTGTGGGGTTTCTGGGAAAGCCCCTTTTATCCTTCCCTGAACACCCCTTCCCACTTCCTAAAATGAGACATGTTAGTGGATGCCATCTTGGACCACGAAAAGACCCAGAATGGAAACCAGCAATGCCCTAAGAACGGTAGGGCAGACAGACAGAACGTGTGTCTCTGTCCAATTCCTCAAGACCTATTTCTTGTGATGCTATTAGGTTTTCTATAATAAACAGTTAAGCCTCATTCTGACTAATCCATTTTGGGGATCTCATGTTCATTCTCACAAAGAATACGTTGTTAATTTATTCAAGCAAATACAAAGAATATTCAAAACTTGCTCATCATTATCCTTTCCCTTAGCTCCAAATGCCCCTCTCTGGGGAAGGTAGGCCTCCCTGGCTAACTTCCAACAATTCCAGTCACTCACTGATCAGGCATACTTCCAATACTTAATGGTGGCTTATTCTTTTTCTATTTTGTTTCCCTAGAATGTAAGCTCCTAAAAGACAAGAACCAAATCTCACTTTTTATTTTAACTTTTGACGTCATCAAATATTAAAAATTCTATTACTCTAATAAGCAAAGGAACCTCAAAGTCCCCAAAATTATAGGAAATGAGATATTGATGGCCTATTAATATGAAGGCATTCCATAGGAATACCTTGAATACATTCCTATAGTCTGAAAACTACAGGTCAGTGTTGAAGCCAATGTGGCCAAGGAATAAGTCCTTACAGGGTTATTTAGATATATTCACTGAATGAAGTGGCAAATAGGTTAAAAGTGACAAGGATGGGTAACAGGAATAAAACACTTCAAGGGGTCCATGAAACCAAAATCTGTCAACAAGACACACCTAATAAACAAAGTGGCACTAAAATAATTATTACATTAGCCTTTAAATAAATAAGTGTGTGTGTGTGTGTGTGTGTATCTTCTGTTTCAAGTGCAAAAAAAGTCCACTGGAAAAGTGGTGGAATATTCTATATGGAATTTCCTAAAATGTCCCACCATCTTGCCCAAGCTCAAGAGCATTAAGATGAGCCAGGGCTCCATGAAAGAGTACAACTAATCCAAACAACCCATTACTTTTTGTGAAAAAGCAAAACTCATAACTTTCAAATAGAAAGTCAGTGTGCCAGCTTCCTATATTATTCACCGCAGAGAATTATCCTGCAACTAAGGTGATTCAAAGGGAAATCTCAAAGCCTCTTCAGCCCACCAGGGAAGGCTGTGTGACTTCTAGCAAGTTACTTAACCACCCAGAGCTTAACTCCTCCTCTATTTTAAGGGGGAAATTAACAGGGCTTTATTCATAGGGTTGAAGCGAGGAAGAAATGGGACACTGCAAATGGAAAGCACAAAGCAAGCATCCCATAAATGTCCACTGTTGCTATTACAAAATACCAGTGGTTCTCACCGTTCCTTGGTCAGAGGTCCCAATTAAGAATCTAGAAACTAAGCCAGGCACGGGTGCACACACCTGTAATCCCAGCTACTCGAGAAGCTGAGGAGGGAGGAGCACTTCAGCCCAGGAGTTCAAGAGGCTGGGCAACATAGCAAGATCCCCACCTCTTAAAAAAAAAAGAAGAATCTAGAAACTAAACAAACAAAACATTGGGATCCTCTCCCTAGAAAAATATAATATGCATAGTCACATGACAGGTTGTCAATAATATTAAGTGGTCCACAGAGCCTCTGACACACAAAGACCATCAGGTTAACAACAAATTCTTGCTAAGACATCCGAGGATTGCCAGCATCAAAACTAGAACCAGGTATCCTGCCTTCCAATGCAGCCCTCTTTCAACCAAGTCAAGTTGCCTAGATTTATAACCTAAAATTGTATTTAAAGTACCACTCGGCCCTGGATATAATAAACATACTTTTGTACAGTGTTTCCTTTGTAAACCCTCTTAGGGCAATGTTTTTTGGTTAAGTAGCAAGAGGGGAAGTTATAAAAAAAAAAAAAAGGCACAGAAATAGAAACACAAATACCTGGGCTACTACAATCCAATCTATAAAAAATAACTATACTTTAATTCTCATTTACAAATATTCAGAGAGGTTAGCACATGCTAATCTTACAGTCCTAAACTTAAGACCTGTATTTTGGAGGTATAAAACTTAATCCCAAGCTTTAAAACTGCACCTTAATTGAGTTAGGCAAAGATCATCAATAGATGAAACCATCAAAGCAAAGACTGATGAAGAACATTACAGAGTAGGGTATCGCTGACCCCACATGGCTCAGTCACAGTGTCCCCAACAGTGGGCCAACCAGGCTTCCCAAAGTGATGTGTCAGGAAGGACACATGACGCTCCAAAATGTGATCTAGACTTCAGTGCTTACTTCCATTTGACAGGGTATGTGAGGAGAGAGAAACAAGTTAATTGAAATCACTGGGAGGCAAACAGAATGTGGGGTACTCTTGAGCCCAGCCGAGGTGTCTCTTTAACAGGGAAAGGCATGAAACTGGGGAGAGGGCACAGGAGTGCTGTAGCTTAAAACAGACTTAAGAAATATCACAACAAAATGCAACACGTGAGCCATGTTTGGATTCTAATTCAAACAAACATTTTGTAAACAATCAGGGATATGGACCAGGTATTAGGTGACACCAAAAGACTATTCATTTTGCTAGTGGGGACACCGGCATGGTAGTTATATAAGAAATTGTCAACTAGTCTGATGCACACTGAAGTACGTTGGAATAAAATGACATGAGATCTAGGATTTGCTTCTAAATACTTCAGCATTAGCAACAATAAAAATGAATGAATGAAGCAAGTAAAGCAAACCTTTGTCAACTACTGAATCTGGATGTGGGTCATAAGGGTGCTCGGTATATGGATTCATTATACTGTTCTCTACTTCTGTGTATGTTTGAAAATTTCCATGATTAAAAAATAAAAATAAAGCTCTTATCTTTTGAAGTCTTTTAAGAGATAAAACAGAAGCAAAACTGTCTCTTTCCCCTTGATTTACTCATACATGAGAATGTGTTCTTGATGAAATCTCAGCAATTGGAAAGAACCCAAAAGGGCATCTAGTTCAGGGATTCTCAAAGCTGGCTGCATGTCAGAAACCCCCATGAAGCGTATCAGAACTACCAATTTCCCCCAACCCACCTCAGACCTACCCAGTCGGATTCTCCAAGGAGGGCCCCAGAAATGGTAATTATGTTTAAGTGCCACAGGTGATTCTGATGCGGTCTAGTACATTCTCTCTCCAACATCCCAGCCTCACAGGGTATAGTTCCAAGCCCTCAGGGACAAGATCACACAGCGTTCCGCATTCTCACTGCTATGTCAAGCTTAGTGCTATTCTTCACTTTCAAAAGAAACAAAAAGTGGAATGGCTAACTCAGTGCACACAACTTGCAGGGCCTCCCTTCTCCCCTTCATCTGATGTATTTCTCAACAATACTCAGGTACATTTAGTCATTGTGTTGAAGCCAACCTTTGTGGGAGCTACCGGCAAATAAAATCCCCTGGGGAAAAAACAAGTTTACAAATAGAGCCAAAGGGGCTTTCACTGGGCAAAGTTCCAGAGGAAATGCCTTCCTTTCACTCAGCTGGCCATAGGAGAAAACCCCAAGTGACTGGGCCAGGCCCGCAGGGTGGAAGTACCTGGGCGTACCTGAGCATACCAGGGAGTCTATGCTTTTCACAGCGGCCACCAGCCAGCCCCAGGGTCACCCAAGGAAAGAAGAGAAAAGAAGAAAAACTCATATCCCTTGCCTTTGTTCCCACAGCATCATAAACACTGGGAACAAACTCCCAACCACAAAACTGACTGGCATTTGATCAGAAACATGTCAGTACAGGTCAGGATGGCTAGGAAGCCAGAACTCAACATTTCATAAGATTAACAATCTCAAATCCTTAAAACCATTCCCTTTCGACAGGCGATATCTGTGTTTATCCGGATTGACAACCTTCACCCCTGGAAAACATGACTCCCAGAATCCAGTGGTGGGGGGCGGCGAGGGGTAGCACAGCTCCCCCCGCAGTGGGCCGTAGCACACAGCACCCAACACCCACTTGTCACCCCCTAAGGCTGACTGATGGATAATCCTCCCAAGTCTTGCTGCACCCTTTAAAGTTGGTCTTGTCTAACATCTCAGAGTGTGCATTTGCTAAATTACTTTTATGTGCACCGGCATCATGTCAAACACCGAGACTCAGGCATGCGGCAACTTGCAGGCTCCATTCCACGCCAAACTAAATGCCCTGTTTGTTGCTTTATCGGTGACATGTGGCTTTGGGAGACCTGAACAGCACTTTCTTCTCCACATTCTAAGTCTGCAATTGCTTTCTAAGACCTTCCCTTTCTTGCCACAAGGACCCACCTGTACAGAAGCTTTTAATACCACAGACTCTTGTCTTTACTGGCAAGTAACAAATCTCCTCCAAGCTCAAAGAATGATCTTAAAGCTGTCAACTGAGCCAAGTACAGAGGCTGGTCTCCAAACGCCCAAACAGAAATGTGGAGGGAAGGAGAAAGGGTAGTGCAGGGACAACAGAGAGCTTCACTGTCATGGAACTCCCCTTTCTTGATTAAAAGTGGCACATTTTGATTGTCATAGCTATGTGAAAGTAAGGACTTGGGAAAGGAGAGGCCCAGAAACTTACGAATATTCACATTTGCACACTTGATCCAGGCAGTATCTGCACCAGAGATCAAAGTCAAGCTCCTTAGTCCGCTTCCCAGGCAACACCCCTCCCCAAACCTCACATCCCCACCCTTTATCTTCAACGGAAGTTCTGGGGAAAAGGCACTGCAGACAAGTACGTCCAGTTCGAGCAAGCAGAAATATGGCTGCGCCACCTCCTCACGCACGTTCTTCCAGCCAATGGCAAGTCGAATATTCTCAGGCTCAAGATTCTACTTGAAACAGAAACACGTTTCTGGGGAGAAAAAAATTAAAGGCCCCAACCCTGCATAGCCTCTGACCTCTCACACAACGGTGGTCCTGCGCCCAAACCTGAACTTCAAAAAGAATTTAAAACAGAACTCCAGCTGCACACAGCAGCATTATTCATAAGAAAAACAAACCTGGAAAATACAGGAACATGAAATCTTTGTGGAGGGAACATTTTTTGGCAATTTTAACCGTGACTGCACAACTTTTCAGAACACAAAGTCAGATCACAATTTTGTTTTCCACCTCTAACAGTTGACTGACCCTATTCTACTGTACGGATTATAATGCCTTAAAAGAAAGGTAAAGCAAATTATTAAAACTGTCTTCTTTTAGTCAACCTTGAAGTATGAACTAAGGCTTTAAAGTCAAAATTCAACATTATCAAAGTCAGTCTCTAATGGAAATCTTACCCTGAGCCAATTTTTCATACTCAGGGAGTTCCAAAGTTGTCAAACACTTACATAGCCACACCAGGTTTCATGAAAGTCACTGGGGCAACTCATGTCTATTTGGTCTTGGAGTATATACATATGCTTCTCAATGGCCATTACTGTCCATTTATTCCAGAACACTGGAGAAGTTGCCTTTCTAAAAGTTAATAATCAGAAAGAAATGCCATTTTTCTCTAGCCCTTGGTGGCAATTTTCTTCAAATATATAAATACACCCCCACCATGGTTAATGGCTGCCCGTGGAATGCAGATCTTTGTTTGAACTCTAAAACCAAAGTGGTCCACCCACATTGAGGCATGATACTGGGAACAATCGAGTCTGCAAACCACCATCATGTGATTAGGGAATCCCTATCAGTGGGAAATCCTCAAATAGTATAAACACTAAAAATAGTACATAACCAACACACTTAGGGAAAGGAAGTTCTTTATAATTATCTAAATGAACTAAACAAAATAAAATCCATTTACAACTGCTACTTCAGTATGGAAAATAGAAATTCATTTTTTAATGGTAAAAAATTAAAACAAACTTGAGTTCCAGACACACAGGCTTACCTGACTCCTCTCTTTGTCCACTTTCTTAAAACACTTATTCAATGACAAATTATGTCTCACTGAGTTTTTCCACCCAGTAGGTGCATTTGCAAAATATGGAAAATGTTCCAAGATCCAGTTGTAGATATCCTTTACTGGCAGACGCTTGCTTGGAGAGTCCTCGATGGCCATAAATATGAGGCAGCTAAAGGAGTATGGGGGTTTGCAGTTGGGGTTCTGCCTGGCATCATAGGGCATGTCAGAGTGGGCAGGGGATGGGGGGGTGTCATCGTCCAGGTCCTGGACGGGGCTGACACTCCTGAGGACAGACTCCCCAAAGCTCTTCAGCAAGTTCTTGCTCTCGTGCAGCCAGTTCAGGTTAGTCAGCTCTTCATCTTCCATGGCCCCCTCTTCTAGTCTGATGTCAGGCAGAGAAAAGTCGAGGTCATCGTCTTCCTGAAGGGCCTTGGAGAAACCGCTGCCCCGGTAACACTGACTCAGTCCACTGGAGACACTGATTCCTGAGCTTTCTGGCTTCTTACTGGGAGGCATGACTGGACCCATTTACGTGAAGGCTCCTAGTAAACATATCACAAAGAAATTGATCAGCTGGTGCATCCCAAAGCAGAAAGGCAGCTTCCACCCCCTTCTCTTGCCTCCCCCTACCACCTCTACAGACCCCCTGCTACATAGGAACACCACCAGATGACTCCCACACTGAGCAACACAAGCCCACAATTCCACCACATACAGATACGCTAATAAGAAAAATCAGCCTGCTATTCATATACCAAGGTGACCTGATGCCCCTTAAATAAAACAAGACTGAAAATATTTATAGCACCTTTAATGTGCAAATTAAAAGAATGGGAAACTTCACAATGCCTCCTTCCTAGATCTATGAAGACTCTCACTGTGACCCTGAGAAAAATCAGTTGTTTCTTGGTGCCTCAGTTTCTCTATCATACATGAATACATATGTAAAATTCTTTCAAGTTTTTTGAGAAACACTACGAAATAAGCACAATGCAGAACTCGTACCACTTTGTATTATTTATCTCATTGTTTATCCTTCTCAAAAAAACAAAATACCTGTAAGTTTACAGCCATTTGTTTCACATTAAATTCAGCCATTTGTTTCACATTAAATTCAACACCATCACAAGGATCTCAGTGTGAGTGGCCCCAGTGAGCAGCACCAATTTGGTTATAATATTTTAGTTGATTTTTTTCCCATAAAAGACCCAAAACTGTGCAACTTTAATTCCATTTGGCAATTCTAAAGAGCGATGACAATGAATCCTGTGGATTCAAACTGGAGGAAGAAGTATGTTAAATTTGACTGTGACACTATATCCAGAAAGAAAAAGCAAGTAACTTCAGGTACCGCACAAGTAAACGAGAATACAAGATAAGCCATTAACTATGATCAGAATTGGTGAAAAGAGACAAGAGAACTACCAGCTTCAAGGCAGGAAGACAAATTCAACAAAAATTGCCACGAAATGTTATCCCCTCTCCCACTACCATCTTCATTTTTATCAATGACCTAGAACAGGGAGTAAAATAATATCTGATGAGAAAAGGAGGAGGTGTCAAGTCCACAAACAGAATGTCCCCTTACAAATACAAAGCACGTTCAACTCTCCAGCACACAACGTAAGACAGAAAGAACAGTAAAGATAAGGAAAAGGGTCTCCCACTCTCCATTTGCAGTGCTAAAACAATGTGCTTGGTTTAAGTGTGTCTAGTTTCAATCCCCACCCCACCCCCGCCCAAGTAAAAAAGACCAACCAAACTACCTAGAAAAATGAACATATCAAAAGCAAAGACCTGATCTTTCTAAGTCTCTTAATGTCCATTAGCACTACATCTAAAACCACCACCACTGCAGCTAGAGAAGCTCTAGAATGGGATTCTAGAAAGCATAATGTGTGGCCCTAAATAGCCAGCCAAGAGTACCAGTGCACTGCAGCACCTTTCTTCTTCCGAAAGGTAACAGATAGAACCTGCTGGACACAAGGCCTGAAGGGAACCTCTTAGGAGCTCCTGTGAGATGCCCAAGGGTAAAGAGGGAAAACTTCTATGGGGCATCACAGTCCAACCCAGGCAGGACAATCTCGTTGCCTCAGGTTCATACACAGGGAGTATTTCTTTCTGTCCCATGAGGAAGCTACCTCTGAGTAGCACATGACATATTTTCAAGAAAAAACAAGCTAGTGTCTTTAAGTGTGGGGACATGACCGAATACAGACTGATACTGCTTTTCACTTCTTTATGAACAAATCAAAGCTGGCTTGTCTCAAAGTTCCTCGGATCCCATCAGAAAATTTTCTCAGCTACCAGTAGATCCACACCGCAAAATACGAAAGAGAACTACCCAGCCACTGAAGTCAACTTTAGCTCCAAATGAAAGTTTTATGTCTCCTGAGCTTCCAAACAGGAAAATTATATCATGGCTGACAGTAAAGTAATTTAATTGCCTGTTGCTATGACAACATGCTGCTCTCTTTCTTTTTAATTTGCTTATTTGTCAGTAGCTTCCCAAAGGAACTAACACGCTATTCTCCATGTTTTCTTTTGTTTTAAACAAACACTGCGAGCAATATGGTTTTATTGGGAAAATGGCACTGTCCAGAAAAGAGGGTTATGGGGGTTCAGCATCCTCGGCTCCCGCGTCTGCTTTGTGCCCGGGTCCCCCACGCTCTCGGCTAACTGCATCCCAACAAACCCTGCATTTCATGGCAATAGTATGAAGAGCTGCTGATCACTACAGTTCCATTTAAAAAAGCAGTTCCCAGAAACCACAGCTGAGGAGTTTTCCATTATTATACTCGACAGAATCCGCCAAATCTTTTTTTCCTCCTGTTTTAGAGGGAAAAAAAGAATCTGCATCATGTGAGCCCGCAGTTAAGCAAACATTTTTAATCTGCTGCCAACAAGGTTGCTCCACCAGAGACGCAAATAGTTATTCACTGGTGACCTCCTTACAACTTCTCGGTTTGTTATTGGTTACGTTCCCTACACACACACACACACACACACACACACTTTTTTTTTTTT
>VBSM01001979.1:11640254-11666386 GCA_008086735.1 Cheirogaleus medius | reverse complement strand
ATACACTCAGTACTCTGCTTTTTTCCACATCACATGGTATGAAATCTATTCCTACAACAAAATTGTGTGCTCCGGGTGGGCCGAAGCCGTATCAGTCTTGGTTGTCACTACCCACTTCACACCTACCACGTGCCTAGCACGCAGTAGGCCCTTAACAGAGTGCAGAGTGAACGATCGGACAGTACCGCGTGCTAGGCCCAGTGACTTGGCTGTCCTTTCCCTTTTGCACATTTAGGTCACTTCCAGTTTTCTGCCACCATGAAGGAGGCCGGATGGATAGCTGGATCAATACGTCATGTACAGACCTCCATTTCTTTAAAATGAAATTCCTAAAAGCAGAATTGCTGGGTACAAGAGTATTCATGCGATAAGGCCTTGGATGCCTGGTGCCAAATTGCTCTCCAGAAAGGTAATTCTCATTTATATCCTCCACGATGATACATGAGAGTGAAATGCCTAGTTTTCTCCATAGAGACGAGTATTTGAGTTAAGGAGGAAACTGCAGAATTCTTCAGTAGGTGTTTTAGTGATAAATGGAGGGCTGGACTTAAAGCTCACTCTGACATCTAACAACCCCACAGAGTATAAAGTTTCTTTCTGAACTTCACCAGCCTCCCTCTGACATCCTCTCTGTTGAAAAATACCTAATACTGCCACAAGGAGAAGGACCAACTCCCACCCTCCTAGTACGCATTACACTATATATAATACATACATGGTCCCATGTCACAGGAGCTCAGTAGTGGGTTCCCCAGGGCCCAGCACAGAAAACCCAACCTTTCCATATAAACAAACAGTGACCCGCACCAAATCTGTGTCTCTCTGGCAGCAAGTCTGGTCTATAAATATCTGCAATCAAAAGTAAATACCCATAGCGGTTTCCTGGTGTCTTTTTTCTTACACATACACATTAAAGATACACGGTTAACCTCAAAAACACACTTTCCATATTTGTTTCCTAGAAAAAGTTTTGTTCTTCCTCATATAAAATCAGCTACATAAATTCTCAATGAATATATCTATCAAAGAGTTCTAACTAATTTTTTTCCTATAGGTCAAGGAGGTCATTTATAAGGAGATATGTAGATCCCGGTCCAGAAAGTGTCCAGCCCACGACACCTTTGTGGCCAGTGTCCCCCGGGAAGCCAGCAAAACCACCTCCTCGAGGAAGAGGCTCCAACATCCACGCACTCTCTCTCCTTGGACCGCACCCCACTGTACACCAAGACACTCCGATGTGATGATGGTAATGAGCTTGATCTTCCTCCCTCCCCAGTTGTCCTCCTCCCTCTCTCCTCCCACAAGGCTGAGAGTTGACTGCCCGGGGAAATCACTGGCTTCCCTCCAAGGCCCCAACAGACAGAGCAAAGGATGGAAAGTTATTTATATTCTCTACACAAGAAACCCTGGATTCAAATCCCATCTCTGTCCCAACATTATTGTGGCAAGGTTAGTGCCCCGGTCTTCATTTCTCTGTCTTCAAAACAGGGTGATTTCTGCATCTCTCTTGTGTGTTTTACTAGAACTTTACAAGGAAATCTTTCATGTGTTTCCTAGGCAAAGCACCTCTCTAAATTCAATACCCTTTGTTAACAAGGTCTGCCTTCTGGACTTACTGATGGAACGCAGCTCTTCCATCCAAATCCTCCCCATACCTGAGTTTCTGGTGGCAATGTCAGCAGGGTATCTCCTGACCTTTTGAACCATCTGTGATGTTTTAAAAACCCATATGGCTCTTCAAAATCAATTAATATTAGCTACCCCTCACCTTACATCCTTTCCCTATCTACACACACACACTCACACGCTATGGAGGTCCAAATTCTTTACTTTGATTCAAAATAAATCCCAAGTCTCCAGCCCTCCAAAGATAAAAATCTCAAAGCCTATGTTCACATTTATCCATGAAAGAAATTTAATAGTTCAACATGTCACACAGCAAGTCAATCAGAGGACTGCGAAATAAACACAGAAGTTCTGAAGTCCATGTTTCCAGTTTTCTTGTGATATGAACAAGACAGAATTTATTTGAGAAGAAAATGCCAAGGTGACATTTGGAATTACCACGTTTGTGGGGGGCAGGAGGCCAACCTATAGGACATTTTGCATTCCCTTTTGGAGCGCTGCTTGGGTAGCCTTGCCAGGTCCACAAGCCCCTGTGCATACAATTCAGCCAACTCACCACGGAGGTCTGACAGCTTCGCCTCCCTCCCTGAGCAAGTCAAGGGGAGTTTGCTCTCAGCCAGCCTCTGGGGGAGAGGCAGAAAGCCTGCCCTCTACAGAAACCCAGTTGGCCTAAGGTCAGATTACTTGAGTTAAGTGGAATAGACAATGGGGACCAGGGGTGGGAGTGGGTGGTCCAGCAAGAGGACATAGCAGAAAAGGAAGACAAGGGCATCCCTGTCACTCAAGTCACACTAGCCATGTGTCCTTGCCCCTAAGCTACTGATGGTGCCACCTTGATAGCAGCACCTGCTTGTTGCATGGGGCAGAACCGACGGCTCCTGTCCACTCCATTTTCTACCCTGTAGGTACAGCTGCACTGGATTCAGGCGGGTCACTAGAGTCACCCTGCAGCTCTTGACACCCTCCACTTTTGCATTACTGAGCTGGGGATGGGCGGCAAGGGGACCGCTATGCTGAGATAGTTGCCTGCCTCTGCGCCCACCTGTGGGAGTTCCTGATGGAGTCTATTTTCTAGCCCATTTTCTTTTTCCTCCAGGTCTTGCTTGGCACCCTTTCCTGAACCTTCGACAGTACCCCAGAGCCTGCCAACCCAATGCTAGTCTGCCGTGAAGCTCAGTTCCACTGGGTGAGCCCTGGAACCACTCTGGACTTCAGTGTCATCTGCCAACGAGGGGCAGGAGTAGCCCTTCTCTAAAGTTCCTTCTGGGTCAGAAAATTAATATTCTTGACGTTATCTTCTTAAAACTTTATTCCCTGTGCCTTGGACAGAAAAAACTTTCAGGCTTGCCTGTCAAACTAATCTGAAACATGGGGCATGCCAGGGAAGTCCCCAAGGGCTAGCCCTTCCTTCCTAGGTATCCATGGGACATTGCATAGCCTGGAGGTAACATCCTTGCACCATTGGTTTAAAGAATAATGGCCTCAGTTTCCCCATCTGCAATCAGTGGGGCAGACTGGATGAATCCTAAGGTCTCTTTCAGAGTGAAGAGCCCAGGATTCTGAAAGTAGAACTCTCACGCTAACCAGCAAGGCCCAGGGAAAGAAGAAAGAAAAGCCAGTATTGATTAAACACCTCAAATCAGACCCATACTTTAGCTGCCGCTCATTTTGCTACTGATTCAAGGATGTTGATGACACCCATGGAGGTTCGGGCTGAGTCAGTCAGTTCTCTACCCTCAACCCAGCCCCGGGGGCACCCGATGTGACCAGTTACCGTCAGGTAAGACCAAGACAGTTTGCTAACATGATTGTCAGGAAATGTAATTCCTTGAGCCAAGGCCCTGGGCCTAAAAATGCCTGCTGGCTACCTGTGTACTGCCCCTCAGTCAACGATTCTGGAAATGGAGTTTCCCGAGCATGTTAAAATTTACGAAGGCTTTCCTTGGGCTGGCCCATGGATTGATATGTTTCCAGTTCTTCATGTTACCTGTCAGTAACTTGTCACCTTGCAGATGTCAGCCTGAGAACTGGTTGGGATGACGGGGACACTGCCATGTCTCTGCATTCATTCCCAAGAATTACCGTAGCTTGAGGGTGACAGCCCCACAAGTTAAATCTTCATCACCCCTGCCTGCCTGTCTTAACACTGCAGATTCCCTTTTTTATCTTCGACTATATTCACTCACTACCCATTTGAAAATTTTTGGAGGCTTGTGTGTGTATATGACATACTTTAAATTTTAAAAGCTTTTGAAAGGCACCAAGCATATTTTTGAAAGTCATCACTCCAGCATTGGTGGTTGGGGACTGCAGAGTTTCCAGAGTCATTTGGATTTCAGAGGGGGACACTATTATTCTGCCTCCTGCCCTGTCTAAAAGTCTCAGCTCCCTGGGTCCACACCAGGAGAGGATCATGTCATGGGGTGATTTCAGAGAGGGAGAAGGAACCACAACTTTAAAGCCCCTACCTGAAGCTCACTGTCATCCCCTATTTCCTAGGGTCTAAAAAACAGTATCCTACATTCACACTAGTGTGTAAATGACTGATACCAGGGTCACTCCTTAGAACAGGCTGAAGGGAAGGCAGGGATCCCTGTGCCCCAGGATGTAAAGGTGTATTGCCAGGGTGTGTCCTAAGGGGCAGAAAGATGAAGCAGAGGGCACTCAGATTCCATAGGCCCTAGTGCCATCTTCCCTGAGATGATCTTGGTTCTTCCTAATTTGGTTTGGAAATAACGTGCATTTCCTTCCAAGGTAGGATGCTTTATCCACCCTTGGCTTTGCTGGTACCCAAGTGGAGCCGCTGTGGAAAGGCTCCCTCGCCAAGTCCATCCCAGCTCCCCGGCATTCCAGGGGAGGGCCGGAACGAGCACAGTTGAGACCGTCATCGACCATCACGGAGCGGCACTAATGTGGACACAGGAGGTGCAGGCTCATTCTCCCAGCCAGGTGTCCAGGCTGGCGAGGCCATCTGGGTTAGGAAGTGCGTGCTGTAAAGCCTGCTGGGGAAAGCTTGTGTTGATGGGAGCTTAGCTTAAAATCAGCTACCTTTAAGAAGTCTCCTCAGCCCTAGCCCCCACTAAGATGGGGGCTTTGGAAATTTGCTATTTCCCCTTAGGTAGCCCTCAGAAAACTGATGCATCCACCCAAAAGCCTATGGGCAAGGGTCCAGGAAATAAATCGGCTCCAACAGGAAACACTGGAAAAAATGCTAGGAAGGGGTCTAGATTGTAGTTTCAGGTTCCCAAAAACCTAAACATATAAACCAGAAATAAAAATCTTTTAAAAGATGCCTACCTATCTAAAGTGTAACCACCATAAACTTTAAACTCTGTACGTTGATGTAGACAACTAACATTTAAAAACGAACTTAAATTGTACCAAACAATAATGTTGCCTCTTTAAAAAATATTCAGCTATAAAATTTAAAAGATGGCTAAAAACCCAGTATGGGTGAAGTGTAAAGAAATAGGCACTCTTTTCAGTATTAATGGGAGTGTTAGTGGGTCCTATCATTTTTGGAGCATATTTAACAACGTCTATTAAGATTTAAAATGCACATCAGCTTTGACCCAGCAAGTCCCCTTGCCGGCAGTCACTGCACAGAAATACGCTGTTACAGACTGAATGTTGTGGCCCCCGAAATTAATATGTTGAAGCCCAGTGTGATGTAGTTTGTAGGTGGGGCTTCTGGGAGGTAATTAGGTTTAGATCATCTGCCATGATGGGATTAGTGTCCTCTAAGAAGACAAGAAGGTGGCCGTTGACATCAGCAAACCAGGGAGAGAGCTCTCACCAGGAAGTAAATTGTCCGGCACTTTGATCTTGGACTTCCCAGCTTCCAGAACTCTGAGAAATATATGTTTGTTATTTAAGCCACCCACTTATGCTATTCTGTTATAGCAGCCTGAGCTAAGATATACACAGTTATGCAAAAATATGCATCGACAAGGATTATCTCAGCATCATTTGTAATAGAGAAAAACTGGAAGGGACTCCATGTCTGTCAACAAGAGATCAGTTAGCTAAATCCTGGTCCATTCGCAGAAACTCAGCAGCTTTTACGAGAACAAGGTAAACTGAGCTGCTGGTGGGGAAAGGTGTTCAGGGAAAAAAGCATGTTGCAGGACAATATATGGAGTCTATTTTTTTTCTAAAATAGTATTAGATGTGTTAACACATGCAAAAAAGAATCTTTAACAGGTAGATCATTAGGGACTTTGAACTTTCCATGATAAGCACTTCTACATTGGTTAGTATTTTAATGGTTTTATGTTTTTAACATTAAACAACAACTTGTAATCAGAAAGAAAAAAATGAACTACTCCATATTCAGGTTGTTTCATTACCTTCCAACCCATCCCTGACCCAGGTAATTCTTTGCCCTTATCTTGGAGAGACAGTGGAGACCTGGTTCTTATATGTTCTAGAGAATATTGGCTATGTGCTGTGTATTTAATCCTCATAATTCCATTTGATAAATGGCTCAAAATCCCAACTCTTCAAATGCCCCACACTAAAGGTATTTTGTGCTTGAGAAGTGGCCAGCGTGGTGGACAGAATGCAGGATGGTGACTTCGGAGTGTCATCCGGAGCATGTTTTCTTCCTGGGTTCCAGTTTCCACATCAGTGAGATTAAGTGCCTAATGGAAATCATCTCCCCAGTTCTTCAGAGAAGACCCCAACCCCTCCTCACCAAGGCCCCCACGGCAGGGGTACTCAGTCAGCATCTGTTGAAACCCTGGAGGTAGAGAAAGGCCTGAAGTCGGGAACAGTGGGAAAGGAAAATTTCAGAAAAGCCCCTACCAGTGCTAGTCCTGAGTCGGCGTCAGCCAGGGGGAAAGAGCAAAAGGGTTTTGGCCGGGTGCAGTGGCTCACACCTATAATCCTAGCACTCTGGGAGGCTGAGGTGGGAGGATCACTTGAGGTCAGGAGTTCCAGACCAGCCTGAGCAAGAGTCCGACCCCCGTCTCTATTAAAAATAGAAAAAATCACGCAGGCATGGTGGTGCATGCCTGTAGTCCCACCTACTCAGGAGGCTGAGGCAAGAGGATCACTTGAGCCCAGGACTTTGAGGTTGCTGTGAGCTAGGCTGATGCCACAGCACTCTAGCCCAGGCAACAGAGTAAGACTCTGTCTCAGGGAAAAAAAAAAATGAACAAAAGGGCTTTCAATGGAAGGGAAATGCAGGGAACTGAATGTCTGTCATCCAGGGAAAGTTTGGGGAAGGAGAGGGGGGCAGATGCACCACCATCTAATGGGTGGGGGCACAGATGTTAAACTTGCTTCAGAGAATGGGTCAGTTCCACACAAGTCCCGCCTGAAGTGCCACACGGAGGGCGCCCACTAGATTAACAGTCAGCTTCGTGAGCTGGGCAGGCAGCATGGCAGGTAGCACACAGTCTGGGTGGTAAGGGCTTCCTTATCTGAGAGCAGGGTGGGCCCGAGCTGGGGGCTGGCTGGGTGGGAGGCGAAGGTAGGCAAGGAGGCAAGACCGCCAGGATCTCAGGCACACAGCTCACCCTCTGCAGCCTGCTCCCGAGTCATACCGAGTCTTGAAAGTGCAATCGCCTAACCCCCACATGGCCCATTCTGGATCGCCTGCTATAATCACACTTTCCCTTTAACAAACACTGATAAATAATTAAACTTCCTTAAAGGATCCAAATCTCTACAGTTCCGTGCCTGATTAAATACTAAGCACAAAAGAGGCTCCGGGCCCCGCAGTTTCAAGGCCTTCATATCTTGGGTCTCAGGCCACGTGCTCCCACTGTCCCAGTGTAAGTGGGTGTCCCAGGCTGCAGCAGGCCACTGTCGCCAGGTGTAAACTCCAGAAAACAGAGAACTTGTCTACCGTATTCCCCACAGCATCAGCAGCAACAAGAACAATGCCTGGCACATAATAGGTGCTCAGTAAGTAGTTTTTGAATGAATAAATGAATGGAAGGTGTAGAGGAAAGAACCTAGGCTGAAGAGCTGGTCAGAGCTGGTTAACTGTAAGTTGTGTGGCCCCGAGCAGGTCACTTAACCTTTCTGAGCCCTGGTTCACCATCTGTGAAGTAGGAAAGAACAAAACAAAACAGAACCCACCACCTTCCAGAGCTTTGGGAAAGATTGGAATAAAGTATGAGAAACACCTGCCATGGGCTACCTTGTCCACGGAAAACGGGAGGTGAATTTGCATGGCCATTATTAATAACTCAAAATCACAGCGGAGCCCATTCATGTCTTATAATTACAAGCGTCAAATAAAGTTCCACAATTCGAGTCTACAACTTGCCCTTTGGGAGCTACAAGTTAATAACCAACATTGTAACAGCCTCTCCTTTAAACATAGTGGTACTCCTGTCTCTCCTTCAAAGCAGATTTACTCAGGACATTATCAATCGGTTCACTGTTTTCAGAGACCTTCACCAAGTGCCTGCAAAGGTGTGTGCGGCGGAAGGACGTGAAGACCAGCCTTGGAGAACCAGCGGGTTCACAAGCAGCGCTGGCCCAGCCCTGGCCCAAACTGCTGAGGTCTGATTCTGATTGAGCTTCCTGCTGCCTGGGCCTGTTTACTTAAGAAAATCCAACTTGGTGTGGTGGCTGCAAGTGCAGGATCTGGAGCCGAATGCCTAGGTTCGAAGCCTGGCTCTATCGCTCTTAGTATGACGTTGGGCAAGTTACTTAACCACTTAAGCCTCAGTGTTCTCATCTGGAAAATGGGGGCAACAATCGCACCTACCTGGGGAAGGGAGGAAAGGAAGCAGGAGATTGTATTTCTCCTGCTTTATGGGCAATCACGGAGATGGACCAGTTCATCTGCAGAAACCCTGCCAGGAAGAATTCTTGCCATGAAGACCATCCTTCCCGCGTTTTCCCATTTTTATTAATGCACAATCATTTGAGAGATTTGGGAGGAAGAAGAAGTGGATATGAGTTCGCGGACCGCTGTGTAGCTAAACCAGGGCATCAGCTTTGTCTGCGTGAACGTGACTCTTGACATCAGAGTGATCAGGAGATTGGAGGAAGGAAGGCGGTGGGTCAAATACCAGATGAGAAAGAAGAGTGGGCTCCCAGTACTTCTCACCCAGGACTTTCAAGGTTTTTTCCCCTTTAAAAAAATCCATCACCTTCTCTGTCTCTTGTCATCTGAATCATTTCCCTTTGCCCTGACCAGGATTCCTGCTCTTGGGGCCTCTCGAGCTCAGCTCCACTTGCCTTACCGTTATATCAGAAACACGCAAGGTACACTTTTGGAGAGTCACTTGAGCAACCCCTCCTTGTGTGTTCTGGGCCCTCTATTGAAGGATTTTCCTTTCTTGGGATTAGCACATTGTTCTCCTCCAAAATGCAGCACGTGGATAATCTGTGGACGCTACCTGTCTCTGCGATGCCCTTTGCCCAGTATTTTACGATGCCATTCTCAGGAAAACGACCCCATTCCTTCTGTACTCAGCAGGGAGATACGATGTGAACTGGGAACTTGGCTACTATGTTTGTAAATAATTCGGATTTCAAGTGTAGTCTTGGCATGCCTGAAAACAAATGATTACCAAAAAGTTATCCAGTTGCCCTCCCAACTCCCCCCGCTACTTCGTCTTGAGTGTGGAGCCCTCTCTGCTGGTTCCATGTGAGCCCCAGTGAAAGGAGCAATCGAGACCCCCCTAAAGGTCCCAGTCAACGACTGCAGCCACAGGTTTGGCTGGTCCTGCACTGGAGAAGGTAAAGCCCTTAAATAAAGATTTGCCACGCTCAGTCCAGCTCTACTCCCTTTGACTCCGGCCAAGAGTCAAAGTCGATATTTGCTGAGTGGAAAAGGACAAAAGGAAACAAATTCATTTGCAAGCTCTCCAAACAAACTAGAAAAAGTAATTCTCCACTGTTTACCCCGTCCTCTTGTAAGAAGGTTAAGCTAATATGTCCCTACTTTGAGAGAATCTCAGCACTTTGGTCTCTGAATCACAAACTAGCAGTTGGCTCTCCAAATACGGTGTTCACAGAGAGATGTGCAGCATGCATCGTTTAATAAAGAAATAGGGCCATTTTCAATGACTTTATAATGGGCCAGGCACAGTGGCTCATGCCTGTTATCCCAGCACTTTGGGAGGCTGACATAGAAAGATCGCTTGAGGCAGGAGTTCAAGATCATCTCAAGCAACATAGTGAGACCTCATTTCTACAAAAAATAGAAAAATTAGCCAGGTGTGGTGACACATGCCTATAGTCCCAGCTATTATACTTGGGAGGCTGAGACAGGAGGATCACTTGAGCCCAGGAGTTAGAGATTGCAGTGAGCTATGATGACTCCACTGTATGTTAGACTGGACAACAGAGCAAGACTCTGTCTGTCTCTCTCTCTCTCTCTCTCTCTCTCTATATATATATATATACACACACACACACATATATATATATGACTTTATAATGACTTAAAATGACAACATTATGACACTGTTACTACTTCAGACCACTAGAGGCTTGGGAAATCTTAGAAAGAGAACTCCTAAAAGGTCACACTATTTCTTGACAATCCACTGAGGAGCTGGGTCGTTAAAAGAGCCCTTTGAATCAGAGTGAATTTAAATCTGCACCCAAACCATTAGCCTTTTGGGTACAAGGACAACATATTAGCATTAGAAGGAACCTTAGGATCACCTAGTCCATAGCAATTGCTTTACAGGTGGGAAAAATGAGGTCCAGTGAGAGTAAAGGAATTGATCTAGAACATTTAGTGGATTTGGCAGAGTCAAGACTACAATACATCACAGCCCCTGTCTAGGCAGCAAGGGAGAACGAGTACTTTTGCTAATGCAACTCGCTTCTCTCTCATCCGGCAGGGCAAGGGGGATGTTCCCACAGAAGAGGCTGTGTGGCAGCTGGGAGCACATCCCTCCTCACTCCCTTCCACCACAGCTCTCCCTGTCTCTCCTGCCTTTGCAAGTGCCAAGTGGATTTAGAAGCCAGGTGCATGAGGAAACCCAGAGCCCTTTGCAAGGAAGGTCATTGCCTACTTCGGGCTGCATTCTCACCATGGGTGTGAGACCAGACGAGCAGCTCAAAGGGGACTGAGAGGTATACATCTGCAGGGGACAACAATAGCTCAGGACAGCTAGAGGGGAAGACAATGTAAACTCTGCCCGACAGCTGCTAAGGAACAGGAACACCATGACGTGCCCCTGGCAGCCCAGCCTGTGCAGGAATTCTCCTGGGATCGCTCAGCACACTTATCCAGAATCTGCTATTCACTTTCCTTTCTCTAGAAAGCCAAGCTACTCCTCCATGTGGGGGAAGCGAGGAGCTTCTTTTTCTTGCATTTTGTTCTAAAAGACAGGGACATCCTAGTTACATCTTTTTTCCTGAGCGTTCCAGTGAAGCCTTGCAGGCTGTGTCTAACAGGGCTGCTGCCCCAAAACGACATTCTCAAAAGGTCAGAACCAAATACTAAGTGCTTCGATTAAATGTGAACATTCCCTTTTTGGTGCATGGGTGCTATTTAATCTGTATGGGATCAAGTAACCAACAGGAATCTCTCTCTTCAGAAAACTGAAGGAAACATCTAAATAACATCCCACACCTAGCTTTCCTCCTGTATAACAAATGCCAATGATATGCAAACACAGGTGCTTGGCAGTGAAACACTGGTTTGTCAGAATGCATGGTGAGCAGGCTCCGCTTGTCTTTTTTTTTTTAATTCCAGAATAGTATAGGGGTACAAACATTTTGTTTACATGTAAAGCCTTGCCTCGCCCAAGCCAGGGCTAGAAGCGTGCCGTCTCCATTAGTTGTGAGTTTACCCACCCCCACTCCCCTGGCTCCACTTTTCTTGTTTCTTGTAACTCTCACTCTGCCTGGGAGAAGGAACATGGTCAGGCTAAATCCAGGAGTCACTCCCAGGTCAGATCTGCACATGGGAGGCACTACCTTTATCAATTGAAAGGATGGAACATGAAGAAAATAAATTAAGTAAAGTTATTGATCAATCAATCAATCAATTACTCTACACACTCCTACCTTGGCCAGGCACTGGGAAATCCACCAAAAGGCATCTCTTTGGTTAAATAAATAAATACACCTTTGTCATTATTATACATCCTCGTATGTGCAACACAGAATGGCTATGTAGTAGATGTTCAACTAACATGTATGGGATAAATAACTCAGACATTCCTGAAACAATGTGCAAACTAAGTTTAAAAGAGATGAAGAAATGTACACACTAAAAATGTACCAACCATACTCACACACATGTGATGGGGACACATAAAAACTGGTAAAGTCCTCTACGTAAGGTCTGTAGTCTAGTTACTAGTATCGTACCAATGTCAATCTCTTGGTTTTGACCACGTACTACAGTTAAATAAGATGTTATCATTGGAGGAAGCTGCAGGAAAGCCACATGGGTCCTCTCTGTACTATTTTTGCAACTTCTGAGTCAAAATTAAAAGTTTCAAAAGAGAAATAAAACAAACAAACCAAAAAAGCAAGATGTTCCCGATGCCAAATGAGCAGCCCACGGAAGGGATATTGAGCTTCCATACTGTGGAGATGCCCGCTGGGTTCACATACCTGCCACACTCCCAGGTGAGGGTGACTCCCAAGCTTTCTTTCCCACTGCCTTCGCTTCCTCGGGTCTCAGCGAAACATCCTCCCCTCTGAGATGCCTTCCCAGATCACCTGCACCCAGGCACTTTCTCGCATAGTTTATCCACTCCCTTAAGTCCATGGCCCACCATCAGAACCTCTTTGTTTGTTGTCTGTCTTCCCCCTCCCCAGCACGTAGACACCACAAGGGGAGGGACCTCAGGTGCTTGTTTCACACTGCATCCCACTAGGGCATATCCCAGCCCGAGACACGTAAAGAATATTTTTTTGAATGAATAACGAATACATTAATGAATTAACAAATGAGGGCAATGTATCAGAACACCAATGCTGAGACAAGCATCCTTGAGTCCGTTCTAATTTGAAACATAATAATAAAAAGCAAGTCCTTTGCAAAAGATAGCACATTAACTATGATTTATAAGAAATTACTTGAAATATACAATGTGCTATCTGGGGTAGAAGGCAGAAGGAAGATGACACCTTCAGGAAGAGTATGCGGTGGCAACTATCTTGACAGACATTGAAAGACAGGTAGGATTTAAACAGATGGCAAACTAGGGAAGGAGAGAAAAGATGTTCCAGAACCTGAGGACTAGTATGGAAGAAAACCTTGATGGCGACCAGGCATCCGCATTCCTAGGAAGCTGGTGACCGTCCATCAGGGGCAGTGCTGGGCACCAGGTCATTGCATGAAACGGGACCATCCCCACGGGAGCTTCCACTCTCCATAATTAGCTTTCTGGTTAGGAAAATACAATCTGTAAATGTTGACTTTTGCATTAGTAAATGTTTCCTGATTATATGGTGGGAGCTCTGAATTCTTGCTGGCTGGAAGGAAGTCCAGAAAGCTATTTAAAAACTGATGAGAAAGTTGACTTTAAGGAGAAAGTAGAAATCTGCCTTTGGGGTCAACCTCTCTATTGTAGGAAGGGTCACTTTGGTGAGCTCTCCTGATCATGCAGATAAAAGTTAAGTTCCTCCTCCTCTTCCTTAGGGGAACCCCTGATATTGGTAAAGTCATCTAAGGTTAAGTACATCAGACTGTGATGTAAGGAATCTGGCTAATGCTGTCAAAAGCCATCTCACCAGGGGCACATTCCTATGCAATTTCTTTTATCTATTGTGCCCCACACCTAACTAAGCAAGTTATTAGGAAATTCTAGGAGTATAGATGTCTTACTCCATTTTCTGTTGCTTATAACAGAATACCTGAAACTGGGTGATTTATAAAGAAAAGGAATTTACTTCTTATAGTTATAAGAGCTAGAAAGTCCAAGGTTGATGGGCCACATCTGGTGGGGGTCTTCTTCCTAGTGGGGACTCTCTACAGAGTCCCAAGGCAGTGCAGGGAGAAGGTGGGGGGCTGAGTTTGCTAACACGCTTTCTCAGGTCTCTCTTCCTCTTCTTATAAAGCCACCAGTTCCACTCCTGTGATAACTTATTAATGCATGAATACATTAATACATACATGAGGGCAGAGCCCTGATGATCCAATCAGCTCTTAAATGTCCCACCTTTCAATACTGCCACATTGGGATTAAGTTTCCAACACATGGAATTTGGGGGACACCTTCAAACCATAGCAATCAGTTTAAAAGTAAGGATTCACAAGGTTGCAGATTGGGCAATTTTGAAGCAACTCATTCTTTCTTACCCATGACAGGTCTTCCTAGCCAAGTGCACTGGGTTCAAGTTACTCCCATTGCATTTGGTTCTTCTAGAGCAGGGAAAGTGTATTTCAAAAACAAACTTTATCCCACAGATGCATCTGGACCCTGATGCCCCTGCAGCATTACCGTCTCAGCGGGGGGGGGGGGCAAACATGACATCATTGCTGCAGGGCCATAAGATGTTGGGGCTCCCCTGATGGCTTGGCTGTGCACCAACACCTGGGGCATCAGAGATACACAGGGATGCTTGTCTCCAAGGCCCACTGTCCCCTGCCAAGGTTGTGCAGAGGGAGCAGATCCGTCTTTTCCAGATTCATCAGCTCAGTGAAAGGAATAAGGAGGTGTCACACGTGGGGGAGGGGCCATGCGATGCTCCAACCTTCTTACTGTTTCCAAGACATGCTCCATTTCCTGGGACTCTCTAAGCTAACCTGGAGTACAGAGGCAGCTGAAGTGCTAGCTCTTCTTGGACATAGCCTTCCTCAAGAGCATGGCCAAGGACATCCATCCTCTGCAGCCCATGGAAAAGTGGTCCTGGTGTTATATATACTCGGCTATAGTGTCAAGCTACCTTTCCAGCAACAGCTGGAAAACTTTCGAATGACTCTCCCTTCCCTGAAACCTTTGCTGCAAAAACTTCCTGAACTTAGTTTATGAAGTGGGCTCTATCCATCTGCTTCGCTCATCAGTAATATCTGTCCGGGAGTTTTCAACATGGCCACACCTACCACACAAGCTGTGTTCTGTACCATTCACCACGTGCAAAAGGGGCTCCCTGAAACTTGCAGGTTTAAGCACTGCAAAGAAGATAAAGAGCAACCTAACACCTCCAACCAGAGCTATTTATCATTTCGGGTACTGAGAGGCCACATCACATTCTCTCCGGTAGATGAAGATTTGTTGCTGCCATTGACTGAGGGGGAAGACACTCTTGGAATTTTCACTGAAATCTCAACTCTGGAACTGTCTAACTACAGTAAGCTAGGACATCATCCCGGATTGTATTGTAAAATTAATTGAAATGTTTATTCCAATTTTCAGGATTAGGTGAACAGTATTCTTTTCCAAGCTGATTATTTGTGCAGAATATTGGGGTCATTCCCATCTCCATCTCATTAGCTATATTCACTTGTATGAATTATGCGTGTACACACACACACACACACACACACGAAGTTTCTACCAGCTGCCCCCAATGAGTCGCAGTGTGATCAGTGCCCGGAAAAGATGGTGAGCAGACACAGGGCTGCCCCTCCACGAACCTCCGGGTATTCCAGCCTCCAGCGACTTCCCAGTACCCCTGCTCTATCGCTTCCACTTATTTTTCTTCCTTTTCAGCTCTTTTCCATTAGTATCTGTCCCCTCCTAAATTACGACTTAATTGACTAAGGCATACGAATTAATCCGCTGAAAGCCAAACCGAGGTGTGAGTAGCCAGTACGTCCAGCCCCCTGGGGGCCCCCATTTTGCTACCAAACACGACTAAGACGGAGCTCCACTTGTTTCCCCTCTTTCTCATCTCTCTTCCAAGTGACCGCAAGTGCAAGGGATATGTTTTCTGTGCCAGTTGCTTTCTAGTGCCTCTTGACTGCTCAGATAACTGTTCTGGCCATGAGCACGAACCCAACCATGTTGGAAACGTACTTGGAGTCCGAATTAAGGGCCGGTTCTAGGCACCTGGATTAGAGAGATGAACCAAAACCCTGCCCACCAGGAGCCCCCAGCCGAGTGATGGACACACCGTAGCAGCAGTGACAATGCGGTGGGGTGAGTGCTGTAAGTACGAACAGACTGTCATAAGGAATTGCAAGATACAAGGCCTCCCTCACTAAAGCAAACCTTTAACACAGCGTAGAAAATTACAGAAGTGCTTGGGGCAGCTGACCGGGAATCTTGACCATTCCCTTTGAGTGTTTCCCTTCTCTTAGGGGTCTTCTCGGTTCAATTACTGTTCCAGTCACCACCCTGATCCCCAGGGCATACAGCATGGTGGGGGCACACCGCCTTCCCACGAAGAGACAGTTACAGTGCCCGGCACAGAAGAAGTGTCAGCTTTCATTGTTGGTACTCACCACTGCTGGCCATGGCAATAACCAAGAACTGGGAAAGATCCAGGCCTGATGGAACCTGCTGGAACCTGCCCAGGACTCCCAAGCACAGGCAGCTGCACATCACTCGCCCCTTCTCCCAGTGGCTCTCAGCACCCCGGACTCAGACACAACTGTCTGCTGGGGAAGCGAGTGAGAGCTGGCCCAGCAAGACAGGCCACCTCCCGCAGACAGTGGTGTGACCCCTAAGCTTCATCTCCTGAGGTGCATGTCACTATCCACCACCACCTGCCCTAACTCTAGCACCTTGTGGCCAGGGAACATGGTTTCATTACATGTTAGAGAAACGGAGCTGAGTACGTGGCAAATTTCTAATCTGGAAGGGGCTATTGGAGAGGGGCATGTCCAACTTTTTCCACTTAAAAATATATTTATTTACTCGTTTTTAAACATGAAAGATTTAAACAAAATTTAAACGGTCCCTAGTTCTTACCACCTAAACAGATGTATATGTTTAAGAAAATTTTAAAAAGTGATAAATATACTCTAAAAAAAAAAAGGCAAAACAGCACAGGAAGGCATAAAATTAAAGGAAAATATAATTTCCCTCCTGCCTTGAACCCTCAGTCCTTCCTACTTTTTTAAGTGTCCTGCCAAAATTATGAAAATATGAGATATACACATATACATACACACATAAGTGATTTGAGCTTTTTACATAGATAGGATTCCACTTTCCTGCAACTTGCTTTTTTCACTTAGTAAGGCAATGAGCAAAGTTCTGAAGCCCGAATACCTGGTGTGACCCCCGCACCCCCATGCCACCTTCTGAGTACATTATGACCTTGAGCAGGTTATATAATCTCACCATGCCTTGATTTTTTCATCTGTATGATGGGGATAGATGAATTAATACATGCAAACTTCTTAGAATGTAGATGGCATCATAAACATGTATTGTTATTATTTATTACTGTTATATCACTGCACCCTTTCCATATCTTCCTGTTTAAATGCTGTCCAGTGTGCCAGAACATACCATTTTGCATAGAACCAGTCACCTGTGGTGATGGATATTGAGGTTGTACCCATTTTGGCTGCTGCTATTACAAACAGTATTAAGATAGCCTCGTGTACCAGTTCTTAATACGTTGGTGAGAATATCCATAGAATATATTCCTAAGGGTGAACTTTCTGGCTCTGTGCATCATAAATTTTGATAGATATTGCCAAATGCCCTCCCAAGATGCTCTGCTAATGTGCCCTGACCCAAAAGCTGAGCGGGGATGCCTTTCTCCAACCCCTCTCCAGAACTGGATATTCTCAGATTTTTAAATATTTACCAGTCAGACAAGTGACAAACAGTACTCCTTGTTTTGATTTGAACCTCTTTCATTATGAGTGAGGGTGTGAACTATTTAATTTGCAGATGAGAAAAACTGAGACCCAGGGTTCCCCTAACCGGCTTCAAGTCTAGCCCTGAGCTAGTTAGTAGCACAGTTGAGCCTGAGGTCAGAGTTGCTCTCTGGGATCACCCCAGGGTTCCCAGAACCACAGCTCGGGGAGGAGTGTCTGACCATCAGCCAACCCCCACCTCTTCCCCTCTCCAGGGTGCATCCAGGCTGGGGAGGATGTGGGGTGCTCCACGGCCTGGGCTGGGGTGACCAGCAATCCCAAGGCTTGGGGAAGTCTCAGCCCCATCCTGGGCCCAGGCAGTGAAGGCTGCAGCCTGCAGCAAGCAGATAAAGAAAGCCTTGTCTCCAAACTGCCTGAAGTTCAAGGGTGTGTTTTCTCTAGTTCATGTTATCTCAAGTCTCTGTTCTGTCTCAAAGCAAAGTGGTTCATGTTGTGACTAGGCCTTCGCTTTCCTTCTCTACCTTCTTTGCGGACTCGGACTTTTTTAACTGGGAAAGAAAACTCTCGGAGTACGGAAAAGACCAGCTTTGGGTGCCTTCCCCCAGTGCACGAGCAGAGCGGGAGCTGCCAGACCAGCACTGCGGGGAGAGAGAAGGAGGTGTAGGTGAGGAGCTCCACCTGGCTCTGCTACTCCCTGGGGCTGTGGCCTTGGGCACATCCCACCAAGTCTCACTGTCTTCACCAGACGGACAGAAATGGCACTGAGACGTGCCTTGCCTAACATGCAGGACTGTTCTGAGCACACGACTGTGCTTTGAAAACTGCGAGGTGCGTCCAGATGGAGGATCTGGGTGAACGTCGGCGAGCTGGTCACCGTCGGCTTCCACGTGGGTATGCCCCTTTCCGAAGCAGCCATCCTCAGTTGCGCAGGCGGGGCCTGCCCCTGTTTTGAGATATTCCTGAAGCCCTCCACCTCCCACCCAAGCATACCAGAACCAAGCTGATCAGCATGACACAGACTGAGTCGTGGTTTCATCTTGATTGTGCAAAAAAGCATTTCATAAGCGTCTATTTATACACTAGCTAAACTCGATGTTCAGCAACTCCTCATTCTTTGGCAGAATCTGGGAGCACAGTTCCACTGAGTGGAATTTCTCAGCCAACTGATACTCATCACGCATTAGAATTAAAAAACAAAACTGGCTATTTTGAAGGCAATCGTCCTACAATTATTACATAGTTCTCTCCTACTTTCTAAAAAGGAGAGAGCATTAAGTCTAGTTCCACCTTTTTCCTTATCTCACTGCCCCGTCATAAACACTGATTATCCTACTGAGTCTAGAATCACAAGAACCTGCCCTACCACTCATGGCTTTGAGACTCTAGGCAAATTATTTAACCTCTTTGTGCCTCAGTTTTCTCATCTATAAAAGAGGCTCAGAAAACTGAGTTAATTAGGAGGGTGGCTGCATTAAGAACACAAACCCAGCAAGGATCTGCTTAAAGTTTAGTGCATGGATTTGGAGATATCTGTTTTGTCCCTTGAGATATTTTTTGTTCCTATCCAACTCCTGGCTGTATTCCAGATAGCTGAATTTGCCAGCAAAGTGAGACTCTCTTGTGTGGACACAAATTCCTTTTGGGGCCTTGAAGAATATAACTGAGGCCCTGATGGAACCTGAGCCAGGACCCATGTGTGCTGTTCCAAGCAGGGAGACTTCAGCAAGTGCCTTGGAGCAGCCCAGTAGAGACTAACAGAAGTGAACAGGGAGAAACCAGCCAAGGAAAATAGATGCTACCCTGACTTTCATGAGTGAGGGAAACCTTCTCTAACCAGTCAGCAGTAAGCAGAGACCGATGCCCAAACCAACTGGGGCTTGTCCTTGTAAGAAGAAATGGGCAGATGCCCACTTAGAAGATGAAACATACATGATGACTTAAAATACCGGGACAGTCCACAGCAAACACTCAGAAGGGGAAACTGAGGAACCACGGCCATTCCAGATGTCTGGAAGGAGCTTAACACATTGACTGCCACATTTGAAAAAAAATTTTTTTCCCTGGGGCCACAGTGTTTTATTACGAAAATAGAATAAAAACTTCAAAAACAAAATGATCCTTTCTAATTTAATGAAAAGTTTGTTATTTTTTATTGTTTTCTGTGCGTGAGTTATGTGCAACTCATGAGGTGCTAGAACCAATCACTTGAGTTGTATGTGACTCATGACACTTATTGAATTTGTTTCGGAGAATTGAGTCTTCGTAAGCTTCACAAGGTCCCGGGCTCAAAATCAGTGTGAGTTAAATACAACTCACATGGCAGTTAAGGTATGAAAAGGGGCCCTCTGGCCGGCCACGAAGCAGAAGGCCGGGGGATGCCAGGTGATGTTGCACCTGCACAACAAGCACACTGAGTGGCTTGGATCTGTGAGTGAGATGCAGATTTGGAGGCCTAGAGCCCCAAGCCACCTCTTGGTTCAGTCCCTACAAGGGACAGTGCTGAAGAGATGAAGCAACCCTACTTCAGGAGATGAGTCCATTTTCCTTAGAAGGATGTAAAGAATTCTCATAAATTCTACTTACTTGTTTCTGTTCAGCTAGGCGTCTAGAGTTCGATCTACTATATTGAAGGAATATGCAACAATCATCATAGGGCTATTTATAAATATTTCAGTTTTCTCTCCTTCAAGTACACAGTTGTATTACATTTCCCCACCTACCTGAAGATAGGTGTGGCCATGCGACTGGCTTTGGCCAATGAAATGTGAGTGGAAGTGACATGTGTCACTACTGGACAACCTTAAGAGCCAACACCTGCTTTGTCACCTTCGTCTTTCCCTCAGCCATGGTGATGGGAAATATCCCATCAGCCTCAACCCAGGAATGGGGACAAAGATGACACCAAGTGGAGTCCCAGTCAAGCTCCAACAGACATGTTGAGTGAACAAGAAACAAAACATCGCTATTTTATGCCACTGAGTTTTAGGGGTTGTCTGTTACCCCATAACCTAGCCAACCCTAAGGAATGCATATATATGCACAACTTAGCCACCAGGATGTGACCTTTTTCTTCCCAATTGGTAATTCACTGTCAAGTGTTCCATTGTATTAAAATAGATTGGGCACCCATAGAGTTCATAGTGCTAGGAACTCAGTCGGTCATCACGGGTGTAGACAGAATTTTTAATTATGACAGGACAAACTTCTTTCCAAAAGGTAAGTTATAAAACTGAGCTCTCTAACAATTTCTATAACCCCTCTGTGAGGTTAATTTACCCCCACTTATTCCTTTCCTGAGCCCAGGGAACATGTTCCCAGGTGCAAAGGCTGGACCTCGTAAACGACTCTAAATGGACCATCCACCAGTGGAGGAAAAGGCAATCATCTAATAACCTCCCGTTCTGATCTACAAGATTGACTCCATGACACTCTTGACGAACAGATGTGTTCATCCTTTCAGAAATCAGGATGGGCCTGGGCAAATGGGAATTCTTTTGTTCATTTTATTTTCCCTGTTAAATCCACAGTTTTAAAATGCATCTCTTTGAACATCACTCCGGGTTGGCACCCACCAGAGTCAAGTTCAACACCATTATCTCATTTCTCCAAAGGCATATTTCAACTCATTTCATTTAATATATAAAACATGAATTTAGGACAAAACTTGTAGTACTCTCCTACACTAAAAAAAAAAAAATCCACAAACTAAGTTTTTCTATAGCAAAATATATCAAAACACATATGTCTTACACAGTTGCAATGCAGTCTGAGAGAGTCAGCTAAGCTGTGACCGATAAAATCTTCACCATTTCTACAGAACAGGCCCCATAGACACAGATGCTGTTTACGCAAACCTACTGGTTCGATCATTTTGGGTCAGATTTACTGTTTTAGTCATCATTACTAGAAATTAGTACCACTCTAGCCATTTTAGTAGCCAAAATAACTATGCCATGATCCAGTTACTTATGTTGTTAAAATGACCAGATCAGAGTCACTGTTGGTGAATCCATAAAACGCTTGGAAATAAACATGGGAGGAAAGGTATAGTCAACCAACTGGATGTCAAGGCCAAAGGACCTGCCTACCACCTCACCTCACACCTTCCAATTTACACGTACATCCTGATTTCCCAAGGTGCCGAGGGCCAATTTCTGAGTCCCTTGATATGTATGTGGCAGAACCCCTTGGATGTAATAGTCAATTAAATTATTAATGAAAGAACTGTACAAATAAAAGCATCATGCTCTTTTATGTAGTAATAATTATTATCGTAAGCAATGCAAATTGAATAATAAGAAGCATCAGGACAGTTCAGTGATAAGCTAACAATTTGCAGCAATCAGACCAAACATCTCTGCTCAAGCTGTTTAATAAAATAAATAGCAGCTTGTTGACATTTTTGTTCAGTTAAGCACACAGACATCCAGAGGCTACTTATGTGTCCTGGGTAGAAGAGCTAAGAAAGAAGTGAGACTCAATGATATAAAAGTGGAACTAGTTCCAATGGTGGTAATTTAGATATTTCCATATCTTAAGGAAACCTTATGAATCCCATAAAGTACCCCAAGATCAAATGACAGAATTTATTTATTTATACACATATGCTATACATTAGACTCATATACTTACATACATATATGCATTACACGAATAGACATGTATAGACATAAAATAATGCACTATTATAACTAACTACAATGTTTCAGTTACATTCATGTGAGGAATGAAGTTATATACTGTAGTAATAGGCCATCACTATTATTATCATAAGTAGTTATCAAGCACCTAGCTACCTATGGCACAGCCTCACCCACTCTGTAAATAAACAATCAGTTTTATCATACAGGGTCCCTGCTGTGACACCCTAGAATCACCCAGTCCTCAAACAGAACTTCGTATTGCCTGATTCCCTACCAGTTTACCCAAGACTGATTCCAGAGAGAATGTGTCCATTCATCAGATCAAACTAACCACCGACAAAATCTATTAAACTCTAACCAGTAAGTAATTTGAACCTTCCAGTAGATGCTAGGAGCAATTTTCTGCCTCTTTTTGTTCACCTGCAAAACTATGTGTCACTGTGAGGCAAGGATTTCCTCTGGAATTCAGAGGAGGGAAAAAAGGCGAAAGCAGTGAAGCCTCCTAAGCTTCCAGCAGGAATAAAGTCAGGCTGAATGAAGAACAGCTTAAACTATCTGCTGTCAGACGTGTTCATCTCACAAACACATGCCTCCGGTGCCGGGGCCTGCCTGCTAGGTAAAAGTCCAGCTGTTCACATGTCATCCGGCCGGGCTGTAGGGTGAAATAATGTCCTTTCCAAAAGCCTCTCCCCTCCTTTGCTGTGAGCCAACACATTTGTCCTACAGACCAGGCCAATCTGAATGTCACTCTCTTTCAATAGGTATCAACTTCAGAACAGCTCGTATGGGTCTACACCCCTACTCTGACGCCCAGGGGTTCCTCGGAGCCTGATTCTGCCCGATCAAACTAAAAGGCTCTCACGTGTGCTATGTTGATACCACCCTTGATGAGCTATGGGCTTTGAGCACAGTTATGAGTTTGGGCCCAAATGACCCAATCCCCAGTTAGTGCTCAAATATCCACTTTGGGAGTTCACGTGCACACACCAGAGTCAGAGTGAAACCATCGTGGACACAGAAATATACCCACTACAGGGAACAGCCCAATATGGCATTTTCCGTGTTACTTGAGAACAGCAGCTCACCCTCTGCCTTTGCAGGGCTGGGGCCTGCCAGATTTCCACCAGGGGAAGACAGAGCCAAGGAGAGGGGCGAGGGGACTCGAGGCCAGGAGCATCCTGGATCTGGGTTTCGCACAGTAATAAAATTTCAAAAATAGTTTCAGGACAGGGGTACATTGCCAACTTTTTGTTTTGCCAAATAAGGATACTGAACTCACTATCTCGAGCTTACTTTTCTCATTTTGCCTTAGACCGGGGACAAGTTCATCTTTGAACATTTATTTGTGCATATTTATGGAATGCCTGTCCCCCCTAGACTGTCAGCCTGGGCAGAGCCTTCCGCACAGAGGGTGCCCAGAAACCGCTGAAACAGACCAGTCTGGATCCACAGTCTGAGAATTATTACTTCTTTCTCCTTTTACTTGAGAATGTTTTACATTTCCTTATCTTCCTTCAGAGAATTTCTGTGAAACACCTTTTCTAGGGTGTTATATAGCCATCTCAAAAAAAAAAAAAATCAACACATTCTACATAGGATTCATTTCAACCCTTGATAAGAAAGTCCCATATATGCTTCTAATGGAAATAAATTCTAACAAAAGGGAGCGTTCACACTTTCAGCCTGGAGGCCTGACCTACAATAGCCAAGAACACATCCAGGAAGAAAAGGCCTTGAGACCAAAGACTTTCCATCCATTCATCCTGCCCTGAACCTCCCGACAGCCAGCCAGCAGCACTGGTCTAAGGGATCAACTCACAGGCTCTGGGCTTTCAGCAACAAATAAGGATTGGGACCAGCTTAATTTCTGAATCCTT
Source organism: Cheirogaleus medius (assembly GCA_008086735.1). Taxonomy (NCBI): domain Eukaryota; kingdom Metazoa; phylum Chordata; class Mammalia; order Primates; family Cheirogaleidae; genus Cheirogaleus; species Cheirogaleus medius. The sequence goes on along the minus strand of VBSM01001979.1, from coordinate 11,642,576 downwards.
GGAAGACAATAGACCATGTATATTAAAGTGGCCTGCACAGTGCTTATTTGCCATGTGTAAATAGGTATCTAGTCGATTTTTTATGGCGATCATGATAATGCTGAAGAAAACAATGGGAGGGAAAAAAAATCCTGAAACAGACATGAAATAACCAAACTCCCTTATCCCTTAAGAAGAGACTGTGTCTCGAACTCCACCCCCCAACCCTCGAAGCTTACAAAGGGTCTTTGACACCAAGAGTTGTTTGTTGAATGAACAATGAATGAAATCTTCCACTCACCTTGTTATCTTGGTGCACAAAAACAACTGAGTTAGAAATCTTTTAGATTAATTCTTGTTTAAATCAAAGGGAGATTTGAATCTCACTTTCAATTGTCAGGACCAGACATTCTTAGGGAATAACAACTAGACTAATAATTTTAAGAGCCGCATAGACTGAGTGTTTACAATCTGCTAAGCGCTGTGCCAAGTACTATACAAGGATTACTTTATTTAATGCTCATACCATCTCTATGAAGGTAAATATCCTTTTATCCCTATTTTACAGATGGGGAAATGGAGGCTCAGATACCTTATGTTATTTTACAAGAATCCACAGCTCAGAAATCATGCCCGAAGTCAGGCAGCCAGGGAGAGGAAGGGCTGAGGTCTGAAACTATGGCTGATGGTCTCCCCTAGCATCCACTGCCTCACCCGGGGGTCCTGGGCCACTTCATTGAAACCAGTCCTGCCATAAGCTACAGCTTTGAAGGGACATGCACTGGAACCGGGCTGCTGCAAACCCAGGCCTTCCCTGTTTCCTGGAAGCCTGTGTTGTTTTCATTCAGTTTTACAGTCCTGCTCAGCCTTTATACCTTCTCTCTGAAGAGCTCTAACTTCAGCCCTCGGGCCTTGGCCCCACCGTAGCTGAGGAATCAACTGCACAGTCATTCTGCTCAATTAGACAAACCCATTTCTCTCAGGGTAGTTAGTGCAATTCCAAAATGGCACAGGAGGGGCCAAAACTCTGAACTTGTTTTCAATAAAGCAAGCTCTCCAGAATCGCAAAGCCCTCTCGTCGGCTGCAGTTGCTGGTGTCAGTGGGACAAACACTGGGGTGGAAGCCGTCCTCCCACTCAGCCGATGTCTTGCTCTGTGACCTCTGCGTCCCTCAGTTTCCCTATATTTAGAATACAAACTCTTACCTACCTTACAAAAATGCTTGGGACGACCAAGTGGGACGGTAAAAATACTTTGTGGGAAAAAAAATGAAATGCCTTCTAAAACTAAGATGTTCACATCATACTTTTCCCAAATAGTACAACTTACAAAAAATTCTACTGGGCATTTACGAGGCCAAAGCCTGGATCCAGAAACTCTGTCTGTCACATAGATGGGGATTTCCATTTAATTAAATGTTTCCGGGAAACACCTAGAGCCATTATCCAAGGTGCTAACTGGGCAGCCAACAGGAAAACTCCCTGTGGGTCTATGAATTAGGCCTTGGGAGAGTTTTTTGTTTTGTTTTATCTTTTAATAGGTGGGTCCCACTTATGACTCAAGCATAACTTTCCTTGGATTAAGTAACTAGGAACTGAGATTAATTGCCCAATTTTTAATTACATTTGGCCTGTCTGCAGCCCATGTTGTAAGCTCTCCATCAGGGGACTGTAAGAACAGGATCTGTCACTGGCTATTTTGAAAAAGCTTTGGTGTCTGAGCTGTTTATGATCACGAAAATATGGGGTTCTAGCCTTCTAAGACTTTCTTTTCCTTAAAAATGACTTCAACAATGAGAACATCACAGGAAACCCTAGTGAATTGAGTTTGTTAACTGTTGACACCCTGTCCAGCCGTCTCCGGCATCAGACTCCATTTTGAACGTGGATTTCTTTTTTCCTTCCTGGAGTCTCTCATTTTCTCCATTGTATTCATTCAGAGGGAAAAAAAGAGCTCATAAATGTCATTTCATATTCCAAGCAATTTGCTATAGGCAACTACACCATTACTTTGTACAAATAAATTTACATAAATCATTATTAGAATGTTTTATCTTGGCAACATTATTTGGTTCCCAGAGCACAAATTAAATGCATGCTTAAAGCAGAATATTTTAAAGTTATTCCTATATTGTTTATGAGACAGGATTAGAAATTTCCATCTAATTTTTCTTTCATAATGGAATTCCTTTAGCTTTCTTTGTACATTTAGAAACCATATATATAATTTTCCAGGGGGTTTCTTGAAGCAAGCCACGCAGTAGATGACTGTGCCACGTTGGGTTCATTTTCCAGTGACCGTTCCCTTTGATTTCGTGGGTTCAGTTTTTTTTTTTTTTTTTTT
>VBSM01001979.1:11616923-11636493 GCA_008086735.1 Cheirogaleus medius | reverse complement strand
CGCCTCAGCCTCCCAGAGTGCTAGGATTACAGGTGTGAGCCACCGCGCCCAGCTCCCTAATTATTTCAATCCCAATCCTCAAAGTCTCTCCATTCCCTGAATCGGTGAACTGTCATTAGAACTCGGACCTGGTCCTAAGCCTGGCGCCACCATCTGCCATTCTCTAGTGAGTGAGCCCCGGGTCCTTGGCTAAACTGTGAGCTCCCTGAGGACAGGAGGACACATAACAGACACCCAATAGTACTTAGTGAGCTCAACTAAAAGGTACATCACTAGAAAGATTAATACAATTAAGAAAAAGTATGAGTTTCTGAGAAAGAAAATAATTTAGAGGCACAACGACGGTAGAAGCGAGTTTCTACATGAAAACACCCAGCAATGTTCCCCGTGGCTTTGTGTGTCTCCGACTCTCACCAGAATTTTAAATAAAGATGTGATTCAATGTTTTCAATCATCTTAATGCCTAAATTGGATTGACCACATTGTCAAGTCTGATCAGCTGCACAAATTGATCATTAAGAAGATTGGGAGAAGGCGGGGAGGGTCCGAGTTGATGGAGAAGCAATCAATTTGGCATTTGCATTTAAATATAGCTTTGGCATTTCATGTATTCGATGCAAACTAGGCAAGGTGTGGTGAGCTGGGGAAGGCAGTGTGATTACCTGAGTCGGAATGGGTCCAGGAAACCGAGGTCAGCATCGCTCTGTCACAGACACGACACGGGGGCCCCCATGATCACGCTGGTCTCCTCGAGGCTGGCGGGAAAGAGCAGTTGGAAGTCAGAATCCAGGCAGAAGCAGCAGAGAGAGCCCTCCCAACCACCATGGCTGTCATCTCTGGCCTGACTCTAGAAAATGACGCACTTCAGTGAAAAAGCCAATTGTGACAGTACCTCTTTCTTTCTTGGATCGTTAATAAAAGACTGAGTCTTTCATGATGGAGTGTTTTTGAAACTGCCTCGTGGGGCATACGAGGACCCAGAAATTTGAAAATACATGCCATAGACATTGTGGGATTCATTTATTTTACCGCAACTGACACTGAGATCATTTTCTCTTCCTACAGCTGCTGCTCAAACACTTGTCTCTATAAAGGAAAAACATCAGAGCTCCAACGAACATTCGAGGCCGGCGTTCCACCCCACAGACCAGCCTTGACCCACGAGGTAGACCAAGTACACAGGCCGCAAAGTCCACACCTCTCTATCTTGCTGTCGTAAAATGAAATTCCTCTGGCTCTCGTCCTGGGGACTCACTCACTAAATGGGCTGCAAATTATTGGGGCACAATGAACCAATAATCTTGCAAAATAGGAAAGCTGGTATATGAGATAGATTGCATAATAATTTCTGATGGAAGTTACTTTTTTAACCCAGGCCTCAGGGATGACAAATCAATAAACTCTCTAATGAAAAGAATGGTATTGTCCTACGAGCTTTAGTGTGAGAATGTCAGGAAATACATTCAAAGAGCAGTGGTTCTCAAACTGCAGTCCCTGGAATTGCAGCATCAATATCACCTGAGAGTTTGCAAATTCTTGACCCTAACCCCAAATCTACTGTATCTGGAGGTGAGGCCAGAAATTTGTGTTTCAACAAGCCCTCCATGTGATTCTGATATACCTTGGGTCACTAATTTATCCACCCATAGTAAGATATTTGTTCTATTGTTATAAAATAAAATTACCCTACTCCACGTTTAAGCTCCAGTTAAGGATAAAGCATTGTGCTAGGGACCGGGGAGGGCCAAAGAGAGAAGAAAGTTCTCGCCCTCAAGAAGTGCTGCACAAGCAACCCACAGAGACAAACTGTGTCATTTCTTCTAATGGTTAGAGGGGTTTCAGAGGAGATGTTCGTTTCTAGTTAGGGTGAGGGGTGGGGACGCCAGTAAGGGACAGCATCCTGAAGGCAATGACAATAATAACAGGCCTTGAGATCGGGACAGGACTTTGACGGGAAGAAACAAGTAACAGCCAAAGCGAAAGGCCAGGGGTGAGAGAGCAGGAGGGCCATTCAGGGGCACGGAGCAACTGGGTCTGGCTGATACGTGAGAAACTTGAAGGTGATCTGGGTGAGACAAGGTTACTTCCAAATACAGACGGGTACAAGCTGGGGGCTCCTCTTTCTTGTGTGAAAACTACCCAGCTGGCATCCATGGCTTATGATTAGAAATTAATGTCCGATAAACTAGGTGGCTTAAAGATGTCTACATCCAATTTACTTTTCTGTACTCTCTGCAACCACATTTCCCCCAGGGGGGAACCTCAGCGGCTTCAAGGATGAACAGCTGAAAGTTTGCCCAGGAGGAAGAACACACAAAAAATTTTTAAAGTAGGCACAGGAATCTGGAAGTCACAGTAGCCTCAGGCCATTCTGCAAAAGGGCAAAATGTTACCACACCTCAACAGCCCCTGAGGACATCTCTGATTTTAGCTTTGTAAGATAACTGTGCCTCAAGTTGGCAGCGGTGTGACTTAGTCGCAAAAAAGGTTAAATTAATACTCAACATCTCCAATTACAGAAAATATTCCTTTCATGATCAAGAAGGTATGGCTTTTGCTTCTAGAAAGCAGGCATAAATAGAAGGCTTTATTTCCTGATGTGGGTAGCTGGCCGATGGGTGCGGAAACTGTTTTGGATGGCATACCAAAGGCTCCGATTGGAACGACGCTGGATTCGGGACTCACTATCTGCTCGTCCCAGCCTTGCCTGAGTCAAGAGGGCCACGCCCTCAAGCCCCTAAATATCAGTTTTTCATCCATCAAGGTGGGCCTGCCCCACCTTCTTTGAAATTTAAGTAAGAAAACAAGAGGCGAAGTTGCCGTGAAAATTATAAAGTGTAAAACTATCCAGAGGCACGGAATGACGCCCGTCACTGAGACTTTGGGGTACTCATGAACACTTGTCACCCGACTGGCCTTTGAAAATATAAACGTGAAATGTTTCTCATGCCCTTGACACTCTCCTCTTAAAATATTTGCAGAGACAGCAGTTCTGAGGAACAAACTTGGCATCAACCAAACCACTCTCCCAAGAAACATTTCAAGGTAAACCTTTTACTTGTAGATTTTTCTCTTTTTTAATGTTATTCCTCTGACCACGCTAGAGCATCCGATTATCTTTCAGCAGGTCCCGGTGAGCACAACTCAGTCTTCAGCAACACCGACACATACGATGGCAATAATTTATCATCTCTGCAGTAGTGTAGTCCCAGATGAACCATTTCCTAATTTATTTCCATATGTAACCGGAAGAGAGATTAATCAGGCTTCCAACTCGGCAACATGACTGGGCTTTCTTGCCTTAACAGGCTAACTCTGGGCAAAAGGAAGCTCACGACGTTTACATAGAAACCAAGAGCTCCTCTTCAAAAGCCTGCCAGGCTCAGACATAAGCCTCTTGCACACGCAAACACACACGCACACACACGCCCCTTCCTTGAGATGGCTTGCTTCTATGTCACCTTGGAGGGCTGGTTCCTTCTTTAGGCCCTCATGGACTTCACATAGGCGCCGTGCCGGACATAACTGCAGGCAGGAGCCAGCTCAGAAACCTAAGGCCAAATCAGGTACAGCCGCAGCCACACTCCCCTCCCTGTCTGCAAGGTCGGGGGCTCGGATTTCTGAAGCTGAAGGGATCTTTTTGCCATGGTGCGGCGCCCAGCTGGCCCGGCTGTGCAGTGCCCGGGCACTGGAAAGTATGTGCTTTCTTTTTTCCACTCTTTTTAAGGGTCTGAACTTGACTGAATTCAGCAGCTGCCGTGTCCCCAGCGAGGTGACGGCTAATGAATTGTTAGCTTAGCTCCCGGTTCCCCTGAGCTCAACTCTGAGGCCACTTTTGTTTTTAATTCCATCCCAGGGATAGCAGCCTTTAGTAAGGAGTGGTTAATGGGATTGTTGTTGGACGACAGTGTTTACATTAGAAAGCGAGCCAATCTAAACCCGGGAGAAGGGACCCCCTGATTGGTGACGCCTTAGGTGGAACCCAAGGCCACTGCCAGGAAGGCTCTGCACACAGGACCATGTAGAGATATCGTCGGTAGGTCACAAACTGGAGGAACTGACCAACTACGTGGCTTTGGAAAAGTCACTTAACCATTAACCACTGAGGTTCAAAATTCCCTCCTCTGTAACAGGAGTTTAACTCTCTAAGTTTCCATCTGGCTCTAAATTCTTATGATTCTCTAATATGAAAAAAAAAAAAATGCAGTAACCAGCCATTCACCTGGTTACTGTGTTTGGCCAATGCCAAATAGCAGGAAGTTTTGAAGCATCTGACAGAGGCTGACGTGGTCCAGGTGCTGTGACAGACACGGGTGCCTTAGGAATCTCAGTAGCCAATGCATTCTCTTCGAGCAAAGAACATAAGCATTTGAACTGCTCAACAATATATATCTTTACAGGGTTTTAAGAATTCAGTTAGATACAACAGTTTGATCATAGCATCGTTCTAGGTATGGCAAACCCTACCAAAGTCATGGCCCTTGTCTTTAATACACTTACATCTTGGTTAAGGAGATACACAGCTAATCTTAATAGAATGAAATACATGCTATAATCAAACACAAAGAAGCAGTTCTAAGAACATGGAGGGTGGAGAAACCATTCCAGTGAGAAGGGGAGATCTGCAAGGTTTTCCGGAGGAATTGTCATTTAAACTGGGCCTTGCAAAGTAGCAATGGGAACAAAGGCATCCGGCAGAAGCAATCATAACGGCAAAGGCTTAGAAGCTTCCAAGTGTGGTTGGGACACAGCATTCAGGACCCTAGGGCAGGGCGCAGGAGGCCAAGGAAGAAAAGACGTAGTGAGAGGGGAGGCTGGAAAGGGACTAATGGTGGAAAGCCCTGACCACCAGCCTGTGGTCACCCGCAACCTCCAGAAGTTACCAGGCAGCGGAGACTCCAAATGAGCTCTGCTTCGAGAAGTTTATTCTGACAATTCTATTACCATTTAAGACTGGGAATAAGATCAGTCTGTACCTTCATTTTTCTCTTATTCATTCCACACTGCCACTATTTGGGAATCTCTCAAATTCGTTTTTTTCTAAATCAATTTCCTGGCCCTTTGAATGGAAGCAATGAACTTTCCTATAAGTACTGCCAAGATTTTACATTCCAGTGACTGACTGGGCCCGGAGCTTTACATTTAGGTTCATGTGTTTTTCTATTCTTACGAAAGAGTTACAATAACATGACATAGACTGGTGTTTTGTTTTGGTTTGTTTCTACACTGGAAAATACTTCTGGATGATGAAAAAAATACACAAACATTCCAACTGTTGGAAGGGCCTGCTCTAGCATTCCCAAACAGACAAAAGTTGAACTAGTCATCCGAGTTGTTCACTGAAACTCTTTTGATTTCCAGTTTCAAAGTCCCAGGTCAATGAGCTCAAGGTTTCCAGGGTCTCTCAAATGCAATAACAGAATGTCATGTGAACTCTCATACCAATGGTATTTGGTTCCTTGGCCTTGGCAGGGCAAGTGCAAGGAGGCTCATGCAGCTATCACAGGAAGAAGCTGCCCACTAGGATATGTGGGGTCTGCACCAGGCAAGCCAGGCCTGGAGAATGGGGGCTGCGAACCTGCCTCCCATCAGCGCCAAAGATGAGCCGGTGTTTGGAAACTCCACCAAAGTGAGGGTGGGAGTGGGCAGAGGAGCTCATCTTCCATGAAAGGAGCTGCCTTTGATATGAGCCACCATTTAAAAAATTGCTCATAGGCGGGGCACCATGGCTCACACCTGTAATCCTAGCACTCTGGGAGGCCAAGGCGGGAGGATAGCTTGAGGTCAGGGGTTTGAGACCAGCCTGAGCAAGAGCGAGACCCCATCTCTACTAAAAATAGAAAAAATAAGCTGGGCAACTAAAACTAGAAACAAAAAATTAGCTGGGCATTGTGGCAAGCACCTGTAGTCCCAGCTACTCAGGAGGCTGAGACAGGAGGATCACTTGAGCCAGGAGTTTGAGGTTGCTGTGAGCTAAGCTGACACCGCAGCACTCTAGCCTGGGCAACAGAGTGACACTCTGTCTCAAAAAGAAAAAAAAAATTGCCCATAGAAGACACAAACTTCACTTCCCCTCTCTGGGTTGCTCAGACTACACATAAGCATAAACGGGAAGCTTCAACATTAGCTTCATTTCGGATCACCTTATCTAGAAAGGCACATCACATCTATCCACTGGGGGGTCGAACATTCCAGGGTTCTAGTCCCTAATGCATAACTCAAAAGCTGTCCCAGCCCTCCACATGCCCAGGTGTTCAGAAGCTCTGAGCCTCCCAGAGGTGTTCTCTTAACATCTAATCAAATAATTACTACGAAGAATAATATGCAGTAGGTGCTGTAGATAGTTCCCTGTGCACATAAAAACATAGTCTCATAGAGACCAAAAGAGTTGTATGCATCACTTTTTGTAAAAGTCCACCTATGGTCAGAAAACTAATTTGCTTCAAATGAATAGATTAGCTTAAATTACCATGCCATTTTACATTCTCTTCACTGATACATGAATAATAAAACTATAAGGTAAATGTAGGCTTAAGCTGAATAATGGGCACAAATAAAAATATTTTGACATTAAAAACTCAGTATAAATTGAACTACAACCTACTTGAAAGCTCCCACAATCATAATGTGCACATTGAAATCCATTAACCTAATACCTAGGCTGCTATTCAAAAGTAGGGATCTAGCACGCAAATAAATACCCATTTGAACACTCCTCCTAAATTACTGTACAATTTGGTTGCAAAGTCACACACTTACAAAGTCTATCATCTTTACTTGGTTGCTTCCTAACCAACACTGAAGTCATGTAAGGCTACAATGTGGCGGCATAACATAAACACAGATATCAGTAAATCGTACTAAAAAGTAGCAGCAAATGTCAAAGACAAGCCAGGGTCATCCTGGAGAGAAGAGAGATAAGCATTCAGAAAAGACAATGGAGCCCCAATTTCCCTTTAACTGCACACCTAATCAACCTCTCTGCTCCTCACCTGATCATTTTTATATAAAAGCAATTTCTACAACGATACATTCAAAGACCTTAGTTGCCATAAACTCAGCAGCTGTTAAAGATTCTGTTGCACATTAGATTTGCTTTAAGACTCTGCTATTTTCAACCAAAGCTTTCATTCCTTACCCACCACTACCCCCCCCTCCAAAAAATTAGCTTCACTGACAACATCTTTCTTCAACATGTCATCTGCCAAGGCCATTTTCTTACCTTTGTAACTCACTCACATTTGTCTCATTTGATGATATTTACCCAAGCAAGGACAATTGTTTGACTGGAATCTTGCAACTTTCAACTTTGCCCAGATTTTGCTGTCGTGCAGAAGGGGAATGCCGCAACCCCGATACATCGCTCAGCTGAGCTAATACACATCTGAATCCAGAGCTATATTTTAAATTCTTTTACATTTACTTAATATAGTGCGTGCCGCCTGTCCACTGATGCGATATCAGAAACCTGCAAGCTACTATTTCTGCAACTGTGTCACTGTAGATAGTCTGAAACATGTACGTAGCTGTTGCCATGGAAACAAACACAGCTAGGGTAGAGTGCCACGCTGTGTTAATTCCTTCACCCATGAACCCCAGGGGAATGCTAACATTCATCTTCTTTCTCCTTTAGTCTCACACTGCTTTAATATTTTTTTAGCATTATCAAATGATGTACTAAATACATATGGTACACCTGAAAATACGGCCAGCTGAAATGAGCCGTGGTACCAACCTAGCCTGCCGGGTGTCTGGCTTAAGGTGGTGCAGCTCTGCAATGGATCCTTTTACTAACTTCTCCTGGGAGAAATGGAGAACTTTGTCTTTTTTAAAAAATGGTGTGAGTAGGACAGAAAAGGTGAGCATCTTGTTTCACCTAAGAAGAGTTATCATGGAATTACACTGGAATAAAGATCCTACCAGAGATGAGCCTTACCAGTTCTTTGAAAGGCAGACGGAGGCCTTGCAAACTTTCTGAAGTGGATGCAAGCTCTGAGTCATTCTCCCTTCCAACTAGGCTGCATTAACAGGCTGTAAAGCCAATAGTTTTAATTAGGCAAAAGCATAAACCCTCAACAAGCGCTTCATCTGTCCCTACTTGGTCTTTGTTTCCAAACCCAGGCAAGAAGATATTAGAATGAATGAGTAGGTAATGAGATGGAAATCTGCCATCATTCAGGAAGAAATGTGACTTTCCTGGTATCTGAACATACTCTTATTTGCTTCAAGTTCCAATCTCTGCCCTTATAAATGTCCTGGACCTGTGGAGAAATGTCAAACCCTTTCATTGCACCTAAAACGTGTGGTTATTGGCACATTGGGCCATCTTTCCATTATTCGAACCAGTAAGCCACTTTAAATATTGGTGTCATACTCCTCACAGTAGACAAAAGTAAGCTGTTTAAAATCTTAATTACATCATATCCCTTGGGCTGGTTAATAATATTCAATCTGGATGAAAATGGCCACATTGTAGATCTGCATGCTGATGTGCTTTACTTGAATACAATTTCCGCACTAAACAATCAATTGTAGGCTTTAAAAGTGCAGATCCGTGACCCTGAACTGGCATGTTTTAAAGAAACCACTACTTTATCTGTGGGGATTATGGCAAAATTATCCTACAAAAGATGAGCAAAACCTTCCCATTATTTTCCTAAATTGAATCATTCTCGGCTATTTACTGTGATAATAATAATCAACTCATCCCTAAGATAAAGCAAAACAGAAAACAGATATAACCAGTAACACCTTACTGGTTAAGAAAATGTGTCACTTTTTAAAAGCAACCTCAAGATGACATTAGGGTCCAGTATAAAGCCTAGTCTTCAAGTACGAGCAGGGCAGATAGAGGTGACCTTTCAACTCACGGTGACCAGTTCTTAGGAACTGGAGCAGAACCACAGCAGTGAAAATGGGAGTCCCTTCCATTAACCTGGCACGTCTGTCTCCACATTCCCCTAGTATTTCCAAGCATTTTCACATCTGACTATCACAAGCATTCCATGAATTAGCTTGGCAGGTGTCACCAGTCTCATCTCACAGAAGACACACTGCTGAAGCTCTGAAAAATCAGCAACTGGTCCAAGATCACACATTAAGTGTCTGAACCTTGTCTCTGTCACCCAATCCAATGCTCTTTCCATGTGTCATGCTGCCCCTAAGTGTAGCTGGTTATAAAGGACTTAAAATAACTATGTATCAACACTCATAAAAGGACAGGTACTAAGTATCAGATTAGTTGGTTTGGGGATTAACTATGGCTGCTGGTTGAAGTTAGGCTGATGCTCCTCCTTGCTCTCCTGCCCCCATTCTCTTCTCCCAAGGATGGGAGAACAGGGCCCAGCCTTTGGGCTGAGTTTAGCACCTGCCCCAGAGCAGATCATCTCAGCCTGCTCACAACGCCCTGAGCCCCCTTCCTCCCCAGGTGTCCCAGCCCTGGGACATGCCCTCAGAGGGGGCTTGGAGTAGAGAGATGGTTGGGAGGTCCTTGGGCTTTGGAGGTGGAAGGGGGATTGGGAACAGCAAGAAGCAGCAATAATTAGCTTCCCCAAGGAAGAGAGCCATTCCAGATCCTGGTTGCCTTTACCCCCCCCCCCAATTATTGTTACTGGAATAAAATACACATGACCTAAAATTTACCACCTTAATCACTTTTAATTGTACAGTTCAGTAGTATTAAAATACTCATAATGCTGTGCACCACCATCCTTCTCCATAACTCTTTTCATCTTCTCCAACTAAAACTCCGTATCCATTACACAATCACTCCCCATCCTCACCTCCCTCGGCTCCCAATCCCTGGCAATGCACAGTTCTACTTTCTGTCTCTATGATGTTAACTATCTACCAAATATAAGTGGAATCATACAGTATTTGTCTTTTTGTGACAGGCTTATTTCACTTAGCATAATGTCCTCAAGGTTCATCTGTGCCAGAATTTTCTTTCTTTTTAAGGCTGGGTAATATTCCACTGTATGAATATACCACATTTTCTTTATCCATTCATCTGTCAATGGACACTTGGGTTGCCTCCATGTTTTAGCTACTGTAAATGATACTGCTATAAACATGAGTGTATAAATATCTCTACAAGACCCTGCTTTCAATTCTTTTGGGTATATACCAAAGTAGAATTGCTGGATCATATGGTAATTCCATTTTTAGGTTTTTTAGGAACTGTCATACTATTTTCACGGCAGCTGTACCATTTTACATTCCCTCCAAGAATGTGTAAGAGTTCCAATTTCTCCACATCCTCACCAACACTTGTTATTTTCTAGGTTTTTTAAATAGTAGCAATCCTAATGGGTTTGAGGTAGTATCTCCTTGTCATTTTGATGTGCATTTCCCTAATGATTAGTGATGTGGAGCATTTTTCATGCACTTGGCCATTTTCATATCCTCTTTTGAGAAATATCTGTTCAAGTCCTTTGCCCATTTTTGAATCAGGCTTTTTTGGGGTCACATTTTAGTTCTCTATATATTCTGGATATTAATCTCATTACATATTTGATTTCCAAATATTCTCTCCTATTCTCTGCGTTGCCTTTTTACCTGGTTGTGGTTGCTTTTTCTTTTTCTTGAGACAGGGTCTCGCTCTGTCACCTGGGCTAGAGTGCAGTGGTGCCATCACAGCTCACTGTAACCCCAATCTCCTGGGCTCAAGCGATTCTCCTGCCGCAGCCTCCTGAGTAGCTGGTACTACAGGTGTGCACCACCACACCTGGCTAATGTTTCTATTTTTGTAGAGACCGGGCCTGGCTCTCGCTTAGGTTGGTCTCAAACTCCTGGCCTCAAGGGATCCTCCTGCCTCAGCCTCCCAAAGTGCTAGGATTACAGGCGTGAGCCACCGTGCCCAGCGCCCGGTTGCTTCTTAACCACACTTACACCCACCAGATAATGGAAAGTGGATTTCATCATGTTTTGGGTTATTCACGACCTCCTCCCCAAATTACCCCAAATATCAAGAATTACATGGATTTGGTCATGCTACATTTTGGTGAAAGAAGACTTCCTAGAAGTGAATTTTTCCAGACCACAGAATTGTTTCTAAGTTGGTCTGGGGCGTTCTTGAAGCAGCAGAGGCAGCTTGTGGGCAGTGTTTGGGGGAGACTTCACAATGGCAGAGGGGGGAACTAAGTGCCTTCGAAAGGGTTCTCCAACTGAAGACTCAATGATTTGACCCCCTTTGGTAAAAAGCTTTCCAAGATGGATTGTATAAGAAAACCACAACTAGGCAAAGTCCATGGCTCGTGATTTAGCCTGTTTCAAATATTTTTCACCACTTGGCCGGCCTGGTGAACCTCTGCCCACTATGACCGAGAGGTGCTCTCAGAAGCCACAGAAGCGTAGAGCAGGAGGGGGAAGAGGTCACTGGTACAGGAAAAGGCCCCACACTAGGGTGATTTTCTAATCCTCGTATTTACATTTTAATTTCCTCTGGCCTCCCCCTGCTCCTCCCTGGCTGTCAGGGTATCAGCTGGTCTTCTCGCACACAGAGTGGCCTGGCGCGCGCAGTTCCCTCCTGTTTTGATTCACATCTAATATGCCAGGGGCTGAGAAACCAAATAATAGAGTTGATTAGAATTTTGTCTGAAATAAGATGAATACAGGCCTGAGAAAGTGTCCCTGAGCGCTAAAGTGCCGACTTTTGGATGCCACTGACTTTAGGTCAATTAGCCTAAAGCCAGTCGCCTAATGAGCAATTTGCCTATAATTTAAAACCTTTTTGAGTGTTTTTACATGGGAATATCCTTTTATTTATTTATTTATTTAGTAATCTCGTTGGCAGTATGAGGTTTTAAAATCAAGCCTTCTAAGGACACACCCAGCTTGTTTTTAAATTTTAGTTTATGCTTAATTTTAATTTCTAAGTTAAATTAATTTTTGAGATACCGACAAGGAATGCAAAAAAACACTCAAAATAGAAGTGAATTTCTGATGAACTGGTTATTAGGCAAATCAATACAAGAAATGGCTTTAAGGAAACTTTTACAGCTAATTTTCATTTTTTAGGTTGCAAAACCTAAAAACCATCAGGGGAAATGTGAAATCTAGTCAGACTAGCATGCACATGCTGCCTTTCACGTTGCCTGTGTCTCTTTCTCTTTCTTATCCGATTGCTCAAGACTCTCCCAGTTGAGGCTGCAGCTTTCTCTGAAGGGAAGTCATTTTGCATTGTTTGGCTTTGCATTTTCCCACCATGAATTTAATTTATGGGCACTACCGAGAAAAGCTCAGCTTGCTGAGTCTCACCCAGAGCAGTGCTCACCTTCCCACTCCTTCCAGGAGCCTCTGTTGTAAGTTTAGATGTAATCGGCACAGATACGTAAGAGGCTCCCATGATCCTTTGCACCAAGGCAATGCACCGACTGCAGAAGTCTGAGGACCACTCACCAGAAAACCCAATTCTTAAGGCAAGGGGGGCGGGGGAAGGCCCAAGGTCAAGGAGCGTCCAGCATGATCGGGACTGATGTCACCAGCCTCATTCAGGTACCTTACTGCACTCTGTTCCAAGTCCCCTTTGAGAGGGAAACCAAAGACCAGTCCCACCTTTAAGCCGGAAGCCATTGACCTGGGAGATCAGGACCAAGCTAGGGGTATGCTCCTATCCAACAGCATCGGGGCCGTAAAGTTGGACAGGAAAAAACTGGGGATGATCCCGGTTTCCAACCAGTGGCTCTGACCCAGATGCTGTCCCTCTGAGAAGTGGCCCTGAGCCACTTAACCACTCCACGGGAAGCAAGTATTGCAGCCAGCCTGGTACCCTGACCTAGCAAGAATGCCTGCCAGCCGGGGAGGGGAGCTTTTTCCCTGGAGCAGTGGTCCTGCTGTTTGTCACCAGCCCAGCTCTCAGAGAAGGGAAATTGACCAGGAAGGCTTCACTGTTGTGATGTTCACATGAACGCTCAGTCTGGATTGGGGAAGAAAATTCTCCTGGGAATGGAAACTTCTCCTTTTCGTTCTGAAATTATCATTGTGAAGTCTGCTTTCAATGTCTCCCATTGGGGACAGAGCAGCAAACTGCCCTCAGTGGGTATGATTTTCCTCTATCTCTGTGTGGAGGGCAATGCATGGGCTCAAATTAATGTACCCTCAATGCGGTCATGTCCCCTGGGGGACTGGACACAAAACGTAGCCATCGAGGAAGCTGTACAATGTATTTTATCCTAATCTTCCCTACTTAGGAAAAATGGAAGTTTTTTAAATACAAGAAGTCACTAGTAATGTGCATGATCAAAATGTAAACCATTTGTATTAGATTTTTTTTTTTTTTTGGCTGTTTTAACAATAACTGGCTTAAATAAAAATACGTTTGTTTGTTTCTCTCTCCTGTAACAGCCCGTGATGGTGGGCGGTCAGGTGGGGTCGTTGGGGGCACAGTGAAGGCAGAAACTAAAGATTTTTCTATCTTGTGGCTCCGCTATCCCCTGGTGTTTCCCACGTATGTATGGTCATAAGTAGCTCACAGCCACCTTGTCCCTGTCCTCATCAGAAGCAAGGAGGAGAGAGGACATGATGGACTTGCTCCTTCATTTTAAAGACAAAATCCAGAAGCTGTACCCAACGGGACCATGTCCATCCATGACCTAGAAGTGAAGTCACCAGGCCATCGCTGGCAAACGCTGTCCACATTTGAAGCTCGGGGGCTCTACTGCTGAAAGGGAGCAGCAGGGACTGGATACTGGTGGACAACTAGCAGTGTTTTAAAAACACTAAATATTTATATTTATGGATACAAAGATACACAGTTAAAGTTTACAAACATGCTTGGGAATGTCAAGCACCAAATTCAAGAAGTTACTTCCATGGGAGCACGAAGGAGAGACGAGTCCCGGGATTAGGGAAGTGCACAGGGACCTTCCATTTTATCTTTAATGTTTTATTTTTTAAAAAATATTTGAAGCAAACATAGCAAGATGTTGAACTCTGCCAAAGCTGGGTAGCGGGTGCATGGGCATTGTAGCTTTTCCTATGTTAGAAATAGATCATTTTTTAAAATCAACAACATTTGGCATTGTCTCAACTACCCAAGTGCAGTTCAACTCGTCATAAAAGTGTATTTCACCAATTCTAAAATGCACATTTTTCTACATATGAACTCTCTGAAATGAGTGCATCTAATTATATTAGGCAGCATTTTTTTCTCCTAGTGGTACAAAAAATAATGTTATATTTTACAATTGATGGTGACTTAGATTTGAAGATGTTCAATGTATAAATCGTATTTCACGTGGATGGGGGTGTATTGCAATGTGTTTGGGGGCAGGGGGAGAGATGTCTCACAACGGGGCATCCAGAGGCTGGTGAAGCTCTTAGAGCTTCAAGTGACCCAGGGAAAGGGCCTTCGGGCTTCCCCCGTTGGGCAGTTTTCTGACTTCCAGGCCAATGTTCTTTCCACGGTGTGGGTGCCTCTGATGAGGCCGTGTAGAGCACACACGCTCAGACTTATTTTCTTTGCAACTGAGGAACACAGAGCAGATAAAAGCCCTCTTTTATTAGTTCTAAAGTGCTTGAGAATCTCTTACCTAGGAAGAAACAAAAGCATTGAATGCTACCTCCAAACTCGACCTACCCCCAAGTGGAAAAAAATGAAGTCAGATAATTTCTGGACCAAAATTTTGGACAGGCTGAGAAGACACAGCAGATAACAGCTATCTGAGGATGACACGGGCTTCTCCCTCACCCAGAGCTCAGTCATGTTCCTGGCCAGCAGAGGTGGCCAGAAAGACCCCCGTGAGCCACTGTCCTCTGATGTCTGATCCTCGCTATTGTGGAACTCTCGTAGAAAATCAGCTAGGAAGAACTGTTAACATTGTTCCCTCGAGAGTATCAAGATGCAAATGAACCCAAATGAAAAAAAAAAAAAATAAATAAATCCCTACAGCTGGTTTATCTGAACAAATAAAAATAAATCACCATTTATTTTTAAAAAAACATTTGTAAAAGTTTTCTCCATTTCTCACATTTGGTTAGTATACAGTTGGCATTTTCAAAATTCAAACCTGATGTGGATTTGGAATTCAATGAAGCACATTGGAAGACATCTGAGTGAAAAAATAAAAGTTCTAGCCATATGCTCCTGGTGCATGAATTTGAATATTTGAAAGGTAATCTAGAAATGAGAATGCTTCCAATTTTCCTTACCAACAACAGTAATTCATAGCAACCACACGTTTTATAGACAAAGCCACTTCCCCATCCAAGAGACAATAGTAGGGCAGAGTCAGGGGCTAGTTACAAGCATGTGATTGTCACTAGGTCACTTGACAACTCTGCAGCTCCGTTTAGTCACTGGTGAGGGAGAAATAATAATTCTTGCCTCACCAGGCATATTAACACATAAGAGAGTTTCTAAAATATTCCAGTTTGGTTAGCAATTGGATGAAAAGCCAGAAGACCTTGCACAATGGCTGCTTCCAAAAAGCACATGCAACACAGTGAAAGAAGCTCTAATGTCAACCCCATCCGATTTGCTCCTTGCTTCCTTCTATTTATCTACACGGCCAGCAAGGACATGACCAGAGCCAAACCAACAGTGGGGACTCTTCCTCCTCTCTCTGACACTTGTTTGTGCCCCTACATAGGAAGGCAGGAGGCCCCATGCCCCAGCTAGGAGGGTTCCCTGACAGTGCCCAGCCAGCCTTTCTCACTCTGTCCCCAGGCCAGGCCTCTAACTGGGTCACTCAGTCAGAGAATATACAAACCAAGTGGTCACGTGCATTCAGGGACACCAACCCGCAGCAGACTGAAATTCGCAGCATTATGCTAGCTGGCTTTCCAAGCCACGCATCAGGAATCCAGCCCATGTGTTTGCAGTATGGCTACGTCCAAATGCCGAACATGTTGATTCCTACGCACTTGGCAATGGGAAGTGGATGGCAAGACTTGTGAGAGAAGTGAGCAATCTTTGACCTCCCTGTTGGTAAGACGGGAGAACAAAGCAATAGCATTTCTTCTGGATCTGTCTTGGCAAGAATTCACAGTGGACTCATCCTTCAATCTGCCCCAGTTTGTGTAGATTTGCGTTCTTCCCAGGGACATTAGAGAGGGCCAGAGTTGGGCCAAGAGCCACAGCACTGCTGAGCAGAGTGTTGGAGTGTCCAGGCACTCATGTCTCTGCCCCAGTCCCCCACCACCCAAGTCCAGACCTTAACCTTCATCAAAACCCCAGGTCTGGGAGAAATCTCTGAGGAATGGCTTCACACTGGTTAGGAGAGACCCTTTTCTTGGTATAGACTGTTAGTAAAATGACACATCACACTCTTACCCCCATTACCAAAGCCAACTCCCTCTAACAGCAACCACGGCCCATAGGACAGGTCATTACCACTTCCCTACCCCAATTAGCCCATCCGGAGACCTGACACCAGGGCTCTTGGACCCAGACCCCACTTACCCTAGCAGCTTCTGAACCAGACATGAGCTTGTCCTGAAGCACTTTCTTCCTCGACAGAACTTAATGCATCCCAGAGGTCTAGGATGATCTCCATCCCGGGCAGTGAAATACAATATAAGGTGGGACAAGACTTTGAAAAGACGCAAGCTCCATGGATCAGCTCCCTATGTGGTTTCTGCCTGGCTGAGTTGTGATGGTCAAATCTTATCTCTGCAGCCTAAACTAGATCAGAGCTATAGCATGACCAAAGGGGTTTTGGTTGCTGCTGTTGTCGTATGTTTGCTTTAGTCTGTAGGTTGCCTAAAATGACAGAGCTAATGAAACACTGTCTCTGAACCCACCTGCTCTTCGCAGCATGGACTGCAGCTAATTAAGCAGGGGGTCAGTTTAGCCCAGAAAGCCATGTAACAGCACAATGGCAAAGATCTGAAAAATACCTGAGCCCAGTAGGCACCAGGCTAATCTAGAATTCTAAGGTGGTAAGGTAAGAAGCAGGCACTTGGAGCTATCGAGTTGCCCCACCAATGGAAAGTGGCAGTGACAAATGGAGACTGCTTTCTCCTAGAGTCCTTAGCAGGCTAGGTAACACTTGAGAAATTTGAGAATTTGACCACATCCAGAAACCAGTGTTCAATAATAACTCCATAGTTGAGCAAGGGCTTTGCTGAAAAGGTCTTTCTATTTGATTGCAAACCATACATCAACTTGCCTTAACTTTATTGTAAGGAGAAATTCAAAACACACTCTGAAAGAGATCAACCCTAACTTTATTTAGGTCATGCCGCTGACATCCACAAACAATGGGAAGAGTGTGACTAATTCAGAAACAGCAAGGAAAGGTCAATGCCTCGTTTATTTCTTAACCCACGGTAATCCGTGAGTACCGTGAATCGGCATTTGCCTCGATCTGCTCCTCACTGCTGCAGTCATTAAATGAACAGAAGGAGGGAGACGGTTTCACACTCATTAAAAAAAACCAAAGAAGGTGTGCTCGTGTGTAGGGGAGTAAGCCTACAAAGCACACGTGTAAGGACAGCTCTCAAAAGCATTTGGATAATGAAGCCTCAATAACCTGCCCATGAAGTAGCAATGATTATAACTCCATTTTATCAATAAACAGCCTAATACTCATGCATGCAAAGTGATTTTCCCAAAGTCCCTCAGAAGTTACTAATAGTTAAGCCAAAACTAGACCTGAAGACTCTGGGCTCTGTACCCGGGCCACAGGGCTGTGTGCTTCGTTTCGGGAGGGTAGGCTGAGTATTTGATGCCAAATCCTAGCACGGACGGGTCAATCCAATGCAATAGTTACATTTGTCATGACAACTGACATTTCCATGTACCCTCAAAGGCAGCCAGCCTTCCTGTATCTGGAACCCCTGGGCCCATGAGGGACCTGACAAAATATAGTAGAAGCTTGGTCTATAGGTGAGTCACCAGGCCTGTGGCTCAGCTCAAAGCATCTCCCCTGCTGCAGGTGGCCGAGTAGCATCACACGAACACAGGAAAGGCAGCCCTGTCCCTGTTGTGATACACGCTTCGTACCTTCCAAATACTCTGCTAAGAGGAAAGAACATCTTCTCTGAGCACGCTGAAGAGAGATAGCCTAGAAATTCCACGGATCCCAGAGTGTCAGCTCCCAGATGTACCTTCCTGATCTGCACAGCAACACGGAGAGTCGGGTCTGACGAACGGGGACAGTGATGTTGAAGGTGGCACTCAGAAAAACAGAAGAGCTCGGGCAGAGCAGAGAATGTCAGCATCATTCTAATCTCCTTGCAGGTAAAGCTACGAGAAAACTGAGGGCAGCGAAGCGCCTGCCCAAGGTCACCCAGATTATAAATGGCCTTGCTTTGAGCAGCCCCCTAGGGCTTCTTTCACCCAAAGCCACAGCCAACTGTGGATCAGTGCATCTCAAACGTCCAAGTGCCATGGAGCACCTGCGGGCCCTGTGAGATGCAGGCTCTGCCTGGGGTGGGGCTGAGATTCTGCATTTCTAACAAGTGCTCAGGGGACGCCCACGCTGCCGGCCCCTGGACCACACACTGGACAGCAAGATCCAAAACATCACAACATTCTGGGCCCTTATGAGTTTAGGTTTTTCCCCCTTCCAAATCATAAGCTTTGTATGTAGCTAAGAATAAAATGATCGCTATCGATTGGCCCTAGGGAAGGATGTCATATCACGTCCCTCAGGACTCTCCCACCGGCTTTCGCATCATCCGCTGTCCACCCCGGCACCAGTCAGTGTTACTGCTCTGAGCTCACCCCCTGCTTCTCTCCTCTCTCTCACTCCCTTCCACCCACCCCAGCCTCCTTGCTCTATTCCTGCTCGCTAAATATCAACTAGCCCTCCCTCCTTCCGTGCGGGAAGCCTGCCCTGCCCCTCTGGTTTACAGTTACAGCGCCCACCCTTGCCTCTCCCGGACGCCCTTCTCAGCTTCATCCGTCTCCACGGCACTCACGCCTGTTTGCAAATTACACGCATTATTCATTCTGCTCCTTGTCCACCGCCCCACTAGCATGTCAGCCCCAAAAAGGCAAGGATTGTGTCTGCCTTGTTCACGGCTGTATCCCAGTGTGTGGCACATGACAGGCACTTAAATGTTTGTTGAATAAAGAATTTAATTTTTAATGAAATTTTCAAAGTGCCAACCATCACCCCCAAGGACTCCGATGAATTGTTTGCTTACGTCTGATATGAATAGTAATTTTTTTCATCCGAAGAAATTATTTCTTTAAGATATCAAAAGGATCTGTTGTCGCAGGTTGCAGGAGGTATTTTTATCCCGTCATGTAAGTAAGGGCTCTGTGGAGAAAGGCATTCCCCACCCCAAGTGTTCCAGCTCTCATTCACCATTCAGCCCGACGGGACTCCTCCTCCTGCCCCCTCACGGGACCCCATAGATGAGAGAGACAGATCGGACTCGGCAGGCTGATCCCCCGCAAGAGGGGCCTCCCTCTCCTACGCACAATGGGAATGATTTGAGAAAAGCAGGACTCAGAGTGGGGAATTCCTCATTGTGCACATGGGGACCCGAAGGCTCAGAGAAGTGAAGTGACTTGCACAGGATGTCACTGCCGATTGTTGGTAGGGCTGGAGTTGGAACCCATGCCTGCCTGCTAACTGCCAATACTCTTTGCAAGCTGCTTCTATTTTTTTTTTTT
>VBSM01001979.1:11605786-11616840 GCA_008086735.1 Cheirogaleus medius | reverse complement strand
CCCCATGCACGCTGCTTCTCTTTACGGACAGAACCCGGGTTCTGATTTGAGAATGGCTTCAGCTCCAAAACTCATGACGGGGAGCCTGAATACGTCTCATGATGTCCACAGAACCAGAGGAAGTCTGACCTTCCCGTGAGCCGGTCCAGCTATGCACTGAGGGTGGCGATAGCTAAGCAGAGACGACTGTGTGTCCATTGCAAGCCTCCCTCTACCCTGACTGTGCACCGCACCAGTGCACGCCTGCAATCACATACGGGACAAGTATGGGGACGCAGGCAGCTCCACCTTGGCTCCCAAGGAGCCCCGTGAGCAGTCACTTTGTCTGCATCCCTTCAGAGGAGGGCACGAGGCCCTAGCGAGTGGCAATATGACCAGAGAGACCGTTTCTCTAGGTTCTGTGCCTGGGGCCTGTGAATTAAACCAACCAAAGACAAATTAACAGGAACAAAACACAAATAAAATCTTATTTGATGTTAATATTTTTACACGGCACGGGGTGCTTCATGGAAAAAAGTGGGAACCCCAAAGAAGAATTTAATTAAATATACCATTTTAACAAAGAGCAATACATTGTGGAGCCTGGACAAGCCGAAGGAAAAGGCGGTTTGGATTTGGGGTAGAAAACTGTGGGAATGTTACTAGGAAATATAGGAGGGAACCCCATGGACGATAAGGGTTATTCTAGTAAGGTTTGTTTGTACAGACTCATCTGCATCCAATCCCTGTCTCCAGTGATAAGAATGTTCTCTTCCTGATACAGGCGAGGCCCCTTTCCCATAGGAAATTTATGCCTCACTTTTAGGTAGAAAGGGGGAGGGCAGAGAGCCCTTCCCCTTCGTGCATCTGCTGTTTCTCAACTGCCTTCAGCTCAAAACAATCAAAATGCCCAAAATGACATGTTGTGGGGTGGCATGTTCTGTTCCCCTTCAGGACCGTGAGGCAAGCATGGTCAGGTGGCACGGGGGCAGACTTCCAGACGTCAAGAGTGGTAAGAATGAAATAAATGTAAGAAGGAAACTAAGCAGTTGCAGCTTCCCCAAACTACTTTCCAAACGTGGCTTCCAGTGTCTCATCCTGTTTCCTAATACTAGCATTTTTGAGTTTGCTTTAATCCCAAAGCCCTATGCACTGTTACACCAACTCGAACAGTCTCTCTCTTTCTTGTTCCTTCTCTCTCTCTCTTTCTTACACACACGCACACGCGCACACACACGCACACGCACACGCCCTCTCCTACACTTAGGCGACAGTATTTCCACGTGAACTGGAAGGGAAGGGAAACGTGGCTCTGTCTTTGTTCCTTGCAGGATGCAAGTGGCTAACGTAGAAGGGCTGCCGGAGAACCAGGTGATGACGCTGATCCCGAAAGACAAGATAATGACCAGACAAGCTAGAGCAGAGGAGGCGCTAGAAAAAGAAGGTGGTGGTGAGGGAGGGACAGGGAGGGTGGAGAATGGGGAGCAGCTGTGCTAACAGCTGGGCACCCCAGCCCTCAACTCCCGCCGCACAGCCCAGAGCCTGCCAGAACAGTGGAGCGACATCCTGCTCCTCCTTGCGCTTTTCTGCTGCAGGTCTCGAAGGCAACCGGCTATTGTAAATGGATTTGCCCTTGGCCTCAGCATCAGTCAGACGTGAGGGGACCTTGGCGTCTGCGACTGTAAACTGATGTCTGTCCTCACCTTCTCCCCAGGGTGAGCCTCAGCGTGCATCGCGTGCCAAGACAACAGCCATGCAAAGTCAGTTACGTGCAACTAAATCGCCAAGGAATGTCCCTTATCACAGAACCTTACAGCTAGAGTCTTAGATCTCGGAAACAGACATCATCCACCGTAACCAGACTTGACTGATATGGAAACTGAGGCCCAGCGAGGCTGGTCAAGGTCACGTACATTATGAGGAGCAGAGCTCGCACCGATCGTGAGGACGCACTCTTTCCGCTACTCGCGCCGCCTAGCACAACTACGTTTAATTTTAGTTCATCACACATTCAGCTTGCGCTTTCGAGGAATTTTATAGTCCCCACTCCATCTGTGCATCTTGCCATTCCACTAGCTTTACTTTATTCGGTGCTTCCCCTGGATCTGGTGCACCGTCCTCAAAAGAAGAGGAGAGGTCCAGAAGTCTAAATTGACGGCCATCTGTTTGTCATCTTGACAGTACAGCGGCAGCTGAAACACCCACAGCTGAGAGTGCTCCGTCTTCTTCCGAAGGGCCGGTTCTAGATCTACACTCCACCTTGGGCAAGGGCACAAAAAGGATTTACAGCCACAAAGAATAAGGCCACCATTGTCAACTTGTGGCACACGCTGTCATTTAGAAAAGTATTAGGTTTTACTTTTCAGAAGTGCTTTAAATACAGTTAAGACTGTTTGGGTGGAAACCAACCAGTCAGAATGTATTCAAATACGCGCAATTGTTAAAATAACATGTGTAATGAAAAGTTGAAGGCTCGGTTTTCAGATTGCCAAATAATGACAGCGGAGGGTGCCCAGCTGCAGCATGAACCATTCCTGCAGCCCTTGGTACCTGAGGAGCATTTAAAGGACCATAATTGTGACAGCATGGTTGCCTTTGGAACCCAGGGGCAGGTGCGTTCCTCATCTCCGCCAGAGCCTTGGTCAAAAGCCACACCACTTGAAATGGCCGTAGGGTTTTCAAAATGCCACCAGGTGTGAAAAAACAAAAACCCCAGTAATTAAACATCCAAATTGTTAAAGAATAATAATTTCATCAACAAGTCATGTGTCTTGGGGAAGCAGGGTACACAGCATTATTGTTTGTAAAGCACCAACACACAGAAGGGCATTTTATTTGTAGCAGATACTATACATGCAGAGACAGCTATCTGTGCAGATAAATGCTTCAGGGACTTTGAGCTTTAGAAAAATGGGATCTGGCTAAAGTTTCTCCCTCTCTCTGCTCTCTCTGTTTCTTTAATCTTTTATGCCCTTACATAGGCCAGATGGAAATGGAAGCTTCCACTCACCTAAGGTGTAGAAGTAAATAAACCAACAAAATTTCAGGGATGAACACACACAGTATTCTACATGCAATAACTTGTCTTTCTACTATAACATAAGTTCTGACTTCTGTGATTAAAAGATCATTTAAGACTCAGGAAAACACATGATCTTCAGTGACTTCCCAGTGCGTGCAAAGCTCTGGGCTAGGCACCAAGTGTCAGGGTTCCAGCAGCTTTTTAAAGTAAACATTCTGTGGAAAAGATAGCCATTAGCCACTGTCCTTAGCTTCAGTCCTGAACTTGTCACTTCGAACCCTCTGTCCAAAAAAGCTTGACTTCTCTCCTCCACACTCTCCCTAGGACTGACTTGATCACGCGACCTCCTCTGTCCACTGTCTCTCTAGGACTGGTCACATCTGATTTTCTTCTTGGCCACTGCCAAGACTTTCCTGGAAAGTGACTGTAGTTCTATACTCTGCTCAACCTGAGGACCAGGTTCTCCCACCAAATGGGTTACTGGTCCCCACTGCCCGGGCCACACAGGACTCTAAAGATGTAAAAGGTTCCAGACATGGATGTCATATCCCAAGCCTTCCAGAAGTTGATGATCTTGGTAGGGCTATAGTCATAGCCACATAAGATGGCACATGTCAAAGGAGTCACACAAAGGAGTGTGCTGGAGCTGGAGGAGGGGGAGGTGCAGAGCGGTCAGGAAGAGCGCACAAGGAGAGGACCTTGCCTGGGTGGGTTCTAGACAGGTGCAGGGCGTTTCAGACAGGAGAAACACATTCATGCATTCCGCAAACACGATTTCACATTTACCATGTGCAGTAAGGTACAGGGCACTTTAGGTAATACAGGATAAACATGGACACGCAGGAGCTGACAGGAGATGGCACACACACCAGCATCTATAGTGCTTAGATGGTTTTGATGAGAGCCAGAAGAGCAACTGTAGAAGCCCCAACTTTCTTTGGAAATTGTCTCCTTCTCATTTCAACTCCCCTCCCTGCTGCCAAGAGCAACAAGGGTGAACCCAGGTGTTATAGAAGTGAGCCAAAGACGGCCCATGTATTTGGCCCCTATGCTGTTTATTTCCTCACTGAATACTGAAACCTGTTAGCTCTGCTGGTGCCAAACTCAAATTTTTACATGTCCAGTTATTTTTAAAATAGTCAAAGCAAGCAGATCTTTAGCCATTTAGAGCCTGCCTGCTTTGCACATCCCACAAAACTACCACCAGCATCTGCTAGCCATTGATAAGGTAGAGCCTTGTGTTTATAGGACGCGGAGCGGCTACTGCCTCCTTAGCAATCTGACCCAGAGATTCCCTGTCATGCTACTGAGGGACAGACATCACCCAGACACACATACAAAGTTCCCCCCGCCCACAATCCCCCTCTTCCCTGGGAGTTCCCTCGCCCTCCCTATGACTTTTGTCAGACTCCTGCCATAAGGGACTTTCCCCAGTGCAAATCTGTCAGAGCATCGCCCAACAAAGCTTCCATGTGCTTCTGCACTTTGTGATCACATCTTTTTCTTTGATCCACCCCCAAATCTCTCAAACACCCTACACCAGGCTGCCATGTTTATAGTCATGTGACCTTGCTGGCAAGGCTGATTGGAGGAGGAGGTATACATCTGATCCAGGCTAGGCCAATCAGATTATCTTTCTTGGGAGTATGGAACTGAGATGTAGAGAATGTTAACAGCAAGTCAGACATCCCAGTATCCTTGAATATGTTCTCCTTTCTCCCTCCCCACCCCTGTCAAGAAAAACTAAGTTTGTTTGAAGGGGTCTCTGTTACTTGCAATACAACCAATTTAACTAATTTAAAAAGTTAAATAAAAGGGCTCATCACATGGAGAGAGGCATTTCAACCACTGGCGATCGGGGAAGATTTCACGTAAGAAAGGAACTAGGAATTGGAATTGGACCTTAAACACTGAGTTCTTCACAAGCGTGGCGTGCCTGCTCACAGGGAAGCTGGGCCAGGCTAGAGGAAATGGTCACGCCAGAGGGGTGAGGAGAGACAGAGTTCACACAGGTAGGCTGAGCCCCAACCGTGGATGCCTGTGGGCTCCCAATTTAGCTGAAGGAAACCACAGTTTTCATTTCCCTGACATCCTGAGGTGTTTGTGGTACATGCTGAGGGTAAAGTCTTGGGGTGGAGCTGAGGTGACACACCTCTGTTCATGCTGCCTCCCTTACCTCCGGGGAAGCTAGGAAGCTGTGGGGAAAGGGTTGTGAAAAGCAGGGTGAGGGCAGCTGGCTTCTGTAACTACTGATGTATCATCATTTATAACTGAGGACACCCCCTATCATAGTCAATGGAGAGCCACTGAAGCTGTTTGAGCGAGGCGGTATTTTAGGAGGTTTTGGGCAAAGGTGTTCAAGATGGTTTGGAGGAGGAGAGTCCAGACCAGAAGGTCCGCTGTGAAGGGACAAAAGCCTGAGATGATGATGCCACCAATGGGAAGAGAGAGACTAGTGCCCATAGTCCCTCAAGGGAAAAGAGGAGTCAGGGCTGGGACTGACTAGGGTGGCAGGGGACAGCAATGCCTTAAGACTACAAGGGTGAAGCTGAGGGGGATTTAAGAACCTAGGCCAGGGCTAAAATTTTAAAAGTTAGGAGAGAGGAGAGTTTTCCTTCTGGTAATAGCAGAGTAGTTTCTCATAGACCACTCCTTTTACAGATAACTACCGACTTAGTTTTGAAAACAATCAAATGAGTAAATAAACAAACAATCCCTGAAGGCAGTGAGGTGCAGAAAAACAGCAAAAACTATAGGGGAGTCAAAAGAAAGGAAAAGTAATGGGTGAAATGTCTGGGGGTTTTTTTGTTTTTAAGACTTTTCGCTAGTCAGTGCCACATGGGGCATTTAAAATTTGGGTAGAAAACCAAGGTCTCACTGGCTTGAAGAACCAAAAGACAGACTTTGGGGCAACCACAAAAGCTAGAAAGTGAAAAGTAAAATCCCAGAAAGGAGAGTCTGAGAGGGGAAAGCCCCAGTTTTGTGTAAACACTGCTCAAATCTGGCTATACACATGTAGGGAAGATTACAAACAAAGGCTAAAAAAACTAAAAAGAGATTTAGCTGCTTCCCACTGCAAAAAAGACAGGGGTTGGAATTAGAGTTTACTAAAGGCGTCTGCCTGCTGAAACAAAACAAATCAATATTTTTCAAGAATAACAGAATCTAGAGTCTTTACAATGTATCATTCACAACATCCAAGTTACTATGCAAAATGACTAGACATATAAATAGGAAAAAACAGCCTGTACTCAAGAGAAAAGCCAAAAGCAACCAGAAAGACGAATGCCAAGATAACCCAAATATTATAATTAATAGATAAGAATTTTAAAAACCCATTAAAACTGAGCACATAATATTTTTACCACACACAAAAAAACTATGCACATGACATTAAAAAATGTTCATAATAAACAAGAATTGGAAAATCTGAATTGAAATATAAAACACAAAAATTTTTAAATTTCCTAAATGGGTTTAAGAACATAATGGAAAGAACAGAAGAGTGTTTATGAACTTGAAGACTAAACAAAGACTTACCCAATCTTTAAAACAGAGAAAAATAAAGTCTGGAAAAAATAAGAACCTTACGGACCCATGAGACAGACTACCTAGCTATCAACATACAGCAATTAAAATCTGAGAAGAAGAGGAAAGGAGGACAGAAAGAGAAAGAATGAGATATCAAGATTATGTGAAGAAATAATGACCACAAACTTCCCCAATTTAATTAAAGACATTTTCATGTTTAAGAAGCTCAGTAAACACTAAGCAAGACACATACATATAAAGAAAAACATACCTAACCACATCATAGTCAAACTTCTGAAAAACAAAGATTAAAAATCAAAACAAAACCACGATGAATGCACCCAGAGGGGATAGAAACATTATGAACAGAAGACCAAAGACAAAGATGACAGCAGATTTATCATCAGAAACAATGTAAATCAAAAGACAGTGGAGCTATATCTTTAAAGTGCTGAGAAAAATCTGTCAAATTAGAATTTTATACCTAGTGAAAATAGCCTTCAAAAACAAAGTCAAATAAAGACTTTCAGACATACAAAAGCTAAAAGAATTAATCACCAGCAGACCTGTACTATGAAAAATGTTAAAAGAGGTCCCTCAGTCAGAAAGAAAGATATACCAGATGGAAATCTGCATGTACACAAAAGAATGAAAAGCATGAGAAATAACTATATAAGTTAATATAAAAGACTTTTCTTTCTTATTATTTAAGTCTCTTTAAAAGACAATTGGCTGTTTAAAATACAAATAATAGCATGAATTGTAGACGTTATAAGAAATATAGAAGTAAGATATATGACAACAATAGCATGAATGGCAGGAAAAACAGCAGTATATTCTTTTAAGATTCTTTTAGTATACATTAACTAATATAATTTGAAGGTAGATAGTAATAAGTTAAAGATGTATACAACAAATGCTAAAGCAACCACTAAAACAATACAAAAGTATATGGCTATTAAGTAAACAAAGGAGATAAAATAGAGTAAAAAAAGAATACTCAATCCAAAACTAGGCAGAAAAGAAAGGTAACAGAAGATAGATTGAACCAATATATTAATAAAACAAATAACAAGTTAGTCAGTATAAACTCAACCAAATCAATAATCACATTATATTTAAATGCTCTAACTATCCCAATTAAAAGACATAGATTGTCAGATGAGATTAAAAACACAAGACCAAACAATATGCTGCTTCCAAAAAAAATTACTCTAAATATAAATCCACAACCAGGTTAAAAGTAAATGAACAGAAGAAGATATGCCACACCAAGATTAATCAAAATAAAGCTGGTATGGATATTCTACTGCTATCAAAGTAGATCTCAAAAAGGAGCTAATTTCATAATGACAGAGGGTCAATTAATCAAAAGAATATAACAATCCTAAATGTTCAGATACCTTATAACAGAACTTCAAAATACATGAAGAAAAGTAATAGAACTGCAAGGAAAATTAAACAAATCAACAATAATAGACTGAGAGTTCAGAAATCTTCTCTCAATATTAGATAGAACAAGTAGACAGTAAATCAGTAAGGATAAAGAAGAAGTGAACAATACTATCAAAGAAATTGACCTAAAGTCAAAAACACTACACTAAACAACAGAAGACTAAGACATTCAAGTGCACATGGAACATTTACCAAATAGACCACATTCTGGTACATAAACCATGTATCAATAAATGTATAAGTATCCAAGTCATACAAAGGATGTTATCTAAAAACAGTGGAATTAAATTAGAAATCAATAACAGCATGGTATTTGGAAAATTCTTAAATATTTGAAAACTAAATAACACATCTCCAAATAATCCCTGGGACAAAGAAGAACTTAAAAGGAAAATTAGAAAGTAACTTTAACTGGATTAAAATGAAAACACAACATATTAAAATTTGTGGGACACTACTAAAGCAGACTTAGAGGAAAATTTAAATGCCTATATTCAAAAAGAAAAAAGGTCTTAAGTCAATAACTTAAGTTTCTTTTACCTTAAGAAATTAGAAAAAGAAGAGCAAATGAAACCCAGAGCAAGCAGAAGGAAATAAAACAGTGGAAATCAATTAAATATAAAACAAAAATAGGGGAAAAAAATCAATGAAACCAAAAGCTAGTTTTTTAAGAAGATCAATAAAACTGATAAAACTCTAGTTAGTATTATTAGGGGAAAAAGAAGAGGAAAAATTACAAACATTAGGAATGAGAAAAATGATGGCACTACAATCTACAGACATTAAAGTATAAGGGGACATTATCTCAATAGACACAGAAAACACATTGACAAAATACAACATCTATTCTTGGTAAAATCTGTCAGCAAACTAGGAATAGAAAGGAACTTTTTCAATTTGATAATGATCAACACTAAGGTGTTCACATGGTAGTAATATTCGTTGGGTGTTGGGGGGTGGGGTGGGTAAACTCACAACTAATGGATGTGGTATGCATTGTATGGGGGAAGGGCATGCCTCTAGTCCTGGCTTGGGCGCAGTAAAGTCATTACTTGTAACCAAAATGTCTGTACCCCCATAATACCCTGAAATTAAAAAAAATTTAAAAAAAAAAGGAAAACCACTATAGCTGTTATTAATATCATATCAAGCTTGAATGCTTTCCCCCTAAGATTAGAAACAAGACAAGGTTCTTTGCTCTTACCACTTCTATTTGACATTGTATTGCAGGTTCTAGTCATGCAATCAGGCAAGAAAAAGAACTAAAAGGTAATTAAATTGGAAAGGAAGAAGTAAAACTGTATTTGCAGATTATGTCAATATCTTTGTAGAAAATCCCAAAGTATCTACAGAAAAGATCTTAGAACTAGCAAGTGAGGTCAGCAAGATTGCAAGAAACAACATCAATACACAAAAAACAGTAGTACAGTATTTCTATATCTTGGCAAATAACAATCAGAAATTAAAATAAAAAATATAATTTACAATAACATAACCAAATGAAATACTGAGAGATAAATCTGACAAAAGATACGCACAACCTGTAGGCTAAAAACTGCAAAATATTACTAATAGAATTAAAGACCTAAATAAGTGGAGAGATATACCAAGTTCATGGATTAGAAGACTCAATATCATTAAGATGTTAATTTTCCTCAAAGCGATCTAAAGTTTCAAAGTTATCCCAATAAAAATCCCATCAGGCTTTTCTCTTGCCAAGCTGATTAACAATTCATATATAAATACAAAGGACCCAGAATAGCCAAAACAACTTTCAGAAAGAATAAAATTAGAGGACTTATCCTACAGGACCCTAAGACTTATTATAACACTGCAGTCATCAAGACAGTGTGGTATAGGCATCAATATAGACAAATGATTAATGGAACAGACTAGAGTCCAGAAACAGACTCACTTATATTTGGTCAATTAAATTTAAACAAAAGTACAAAAGTAATTTAGAGGAGAAAGGAAGTTTTTTCAATAGATGGTTCTGTAAGAATTTGAAATCCTGATGCAAAAAAAAAAGAAAAGAAAGAAAGAACTTTAATATATACCTTGTAACATATACAAAAATTAATTCAAAATGGACCACAGAACTAAATGTAAAACTACAAAACTATTAAAGGAAAACATAGGAGAAAATCATTGTGACCTTGCACAAGGCAAATGCATCTTAGATATAACAACAAAAGTGCAATCCATAAATTAAAAAAATGGATAAATTTGACTTCAAAATTAAGAATGCCTGCTCTCCAAAAGACACTGTTAAGAGAATAAAAAGACAAACCACAGATTGTGATAAAGCATTTACATAACACACATTTGACAAAGAACTTTTATCTGGAATATATAAAAACTTTTAAAACTGAATGAGTAAATAACCAACCCAACAAAATATAACAGGCAAAAGGCTTGAGCAGGCACTTCACTAAAGAAGGTATATTAATGGCAAATAAGAACATAAAAAGCTACTCAACAACAATAGCCGTTAAGGAGATGCCAACTAAGTATACAATGAGATACTACCACCACATACCTTTTACAACGGCTAGAATTTTACCAAGTTTTGCCAATGATGTGATACAACTGGAACTCTTATACACTTCTGGTAGGAATGTATAATAGTAAAAATATGTTGAGAAACATTTTAGCAGTTTCTAAAAAAGTTAAATATACAGCTACTATATGACCCAGCCATTCCAGTCATAGGTATTTATCCAAGAGAAATGAAAGCATATATCCATACAGAGATTTGTACACAAATGTTCACAGCAGCTTTATTTGTGATAGCCATAAACTGGAAACAATTCAAATGGCCATCAAAAGGTGAACAGAAAAAACAAATTGTGATATATCCATACAAAGAATTACTACTCAGCCATAAGAGGATGGAAGTGTCGACCCGTACTACAACATAGATGAATCTTTGAAAATTATGCTGAATGAAAGAAGCTAGACACACATACCCCTCAAAAAATTACATACTATATGATTCTATTATATACAATTCTAAATGATGCAAAGTAATCTATAGTGACACAAGCAGAATATATATATATATATA
>VBSM01001979.1:11569025-11605686 GCA_008086735.1 Cheirogaleus medius | reverse complement strand
TCGGCCTCCCAGAGTGCTAGGATTACAGGCGTGAGCCACCGTGCCAGGCCTAGATAGCTTCATTCCTTTGACTGTTATGACAGAGTCACAGGTGTATACACATGTCAGAACTTATCAAATTGCGCACTTTGAGTATGTACAGTGCATTATATGTCAATAAAGGTATTTTTAAAAAAGATTCTCTAATATTTTAACACATACTTCATAAAGTTTTCCACCAAAGTATCCCTGCTCAATAACAGGAATAAAACTCTAGTGGTCTTGGAATATAAGCCACCATTCACAAAAATCACAAAATCCAAGTTTCTTTAAGTCTCATGAGAGAGAGATGGGAGAGAGTTTAATATTAATTACTAATTAAACTGTATAACATTTTTCCTCTACAAAATTATAGGTTAAATAGATACCGCAAGAGGATGTTCCCTGTTCTCTTTGTGGCTTTCCTTACCCCAGGCATACAACTAAGATGAAAACATTTTAGTGGTACAATTGCAAAGTCTAAATGCTTTGTTTCTCTCTCCTCACTCTATTTTTTTTTTTACTTGTAATTACTGGGAAAATGGGGCAGAAAATATATTTGTCAATATTAGACACTCCTCTTGTAAGTAAGCAACACTTAAGAATTCCAAATGTTTGACATTTAAATAATTTACAACAAACAAAAAATGCATTAGACTCTTCTTTTATCCAGGAAGGGGGCATTTTGGGTCCTTATCAATATTCTAGATATTGCAGAAAATATTTTTTTGTTATTTCCTTTACAATTGATTATACAATGCTTCAGGATTATAAATCTGCTACTTGGATAAAGAATTTGCAATTTTATGATGTTTTACAGGTAAGTGGTTTAAAATAAATACATATACATTTCATTGTCTCTAGAATTAAGCAACTAATTAAAAAATTACTTTTTGAATAGTACAGAATTTAACTCATCTAAGAAAGTTCAAATAAGGCCAAATTGACCTCAGCTTGCCAGAGAGGTTGTTGTCCGAACGATTAAGTAAGTACCTAAGAGTTCTAATTTCTTTAGGACTTGCCTCGGCACTTGTGAAATCTCAATGCTATCTTCGGAACATTCAAGATGCTGCAAGTAGTTTAAAGCAAGGTGTCTCAAACTTCAAGGTGCAAACAAATCACATGGGGGATCTTGTTAAAATGCAGGTTCGTATTCAGTAGGTCTGAACTGGAGCCTAAGATTCTGCAGGTCTGACAGGCTCCCCGGTGATGCCTAAGCAAGGTACAGCATATATGCTGCTGGATCTAAACCACACTTAGCACAGGCTTAAACTGCAGTGGGTCTCAAAGTGCGGTACTTGGACCAGCAGCACGGCATCACCTGGGAACTTGGGAGAAATGGCAAGTTTTCGGGCCAGAATCTCTGTTGTAGAGCCCAGCAGGCTGCGTGTTAATAAGCCTTCCAGGTGATTCTGATGCACACTGATATTCAAGAACCACTGGCTTAGAGAATGAGGAATAACTGACTGCAGCCACTGAAAAACAGCTCGGTTTCCAAAGGTATGCAGTTCTAAGAGAGAGCGCCATGGAAACTTGAGGAAGAAGCCTAGTTATGAAGGACTATTTTAACCAGAATGTATTTAAGTCTTCCAAGAGACATCATCAGTTCTAATTTTTTTTTTTAAAGAAAGAAAATACCACATTAAATACACAAACATAAAAGCTTTCTTGTTGACAAGGTACAATATATATGCCACCAGCATAATCACGGACTCCATTTTCACATGTTTATAATAAACATGTCACAACCATATTTTTCAAAACCTCTTTCCTCTCCAAACTGTTCAAATTAGAACACATAAAACTACATCTATTCTTAAACTTTACAAACCTTAAATAATGTGTGAGAACATTACAGAATGATCAGAAAAACACAACACAGCCACTGATTTACAGTGGCAAAACAAAAAACTATCAGTTGGGCAAACAGTATAATTAGAGGATCCTATTGAGAATGATGTCGGCAAGTTGATTTCACCCCAAGTATAACCGACATTTCCACCGATCACCCGATGAGAGTGAGGTCAACCAGATGATTATTTTGAATAATTTTGCCACTTAACGTAGAGATAAAAAAATAAATAAAACACTATTGCAGGCACCAGATAAAAGAGGTCTATATAGCTAACTATACATGTAGGTAACAAAGACTCGAGAGATACGTTAAATTGAGTCACAAACAGAGAAAGGGAAGAGGCTGACATGCCAGAATTCAATAAAAGTGGAAAGAAATTGATAGGGAAAAACTACATTTTTATACGCAGGCTCCCCCAGAGGTCATGCAGAGAATGGAAAGTATATAAAAATTGGTCTCTATCGAAAAGGGCAGTTGAGAATGTAAAGAGACACTGATCACATCAAGTTGCTTGGGGCCACATAAACTCAAAAGCCAAACAATTACTATTTTTGCTTTGGCTTCATTCAAGTCATGCATGGAGGAAAGACCCCCACCAGTCCCCTCTGTCCATGCCTCTCTTCCCTGGACTCTCCCCCAGATGACCTACGAAAACCATGAAACCAGCAGAGGGTACCCATTCACTGCCCTGCCTCTCCAGGGACCAGCACGCGTCACCTGGAGATGCACTTTGTCAGAAACACAGGCTCTCCTAGGTGCCCCCCGTGCCTGTGGAATCAGAATCTGCATTTTAGCATGTCCAGGAGATCTGTGGGCACGTGCGATTTGAGCAGCACTGCCCAAGCCTGCCTTCCGTCTCTTGGATGCACCTGGTGGACCCCGCTCCCCTTCAGGCTTCCTGACTTCATTTCTGGCCCTTTGAACCGGGAGCCGTCTCCCTGGCTGGGCTTTGCTGGTTCACAGATGTGATGCCGAGGTGAAGATACCCCCTCACCGTCACCCTGAGCTGACACAGTGGCTTGGGAAGAAGTTCCTCATAAGGAATTTAACGTCCTTTTATCAAATTGTACCTTATTTTGGAGAGGAAGGCGGAAAGCATGGTACTACTCCTATTTCACAGATTGAGAAAAAAGCCAGTCTCATGAAAGTTAAGTGAATTATTTAATTCACTTAATTCAAAGCCTATTATCAGCAAAGTCCGGACTAAAAGCCACGTTTCTTCTTATTTATGTGACACCACGCTGTCTGTCCAGCCTTCCTTGGAAAGAAAAGAGAAAAGCTCCCCCTTACGCTGTGATGTGAGGCTCTAACAGTCCGACCTAGAATCCAGAATGGGGATCTAGATTTTTTCTTCTTTTGGGGGGCTGTTTTTTATTTCGTTGGTTTT
Source organism: Cheirogaleus medius (assembly GCA_008086735.1). Taxonomy (NCBI): domain Eukaryota; kingdom Metazoa; phylum Chordata; class Mammalia; order Primates; family Cheirogaleidae; genus Cheirogaleus; species Cheirogaleus medius. The sequence goes on along the minus strand of VBSM01001979.1, from coordinate 11,602,426 downwards.
GGGTTTTGTTTTGTTTTTTTTTTTACAATAGCTCATATTCCCCAAAATGCCTTGATAAATATCACCTCAATCATCAGCCTCTTACTGGGAATGTTGCCTGCACATGAATGTTTTCTTTCTTTTCTTTCCACCCCCCACTATGGAATTTAGATAGAATATACCCATGTTTTCCTTTTGCTGGAAAAAAAAATCTCAGCACTCATTTTTCAAAGAAACACTGGAATCTTACTTTCTAGCCCTTAAAGAGAGGAAGCTTTCTAACCAGACTGAGTCCAGGGCTCTCCAAGTCTGGCTTCGAAGGCTTCTGCACCAGCCTCCTGGCACACGTAGTTGGAGTCTCCCAACCTCGGTCCCTACCGCAAACTGTCCTAGCTGCAAAGAACACGTGAAAAGAAAGAAATTAGTCATTGTTTAGGCCAGTGCTCAAATTTTGCTGTACATTAGAATCCCCTGGGGAGCTTTTAAAACTCCCTATGGCCACATCACAGACCAATTAAGTCAAAATTTCTGGGTATGGAATCAGGCATCAGACTTTTCCAAACTCCCCAGGCGATGCCAACATGCACCCAGGTTTGAGAACCAATAAGCGAGGCAACGACCAGCACTAAATCTCACACCAAAGCCACGAGGCCAGTTCTATCCACGGCTCCACTTATCCTGTGCTTACTCCATTTTTCCTGCATGCCAGGCAGCAGAATCTGGGGGGGATATTTTTCTGCCCGCATCTCAGAATCTGCTCAGCTAAAACAGCTGCTTCAATTGAGGATATAATTTTTTTTTCCTACAATGCTCTTCCATTTAATAAAAAATTCTTTTCTCATTCCCTTAATATTCTTTCCCATGAAGGCATAACCTACAAACAGCAGATGAATTAAACTTAAGCAGTGACTATAAAGGACAGATGTTTTATCTCAATGGAGCATTTTCTGTGATTCCATTATTGCACTCTGGCATGACATGCCTAATGTTTTAAGTAAGGCACAGCCTTCTTTTTCTTCCCCCTCTTTTTTAAAGTTACGGTGGAATTTCAGCAGGAAATTTACTCTAAAAGATCTTCAAGAAACAATCCACATAAGAACACGGCAGTATTTATTTTTTATGAGCAGCTGAAGGCTGATCAAAACGTTCCTCCCAAGCCACAAAATGTGTAACCCTGGCATTTTTCAGGACTATTTTTTGGCATACTGAACACAGGTCAAGACATGGAACGGCATTTTATTTTAATTATTATTCTTGAGCGTCCTGAATCGCCAAGCAGCAATCCTTAAAGACACCCATTCATGGTCAGCAGATAATGCAGCCTTTTTCCACCCTGCAGTGACCTAGTACAGAGAAAATACAGTGAATAAACTTTTTACCAAAGAAGTGCTGTTAACTTGTCCTTGGATCGCAACTGCCTGTGTGTGAACTTCTAGAATATTTTCCAGACTGTCTTTTCAACAAGCAGAGCTTGCTGAATTTGCCAAACCTACTTCCTCACCTTTGTCTATTCTGTTCTTTGGCAACTCCTCTTAACAAGCCTACCCCATTCAAGATCTTTCCCCGGCTCTAATCCATCTCATTACGTCCTCTTCAATTTCACTTTTACCTATTCATAATATGGATCTTCAAAGGAACTCTCAAAAAGGATGGAGTCAGAGTCACAATTGATTTTCTGTTAACGCTGGAAAGAAGATTTATGTACATGCCCATAGAAACATACGTTGTTTGTAACACCCAGTGAGTACAAAAGAGTTGAAGTTATATATTCTACTCCATAAATTTGGTTCTATTTAATGATAAAGGACCATATTATTAAAGACAAAAGTTAAATAGTTGTAAATACTGACGCATGTTTTGGTGCTGATCTTGAGTCTTTCCAATAGGTCAACACTCTTTGCAAAGGTCTTTGGAGGCAAAATAAAGCCACCAGCCGAGATGTTTCTGGTGAGAAATGAGGGGGCAGATGGAAAGACTTGCCAGCATATTAACATCACTGCATGATGGCTCCAGAATCTGGTCGACCTGGGTTCAAATCCTGCTGCGTCACTAGTCCTAGCTGTGTATCCTGAGGTCAGATATTCAGCCTCTGTAACTATCTGTATCTCTTAAAATGCAAGTAATAACAATAGTGACTTTCATGAGGTTGCTGGGAGGATTAAACTATTTAGAAAGTAATGAATGCATGTTAGCTATTCTAATTGCATTTTAGAGTCAAATGCAACCCAAACCCATGAGCAAGAGGAGTGGGTATGTACTATTTGTGTCTGTCTTACAGATGAGAAAAGTGAGGCTTGCCCAGATTATACTTTTGAAAACATAAAAATGACTGCACTGTTCCCTGTTTTATTTTTCAGTGGCTCCCATCATCAGGAAATTACAAAGAAGCATCCAGTCTAAATTCCTTATCATGGCATAATCCCTCAATGATATCTTCTTTTTCTCCCCAAAACTCAACCTAAAGTCAATTGCACCACAAAGCCTTTGCACGGTGCCACGAGCAGCGTTGCTCCTTTCTCCTCTGGGCTGCCATCTACCTGAGCATACGTCTGACAAAGCACCCAAGGCGATTCTCTGAGGGTGGTGGTTTATGTGTCTGACTACACACTCTAAACAAGAAGTTCCTTGCAAACAAGGACAATGTCCTATTCATCTTTGTAGTCCCAGTATCTAACCTGGTGGGACTGCATAAAATGGAGGATTCCTGGTAGATTCCATAAAATGCTGATGGGTGAATAAATGAATGAATGGATCGTCCAAAGCTATGTAACAAGTAAATGACAGAACCAACACAGACCCCACATCTTCCAGCTTCTTATCGGGCCATCATTCCCTTGGTTCCCCCCCTGCCTCTGCCAACGTGTGGGTGACAACTCAGAAAAGAAGTCAACCTTTGGATACAGAATGGACTTGCCAAACAACCTTAGGCCATGAGTTTCAAAACCATAAACAATGACAAAACTGTGTATATCAATTTACATATCTATAAAAGAGGCTCGTACTTAATACCGAACTTCAGAATACATGAGAGGTGAGGAAGGAACAAGAAAGAAACCTATTAGATAATATTGACAGGTTCCTTCTTGAAAAGTGCCTTAATCTAAAACTGTCACAATAGTAAATATAATTAGATAACAATAATAATACCATATTCCACAGTTTATTACAATCCTTTCTTCGGAGGCTTTCAATTGGAACTGAAAACACAATTACTAATTAAATTAGACAACAGGAGGTATCATTTTCCAAATGGAACCCTAGTGATATAAATGAGTTACTGCAGCTTCTCAAATTTCTCACTGTCACCCAAAGAGGAGGATATTCACTTGGCTGGACTTAAGTCAGAAAAACAGATCCACATAATGCATTTGTTTTTTATTCAAAATGCAGTTAATTTACATATTTTGTAAGTAGTTACTTGGCCACTATAAGGCCGAGATGATGATCAAGCTCAGTTCCTTCCCTCGACGAGCTTAGTGTACCCAGGTGGGTGGAGAAGTGCACAGATGGCGCAAAACTTAGTCGTCATGACTTGGGTAAACAAACAAAAGTCTGAGGGGAGGAGATAAGAAACACGGGACTCACAGTTCTTATCTTGCAGGAGTCTGGGTAAAACATAAAAACAGACTTTTAAAGTGGAGGCAGGACGAAGCAGGAGGCTGCCCTCTCTAGGGGGGCTGAGAACACTCTATTTTCTTTTATTCTTTCCTTTTTAAAAATTCAGTTGTATAGTGGAAGACTTCAAGTTTTTCACTTGTCTTTTAATCGAAGTCTTTTCCAAACTGTGGTTTTAAAGGCATTCAGAGGGGGAAAAAAAAACGTTCTGCGATCAAATGGAAATTTGGGAAAATTAAATAAAAAAATTAAAATAAAAAACTTCTTAAATAAGAATGTTAATTTTTTTTTTTTTTTTGCTAAAAGACATCTCAGATCTCTTAATATGCTAAGGTAAATTCAGAATCTCCTAGAAGGGGATATAATGTGCAGTTTTGACCAAATTAATTTAATGTTTGTTTTTTAGGAACACCTTGCTGGCTAGTGTTCTGAAAAACACATAAAAAATACTAGTCCAGGCTGGGCGAGGTGGCTCATGCCTGTAATCCTAGCACTATGGAAGGCAGAGGCAGGAGGATCGCTCAAGCTCAGGAGTTGGAGACCAGTTTGAGCAAGAGCGAGACCCCATCTCTACCAAAAATAGATAAATTAGCCAGGTGTGGTGGCATGTGCCTGCGGTCCCAGCAATTCAGCAGGCTGAAGCAGGAGGATCACTTGAGCCCAGGCGTTGGAGGTTGCAGTGAGCTATGATGATGCCACTGTACTCTAGCCTGGGTGACAGAGTGAGACCCTGTCTCAAAAAACAAAAAAGAAAGTATTAGTTCAGTGAAAAATGATAAATAAATCACTCTCCTTTCTTATTTTAAGGACTTTGTCCCAGTTTAAGGGAAAAAAAGAGGGTGCCTATAATGGAGAAATAAAGGGTGTGTTATATATAACTAGCGCCTATAGCAGTAGAGGGATTTTAAACTCATATAAACACAACTTTGGGTCCTGCTCACCACTTACACTTGTGACCTTGGCTTAAAAATTGCTTAAACCTTCTCAACTTCAGTTTCCACATCAGTCAAATGGGAATAATGGCATCGCCTGCCTCTTAGGGTGAGTGGGAATATTTATTGAGAAATACAAGTCAAGTCATCCAATAGAGTACTCAGCATAGAGCACAGTTCTGATGTTCGGGCATCACTGCATGAGACAGAGAGAAGCCCATTAGGGTTAGTCCATTGAAGCTGTGTCTTCTTATGCTAAAACAAAAATAATATGCTCCGCTTAAACACAATTAAAAGACTCAATGCAGGCCATGTGGAAAAAGAAAAAAGAAACGCACCAAAATGGAAGAAAAGTCTGAAGAAAACTCATCTCAAGCCAGATTTTCAAGGAAATGAGTTTAATATGAAATTACAAAAACAGTTCCCTCGGCTGTTTCTACTTTTCTATGCAATCTGATATCCAGATAGCACAATGTATCAGGAGAACAAAGAAAATGCCAAGAACAGCAGGATAAATACTTTTAGTTGTTTTCTCACTCCATCCCTTCAAATTGGTGTTTGCCGCATGGTGGTGGAAGAAAATACAACATCGATGTTAAATTTACAGCAGATTTCAGATTTTTCTGAGCAAATATATAGAGATAGTAGCAAGGCCAGTGACCGTGGGGTATGTGAATAGATCAAGACCTTGAAAACAGATGCTTCGCCTAGCCAAGTAAATCAATTTTACCACTACCATCTAAAAAATTTGCTTAATACAGATCTAAAACAAAAGCAAATCCTTGCACTAGAGTTTCATAGTACACAGTAAAAAATAAAAAGTTGCATGTAAAGTTGCCTGAGGACCTAAACCAACCAGTGAGAAAGAAAAAGAATGAACCATATGCCTTTAAATATCAAATTTTGTTAGGATAAAATGCCCAAAGACTGCTGCTAACAGAAGTTTGTATGTAATATTACTCGATACAAGTGAATCAAATTGGGTCTTGGAAGTAACTTTGTTGTGTAAAGACTTTCCATACTAAATAGGAGGTGGCTCCTGCCTGTAATCCTAGCATTCTAGAAGGCAGAGGTGGGGGGATTGCTTGAGCACAGGAGACCAGCCTGAGCAAGAGCAAGACCTGGTCTCTACTAAAAATAGAAAAATTATCCAGGCATCGTGGTGGGCCCCTGTAGTCTCAGCTACTCGGGAGGCTGAGGCAGGAGGATCACTGGAGCCCAGAGTTTGAGGTTGCAGTGAGCTATGATGATACCACTGCACTCTACCCAGTGTGACAGAGGGAGACTCTGTCTCAAAAAAGAAAAGAAAAGAAAAGAAAAGTAAATAGGAAAGGTCTAATAAGTGTTTGCAACATGGACAAATTGAATGAATGAATGAATGAAGTGGCTGAGTCACAGTATCTTAGAATTGGAAAAGTTCTACAATTCCTACCAATTTAGATTTTAGTTTGTACACTGTGTCTTTGGAAGTTCACCACCTCACCAGACAAATCCCTCTTGTAATGCAACTTTACGGGTAACAATTAATCACTTTCAGAGGTTTCAATTTATCCAACATTTTTTCTGTTAGCAATAAGAATGCAAATATTCCAAGAGATAACTCTAGGACTTTGTTATGTAATGGTCACTAATATTCCTGTGTTCACTGTGTATCTTAGCTAAGCACTCATTACAACCTGTAACTCTTTTACTCATCTGATTGTTGACTGCTGGGTTGTCCCACCTCCAAGATGTAACTTCATGAAGGTAAAGATCTCACCTTTCTCCAGTACCTGCACACACACACACACACACACGCACGCGCGATAGGTATGCATTAAATATTTGTTGGCTATATGAATGAAATCAGAGCTGTGGAAGTAGGTGCTTTTCCTTTCTCAGTTCGTTTCAAACACGTCTTTTGGCTGTCACTGTGATTAAGACTCAGCTGGCTGGGATGCTGGTCCCTGCTCTGCCACATTGGACCATAACTATACATCCTTGAGCAAACTTTCTCCCTTCTTGGGTTTCCTTACACGTAAAACTGGACACTTAAACTGCAACTCAAAGGTCCCTTGCATCAGTAACAGATTCTAAGATTACTCAGGAAAATATAACACCAACTACCTGAGTTATCACCATTAAGAAAGTTCTGATAAAACGGAACAAATCAACAAATGCATTTTGAGGTTGTTTTATCAAGTTAGTCATGGCTTTGTCAAGTAGATCATCTCTCTATCCAAATCACAAACTCTTTTTCTTCTTTTAGCCCTTAGAAAGAGTGGGAGGTGGAGGTGGCTAGTGTCCATTCACTAAAACAGGAGCAACCCCTTCCTTTCCTATCCAGAGGATTTCTGAAGCCTGATAAAGAGATTTCTAATTAAGTAAATGGCATTCTTGGAGATTTTGATTCTTTCCCCCTGCCATCAATGGGTTAATGTGCTGCAATCTTCCTTTGTTTTACAAAGGGGCAAGGAAACACATTTAGCTGATACAGTCCATTATTAAAATTGCATTTCAGCAGTGGCGAATAACTCCCGCCACCTGACGCTGAGCTTCCTTTGCTGCAACCCAAAGCTATTACATTAAGAGCATGAGCAAAACAATAGGGCTGACAGCAGTGCAACTCCCCTGGTAGAAGGAAACCATCAATCCTGGCGGTGAAGTATTTAGCTACAAAAGGAGAAAAGACATTCTTTGATTGAAGGATAAGAGGAAGGCATACACAGGCACTTTTCAATCAGAACTGGATCGAGCAGACTTGAAGAAACATCAGCCTCAACAGCCAGGTGATAAGTTTGCTTCTGGAAAGCACAAGCCGGCAAGTGCACCTGGTGAGTGAGGACTCAGAAAAAGTTTGGGGACAAATGAGGTCATTCTTATCTGCTCCACCTTCAACTTGAATGGTCATGGTCCCCACCCATTCCCTCTACGGTAGTTTCTACAGAAATGAAACAATGAGCTGCTTTCGGGGACAAGGAGGCACAAGACTGACCTCTTTAACTTCAACAGTTTTAAGTAATATTAATAAGCTCTAAGTCTTTATGTAGAAGTCAATGAAATTAACAGTAGGGTTTAGGAGCCAGAAACATGGTACTGGGTTATTAAAAAAACAAAAACAAAAAACCCCTGACCATTCTTTTCAGCTAAACTCTGGCTCCGGTTCCCTGGGCTAGAATAGTAGTGTTAATAGATTCTGCCTCGACTAAAAAGGGAGGCAGTGGCAGAAAATCTATTCCTCCGGCAAGGTTGCTGGGCAACGAGCAAGCTTTTGGCATGTGGCTGATGTCTCCAGGCAGCCCGGACTCCACAAAGTAAGCTCTTCCATCACTTACAACTAACTTGATTTTGATGGATTAAAACTGAATCAAAATGTACTGTACCTCATTCACTTCCAAATTCAGAAATCAGGGAGAGACAAAAAATATCCCAATGCCCAACTAAACACTAACCTATCAGCAACACCAGGATTCACTAAAGTTTGTTCTACTGGGTGATAAATATCTTATGCGTTACAGTGTAAAAGTGACTTTGTTTTAAGACCTGACTATCCAAAAGCAATGGGAAAAAATAGCATTTAAGAACATTTTGGAAAAATATTAGTGTTATAAAGATGAAGCCTCCATAGAATGAGGAGTTCTGGATTCTAATGCATCTTTATGTCTGGCACTATTTTTTTTTTTTTTTTTTTGTCAAAATTCTTCAGCAGCACCTTCTTCTGCAAACATCTGAGGACATTAGTCAATAATCAGCATGCTCTTACTCTGAGGTCCCATCCTTATGTGGTAGGGGCTATAGGAAAAGGTTAAGTATTTGGGCCAGGCCTCATTTTGAATACATTTACTACCAGAATATAAAGTAAAATGGCTTCTTCTCACCAGCTGTAGTAGTCCCCACTTATCCACGGGGGATACATTCCAAGACCCCCAGCAGATGCCCGAAACCATAGATAGCACCAAACCCTATATATACTATGTATTTTTCCATTTGATATCACAGATGGGTACTAAGTGACGAACGGGTGGGTACCATATTCAGCACGGAGATGCTGGACAAAGGGACGTTTCACACCCTGGGCGGGACAGAGCAGGACTGTGTGAGATTTCATCACAATACTCAGAACAGTGTGCAATTTGAAACTTATGATTATTTCTGGAATTTTCCATTTAATATTTTCAGACTGTGGTTGGCCTCCGGTAACTGAAACTGTGGCGAGTCAAACTGTGACTAAAGGAGACTCCTGTAAGTTCTTCCTCAAAAGGTTAGTTTGGCATTTATTGTGTCCACTTACGAAAGCCGCCTCCTCCAAGAGACACTGACTGAACTCACGGAGTCTGAATGTGGCCGGGTTGACCGGGAGACGCAGTGCCCTCCTCTCCCAGGGCTCTGGAAAGAAGCAGGCCTACCTGCCGGGGTTCTGAGTGCCACAGGTACACTCACGCCCCATCTCTAACTTCTCTTGCTCTTTGAGAAGAACATCCTTTACCGCATTCATAACGAATCGCCGCCTCCAGTGGTAGCCTTTTCAGAAAACTGCACACACTTGCACCAACAGGGCGCTCCCTCTTCTCGTGCATCCCTGAACCTGCGATCACCGGCAGACACAGGCCAACAGAGGGGAGACTGAGGACAAATGCAACCAGATCAAGGAGACAATTTTGCCCACACATCTAGGAGTGTCGGGTGAAGCCAAATTGTGCCTCTTGGCTCCTTCTCCTGCGGAGAATGCATACAGTTTCTGCAGAAGCACTTTCACCTTCCAGCCGTGGCATGTCCCATTTGTGGCCTCGCCAGCTCCTCGTCCATTATGGATCCATTATGCCTTTAGTCAGTTTCCGTGTTTCCTGCAACACATTAAAATGCACTGCAGGAGCTAAAAGCAGCCTCCTCTGAAACCATTATGATGATAAAATGCAACTTGATGGAAATTGATATATTATTATTGCTCCCTAACAAGACATATGCCCTCAGGAAACAAACAGTTGTTAGTTTTAATAAGGAAAAGAGGCTTAATGGGTATTCCCATGAGCTCGTAAAGGTAACCCATCAGGTGCACGCCACAGCCAGTCTCAAGTCTAACACTTGCCGCCCTTCAAGGTCGAGACCAAACGCCACCCAGACATCCTTTGCCGAACCCCTTCTTCCCAAACTAATCTCCTCCCTGCTACCTGTAGCTCTGTCTCTGCACTGAATCTTTTCTACTTTAAAGTAATTCTTTGCATATGACTCTCCTCTCTTCCACCAAGTTCGTGCTCCTGAGTGCAGGCTCAGGGTCCTGTTCACAGAGTAGACACTTGATCAACGTCAGATGATTTTGTTTTTCACTGGAGGAGAACAAAATGGCACGTAAACATAACCCCTGAAAAACTAAAACTTTTTTAGTTCCTGGATGATCTGGACTATCTGGTCAAATTGTTAGCTCCAGGACATGGAAAGAAGAGTCTTTGGTGTGAATGTTAAGTTGGCCAAACAGCATTACTCTTCCTACTGGAGTGCCCATTACTCCCTAATAATCTACCAGATAGTGATTTTGCAGAGGAATTATTCAGTAAGTAGAGGCCTGAGAAAATTAAGAGCTAATGATTTTTTCCGTTATGTTACAAAAGCAAAACATATTTCTTATATAACCTTTGCCCTTTTCATATACATGTATATTCACACAAGTATATACATACGCACACACACACCCCACACACATACATACACGATGTCAATTGCCAACTGTTGACTAACAAATGAATTTTCTTTTTGTCTGGTGAGTTTGCAAGATTGCTTCTTTCTGGTTTATTGATAATAGCACCCCATTTGTTTCCTACCCAGACTCATCATTTTTGTAATTAATTGTTTGTTATTACATTGTTTGTTTCCCCGTAGACTATGAGTTCTCCATGGGTAGCAACTATTTCTATCTTCCCCTCTACTGAATCCCCAGTGCCCAGTGCCAAGGCTAATAAGGATGAGGCAGCCAGTAAATATTTGCTGAATGATCACTGCCTGAAATTTATTAATTGGTTCATTAATTAATACTTAATTGAAGTTCTAGCTTGGTTGAATGTCTTCAAAATAAGGCTGGTGATTTAGCCACTTGCAATAGATTTTGCTGGTCTTGCAAGGGATTTTGTTTCAGAGAAACCCTTGCGAACCAGAATACAGAAGCCAGATCTCTCCTACGGAGTCTCAGGAAAGCAGCCTTGTAACTCTAGGAGAGAAAGCAGGAGGTGGATGGGAGGTGGAAGGAGGAACTGGCAAAGGGAAAATACTTTGTTATTTTCTTATTTGAAGAGAACATTCAAAGTTGGATATATTTCAATATTCATGATAGGACACTTGAATTAAAGTCAAACACATATATGTGTTTCTAAATACAGGTTTGGGATAAGAAATACCCCATTCACTTGGAGTATAAATTCTCTCTCTTGCTCACTCTCGAGTGCTCTCTCCGTCCCCCCACCCTTAATCCCTGCCCTACATATTCCTAAATTTTTCTCATACTGTATTTCAAATAATTTCCATATTATTCCCCATGTGCGTGTTTTCCGGAATATATGCCTTGATTTTTTATTCAGAAAAAAATCATAAATATATGCATGTATGCAGCTAGGCTATATATATGGTTGTAAAGATGTGTCCCTACCGTCACAATATTATCTGTTTATTTACTCTTGCTAATACAGCAGGGTAACACAGAGAAGGAAAAATCAAAGCAGTAGATAATTTAAAAAATTACTCCTATTTGACTCTAGGACACTAACAGTTTATTTAAACACTAGACTTCCCTTCCAGTCTTAATTCTATTTAGCTTAGGCTATTAAGACTAATTTATGTTTCAAAGGCATATACTAACTAATCATATGAGATAATGTATGTAAAAGTGTTCTATGATTAAAAGCCTGATGTAAATGTAAGGTATTACCATAATAATTATGATTTTTCTTTCCAATTTAAATATATATGTCTGTATATATGCCTATACATAATCTATGTAGTCTAACACAATAGTTTTCAAACACCTGTTCACAGCCCAAGACTGGTCAATGACAAAGTTTTCAAAATGAGAAATATCAGAATAATATGTTAATTTTTTTATAACATTAAATTGATTTACATTTATACATACATATATATGTGTGTGTGTGTATATATATATATATATATATATATTTTTTTTTTTTGAGACAGAGTCCAGCTCTGTCACCCTGGGTAGCTTACTACAACCTCAAATTCCTGGGCTCAGGTGATCCTCCTGCCTCAGCCTCTGGAATAGCTGGGACTATAGGTGCAAGCCATGATACCCAGCTAGTTTTTTTTTATTTTTGATAAAGCAAGGTCTTGCTCTTGCTCAGGCTGGTCTCCAACTCCTGAGCTCAAGCAACCCTTCTGCCTCGGCCTCCCAGAGTGCTAGGATTACAGGCATGAGCCACCACGCCCGGCCTTGAATTGATTATATTTTTAAAAATGCTCTTTATTCTGAAATTAAATTCTTATTAATGTTTTCTTTGTTTTATGAAATTATCGTGATAACAAATGGTGATTTTTAAAGTCCTTATTTGCCAGAAAAAGAAAAAAAATTTTTTTAAATGGTAACTAATCCATGGAATCTAAAAGTCTGGGAAAGCTAATTCAGGCAACAAAAAAGCCATGCCCATATTCTGTTTGAGGAAAGAAAGCAAGGCTCCTCTTAACCTTTAGCAATCCCAATGACAATGACATTGAGAACACCGGGAAGGATCCATCCTCTGAGCAGAGCCCTCCCTGGCCCCGGACACTCCAGCACCTATGGGCTTACGTGCATTCACTTCATTTTCCCAACAGCCCCTACAAGAAGGGCCACTTTAGAAAAAACCCCAAATCTTAAATGAGTCCAAGGTGGGGGCAGGGTGAGAGAGGAATGGAATCCAATGTATTAGAGGCAAAGAGACTTCTGAGGGTTCAAACATCCATAACAGAATTGGTATTTCTTTTCAGATTCAAGGGATGGCCCGGTCGCGCAGGCTCACTTCAGGGTCCAGTTTTCATCTTGGAGGCTGCAACCCAGGCGGGCTCTCTGCCCTTTGATCTGGATGGAACCAGAGTGTTACAAATATGCTTGTATTAAGCTATCTCCAGTTTGCCCGGGGGCTTCGGTCTGCAATGCGAGGATGGGAGCTTCACACTGTGAGGTTCCCAGGTCTTCATTCACATTGCATTTATTTCTGGCAAGCCGGCTACTGTTCCTTCAGTGTGTGATGCCTTGAGCCATCACATGGCAGGGCAGGACGAGAGAGCTTTGTCTCCATCCTCCAGGCCAGGCACTCAAGTGAAGGACAAGAAACTACAAGCAAACACCAATACCCTAAATTATACTTTCATTAAGCACCCCACAGACATCGACCTGTGAGTTCCAAACACCATGCTGTAAGGCACAAAGAAAGCTCCAGGGTCTTTAGCGAGCAAAAACATCCTCGGTCTACCCCCCATCTTTGGGGTAAATGACTCCTTTCAAGGACCCCATGACCCTCTGTTCCAAGGCCTTCTCCTCCTAGACTTGCCGGGCAGGCTTTCATTTTCAAAATCAAATTGCATAAAAAACTTGTCATAGCTGGAAGACACTCTGCGTGGTAGAACGTGCAGTCAACAGCAAACATTTCCAACAGCGCTGCCTGCCTTTCCCTACATCCTGGACAATCTACTGAAAATCTTCCACTCATTCTTCCGTAGGTTGAGGGTGTCTTCTGGGCCAAGTTTTCTGCTGGCGACAGAGAAAAACAAACAGCTTCTGCATTGCCAAGGGATAAAATGGAAAAAAAAAAGAGAGAGAGAGGTGTCCTTGACAAACACCAGTCTCGGCACTACACCTGTGTCACTTGTCACCAAGATGTGTTCAACAGCAGATGATCAGAGAGGGAGAGAAAGCAACTCGCTCATTTCTCAGCAGCTCATACCACATCGGTCATAATCCAAAAAAAAAAAAAAATAATCAAGAACTCCTGAGTCCTGGGTGGACTGCTTCATGCAAACACAGAGATGATGCGGTTGAGTCCACTGTTCTTTGACTACTCCAGACGGAAAAGGTACTGCTTTTAATACCATGCTTGCAGGACATCCATCCTCCAAAATACAATGCAGTCGCTGCAAGGCACAGAGAGAGAGACTCTGTTCTGCAGGGTGGGGACATGCACACTGGAGCCTCCACAGACAAGCAGGGAAGAAAAAGTCTTCTACTCCTCCTTGGAATAATGGTGGGACACGCACAGGAATGTTTCTGGCTGGCCTTAAAAGAAAGAAACCCTTTCAAAGAGCAGAGGCCTTAAACATCTTATCAGCCTTTGAAGTTATGCACAATGACATCCTTTGGTTCCTTGCCCGGGGCAGAGGTTTAAGCTTTAAGACTCCATTTACTTACTAAGAATTGTAGAAATGTTTTCACTGCCGCACAAAGCAAAAGAGCTGATTTTTTTAAACCTCAAGTGATAAGACGGTGAGGTGGAGGGAAACGTCCTTTATATGGGGCACCTTTCTGTGCTAAGACGCTCAAGAACTGTGGGTCTAACTTCGGGGGCTAATCTCCTTTACTGCAAATCTTTGCACGATCACATCAGTTTTGTGGGACTGAAGCCAAAGTCCTAGAAGCAGAAGTAGGTTCTGATGCTTCCACTCTCCCTCGTCCCCTCCCTGATCCAACCTGTCTCACCAACACCTGTCCTTTCTACCAGCACCACTATATCTCCACAGTCCCTCTCAGTCCTTCCAACAAAGGGCACCACACTCAGCTCCCTCCAAGGCTGGCAGTTCATAATGCCAATGTCATTTTTCACAAGGAACAGGGAGACAGAGGGGTCGTTGTGCCAGCTACTGCCTCCGCACAGTTCTCTAGGTAGGTCCTGTCTATCTGGTGGACCACTCTATCCCTGCACACTGTGTCCCCAGCCACCACGGTGTTTAGTATACATTGGGCACTCATGGCATGCTTGTGGAACAAAGGCCGGGTTACCTCTACCTCCCTTTCTCTCTCCTTTCTGCTAGATATCTGCCCATCTGGGGGTACACTCCATTTTTATGGAGTGTATGAATCTATGACTCAATCCTAGACACCACAACTCTATCGTGCCAGAGCTGTTTGGTTTGCTTGTTTTTGTCTTAATCTCATGCCACAGCAAAAGTTCACGTGCAACACTCCAAAAAGCTGCGATTCTGGGAACCCAGCAATGATCACCTAAGAAAAAGTAAGACTATTATACGCTGTTATTATCCTGATTTGATGATCTCCGTCAAACTAATTACTGAACTGGAGCCAAACACTTGAAGGAAAACAGAAGGAAATCTGTTGCCTTGAGATTTATATTTCTTCTTCTAAGAAAAACTTAACAGTTGCTTCTATAGTACACGATGTTAAGATAGGCCTTGGGCCAATCATTGTAAAGAGCATCTGAAAAATCACTCAGAGGTGCGTGTTCAGTTGTTTTGTGAAGGCTGTAACTATTTGTTTGCTTAAGTGAGGCTGCTAGAAAAGTTCTGGGGAAATGTCAGCTCAACTCAAGTCTCCACCTGCAAATACGAGCATGTGGTTCACATACATGTCACAATCACGTGCATTATCTCTGACTTATAGGTATGAATAATGTGTAAACAAGCTGAGCCCCATTCAAACAAGCAAGTGATTTCGGTTCACAATAGAAGCATAAACATGACCCTTGGTTTGAGTTGGCCTTTCACTCCAAGTTGTCTATATGTACAATAAAACAGAGTCTTTGCTAGGGCGGGGAGGGTGTCTCTACACAGGCTGTGGTGAGTTCTCCTAATCGAAGGCAATCGTTGAGTCAACAGGAAGGGGCTCTCTGAAACTCCCCGCTGGGCATGCGCTCATAGTGGACTTCTTCATTTGAAAATTGTCAAGTATATATTTGGCATTCCTAGCAAAGAAGCTACGCGAAGAGGACCGATTGGTAAGGAAAAACTATAAAGCAGTGCTTGTGGGTTAATCGAGTTAAAAGACAAGCCTAATTGAAAGAGCCCTTTCCATAAATAATATGAAAGTTTCGAAAAAAAGTAAAATAAATTTAGAAAGCACAACTCGGGAGGTAAAATCACCAAATACGAATTTTTAATTTCTAATAAAGCAGGAAGGCGGAACTTGAGTCACATCTCAAGATGTTCAATACCCCAATTAGGATCGGCAGCCCCTGAACAGCCATCTAATTACCCCAGAGATTAATTCCTGGGTGGCAGGCCCCATGGGTCCTTTCCAACCAACTCTACAGCTCCTCGGGAAGTCAGGGGAAATGAGTTTCTCAGTTAAGTCTGATGCTCACAGCTTTTCAAGGGTTACTCAGATCTCAGGAATAAAGATTGGCAGATCAAGGGAAAAGCACAGTCAGGACTGTTTGGTTCATTAGAATGGCGAAAATAAAACCACTTTTTGCAGTTGTAAGGAGTCAAGTCAAGTTAGTTTTCCAGGACCCAAAGAGTAAAAGAAAAATAACAAACAAAAAGGCAAGATAGAGGGCAAAAAGAAAATACTGAATAATTCTGCTAAAGCCACTTTCTTTCATTTTTATCTATTTTAATGGCAGGGAAGAAAGAGAGCAGGGCTTTTTTTTTTTTTTTTCTGGTTCACTTTGGATTTTTATTTACTTTTGTTCTGTTTTAATTTTTTTTAAAAATTGGTAATATCTGCATATGGTACAAAAATCAAAAAGTTCACAAGAATATGCAATGAAAAGTCTTTCATCCCTGCCACAGGCCACCGAGTTCCACTCCTCAACAGCAAAAAAAGAACAAACAAGAAACAATAAATAATATCAAAAAAAAGAAAGAAAAAAACTAAAACAATTACCTAAATCTGGTGTATCCTTTCAAATATAATCTGTGCAAATACTAACATTTCATTCCTTTGTTTAAAACAATGTTTTTGTAACTGTCCTGCACTTTGCATTTTTCACTTACCATATCTTTGAAATCATTCCATGTCAGTACCCATAGAGCTGCCTTATATTGTACAAGTGCAAGTATATCTGTAGGACAAACGTCAAGAAGTGGAATTGGTTGGCCAAAGATATATGCATTCGTTTTTTCAATTAATATATCCATTTGCTTTCCATAGAGAATGTATTGATTTATACTCCCATCCACAATAGTCTCTGCTTCTCATCTCAGCCAAGAGAGTATTATCAACTATTTTGAACTTCACCAATCTGACCAGTAAAAATGATCTCTTACAGCTTGCTGATGATTCTCTTATTAGTAGTAGGGGTAAGCATCTTTTTATATGTTTAAGAGCCATTTATATTTTCTTTTCTGTCAACTGCATGTTCATTTCTTAGTTGACTTTCTACCACTTCCTTTTCTTTATTAAAGGCCATCTCTTTAGTAAATAATATTCAAACTGGCCTTTTATATAGTGCTTTCTAGTTTTCTAAGCCCATTCATGTATTATCTAACTTAATAATCACAATAACCCAGTAAGGAGGCATGAAATATTATTCCTAGTTTATAACCAATTTTAGAGCCAGGGTTTAGGTGTTTCACAGACTTGATCAAAGAGGCCACTGCACGTTTGTAGCCAGGACTAGAATTCATGTAGTTTACCTTCTGATCTCATGATGTGTACGTGTGTTTTGTTATTACATCAAAATGCCTCTTGGGTTGTAAAAAAGATTAGAAAGGAAATATTCTCTTTTTCCCTAAAGATGGGTTTATATTTTCCATATACCTGGCTGGTTTTCATTATATAACAAGCAAATAGAGGATGCTAAAGCTTTATTTGTTTTCATTTTATTGTTTAGATCAAAGCCTAAACACAAGCATCTATGATGCACCAACCTGTTCTTACTGGGTGGGCAGAGCACTGGCTGGAGGGGAGTTAGGGGAGGACTAACTATATACTCACCTCTGGGGGACAGGCCTTCAATGTTGAATGACTGTGGAGGAGAGAATGAATGAATGAATGAATGAATGCACTGATGCCTGTGAGGGGGCAGAGGGAGGAGCCTCTCAGGAGGGCAGAGAACACACCCAAAGGAAGAGAGGGAGGGTCAAAAGTCACATGTGCCTGCCATTTTTTGGCTATTGACAAAGAGTGCCTCTGGGTTCAACCTGGGATATTGATTCCAAGTAGTCTCCAACCCGTCCCTGGGGATCTGGTCTCTCGTCTACCAGACAAGGGCTGTGGGAGGGAAAGTGCCCGGCTGATCTGCAAAAAGGGGGCAGGAATAGCTGTATTCTGCCCCACGATGGTGGGGGTCGGGGGAGTGATGGGGAGGAGAGCCAGAGCTGGGAGTGACAGAGGCACAAACAGAACAAGGCAAACTCAGTCAGAGCTGCCTCTGAGCACCTGGGGTGCCACCACTGGGACCCACGGGGCAGGAAAGGGCTTGGTGGGCACAGCCGTTTAGTTAGCTAAGCTGTGGCTACTACTCTAGGGCTAAGTGGGATTGGGGCTGAGATCCAAAACGCAGTAGTTGTCACCCAAGCTCTTACCGCCCTCGATGCCAGTGTGGCCAGAGCATATGATGAGTGATATTTCATAAATCTCAGCTTGCACCCTTCACCCTTTAGTTAGTACATCAATTTGTTCATTCCCCTCAATAGCCCTTTCCATGGAAAGATAAGACAAGCTCTTCTCCCATTTCCCACTTTTACTGAAAGTTTAGTATTTACCAGGTTTAGTACATGCTAGGATTGTTTGGAAATTCCTTTACAATCTGATGGAGCGCCTGTCCCATACATAAGGTGGTGAGACGTGCTAATTCAACACACTACTTCAGTGGTGGATCTAATCAAGCTCTCTGTGACATACCGGCTTCAGCTAGCCAACCCCAGGGGCTGACCCGCATCCTGCGCTACAGCCCGACCTCGCCTGGTGGCAGGGCTGTGGCAGTAGAGCTGCTCCCCAGGGTGGGGCAGATGCTGAAGGCACAGATTCAGGTGCAAGCATCGAAGGAGGTCTTAGATATCAAGCAAAACGTGGGCCTCGCTTTATGCAAGAGTTAGGAACTAAAGCCAACACATAAGGCAAAAAACAAATACAGACAAAATTACTTTAAAAATTTAAAAATTAAAATAGAGTAAACTTAGAGGTGTAAAAATGAACAAAGTGTAGTTACCGATGGGACAATGAAGACAGCTTTTAAACTTCTCCAGACAACTCCTGTCTGTCATCCATGCATCTATTGTCTATCTATCTACCCATCTGTCTGTCTGTCTGTCTCGGCCAAGAGCATATGGTTAAATCCTGTATAAAGTATACAAAGGGCAGAGCAGTAAAAATACAAGGAGTTTTGCAGGCAAAGCAGTAGTATGAAGTCAGGAAACAGAATGGCCTTGACGTGAGTAAACCAAGAAAATAGTCATAGGAAAGAAACGATGCAAAATCAAAGGCACCGTGCAGTCTGCTGGGTGAGCAGAGCCCCACCTGTGGGCAGGTATTGAGAGGGGGGGGCTCTCCTGGGTGGACAGGGTAAGGCTGAGCACAGGACTCTAGTTCCTGGGGTTCTTAGCCAGGTAAACAAGATGGCAGGTTAAGGCTCAGAAACAAGGTAGGAATCTGAGTATCCATTTGGAAAACCAATTAAAAAACGGAGATTGAAGGTCAAGGCTGGGCTAGGCGCTAAGGATTTGGGGATCCTTAACACTGCCTCGGGTCAAGGTTAGTGCAAGGACTTGAGCAGCCCCATCCCTCAGGGAGGGCTGAGCCAGCCTGGGCTGTGCAGCGAGGGAAGGTGCGTGGTCTGGAGCCCGGAGATCCAGTAACCAAGTCACGCCAGAGGGGAGGGAGGAGGCAGCCGTGCCACACCATCCCTGCAGCAACAGCAGGCTCCAGGAAGCCAGCAGGAAAGTCAGGGTGACAGTAGGGCCAGGTGGGCTGCTGGCTGATTTTTATCACCTGAGATGCTTAATGCATCTCGTGCGACCTTACTCACATGTGAGCAGGCTCAGGCGTCTCTAAACACGAAACTTCTTCTTATTTTCCCCTGCAGAGTCTTGCCCGCCTTCTCGGGAAGGCACGGCACTGCCACAAGATAGTAAGGAAAGTGTGATTACAAAGGCATAGGACTTTTTTTTTTTTTCTTAACACAACATATCAGAACTTCTACAGATAAGTAGCATTCAGGAACAAAACTCTTAACACTGAGTGTGGGTGTCAGGGACCAAGAGAAGTTATTCTCTTTAGCTCTGCGACAAGAAAGCAGCAGCCAGGGAAACAGAGGCAGTTGAACTAGCCCACAGGTACACTTGGGGGAGGGCGAGGGTCTGCGAGGCTGGTCTTCCTGCATGCACCAGCAATGAGCACAGGCTAAGGGCTGGCCAGGCTGTGGCCACGTGTGGCCCCTGGACGTAGGACAGACAGAGAACACAGGACAACCCTCTCACACAGCCCTGGTCTGCACCAGACGCCAGGAGGGGGAACCACATCCCGTCCCCGTGTTACCTACAGACCTCAATCGTGAGGCAGAAGCTTTGGACAGCAAACACCCGGCCCCGGAATACACCGGCTTTATGAACAGTGGTATGTCATGTCACTGATGTTAGAACTGACTCCAGAGCCAGTTGACAAGCCTGAGGCTCACCACTTCATAATGGCCTACAGTTAGGGACCCAAAATTAATATTACCGAGTGAGTACTACCTGTTTTCCAATGATTTATTTTTTTCTATCCCTGAGAATATTCAAAAGAAAAGCAAACCCAGCTACCACTTACTGAATTTGAGCACTGGACATACATCCATGTGGCTCTCAGGGAGGTCCCCCACGTTCTCTAGAAATCTACCAGTCAGTAAACAAGCTGACATTGGACACCAGGTCTCCCCTTGGTAATTCTGCTTTACGGCCTCTACATATAGCCCCAGGCCCAACATTTCCCACAGGGATGCTCCAGATTATTTAAAACAGGTAACTGCCATACCCACACCTAGACCAATTGGAAAGGTGGTCGGCAGTCAAGGACAGGTGAGGGAGTTTGGGGGCCTTCTGCAGGTGTGGGCTCAGCTGAGATGACTGGGAATGGCCACCCGGGCTTGAGAGAAGACAGGGCTCTACTCCTGCCCTGGAGAGAAAGCGAAGGAAGATGCGTAGCTGGTGACATGGCCAAGGGGTGTCCTCCATGATAAAGCTGTGAGGACTTGCAATGGCCTCGAGTAACCCTGATGGCTTTGGGCACCTTCAAAGGCAACGCCTAGTTTCACAGGCATTAGGGAAATGTGGTAGGTAGGGAAGTCTTCCAAAAATACCTGAAGAAGACTTATATGTATGACTGTGAACAGTGGCATTTGTGAGAAAGACGGTCTGTTATCATGACTGTTGCTCTGGTTTTACATTTAGGTTGGCATGACTCTGAGGAAGGAAAGTACGTGTGTGTGTGTGTGCGTGTGTGTGTGTGTAGAGAAAGGGGTTCCCTGCACGATAACATTAATTTACAATCACATCAAAATAACAAGACCCTCTTTCATCTCCTCTCTGTAGCTGTATCCATACTACTTCCCTTTCTCAACTTGTATCTAGGAAGTAGGAGTTTTACATTTCCCCATTCGACCTCTTACAGGAAAACTACTCCTAAATAAACATCACTAATTTTGCTGCCATATCATCAATTCTCAGTAAAATTACCCAAATCACATGTACTAGGAAGAGAGTCAGTTGTCACCAGATTTTGAGCATCAGTGCTATTCTGGCATCAGACTGGCCTCTGGAGAGAAAAGAGATAATAAGTGATATGGTTTGGATGTTTGGCGCCTCCAAATCTCATGTTGAAATTTGATCCCCAATGTTGAACGTGGGGTCTGAGGGGAGGTGTTTGGGTCACGAGGGGATCCCCCACGGATGGCCTGGTGCCCTCCCGGCACTAACGAGTGGGCTCTCGCTTCATTAGTTCATGTGAGAGCTGGCTGTTTGAAGGAGTCTGGCACCGCCTCCGCCCTCTCTCACTCCTGCTCTCGCCATGTGACACCCCTGCTCCCCTTTGCCTTCCGCCTTGATTGGAAGCTCCCTGAAGCCCTCACCAAGAAGATGCCGGCGCCATGCTTCTTGTACAGTCTGCAGAACCGTGGGCCAAATAAACCTCTTTTCCCCTTATAAATTACCCAGCCTCAGATATTTTCTTTACAGCAATGCAAATGGACTAATATAATACTCATTAAAATTAGCCTCAAAAGAGACTTCTCTCTCTATATCCATGTCAAAAATAGGGATGGGTAGACTTGGACTTGGTGAGGTAAGTGTACTGGTAAGTATTACCCAAAGTCAAAAGGAATTAAAAAATTGTGCTAATATCAAACAGTATTTGGCAAATTTTGGGATGTGTGTAAGCAGATTGTGCCAAGTATTTTAGGCAATATAGTAATATTAAAATTTGACTTGCAAGTTGTCATAGAGAGTTTTCCTGTTTCTTCTCATTACCCACTCTCATTTTCCCAGCTCCCCTACACGGGGGAGTGGAACAGAAAGCTATGCCAGAAACGTATTGGCCCAGCACCTGCAGCACAATTCTGCCCTCATGCACACCTTCAAGGGTTATTATGAGCATATTACACAAACCTTGATGCTGTCAAAACTATTCTCAATTAAACTAATAGAGGATGTTCCATTTCAAAACATGCCCATGTTACCTCCTGATGAGGAGATATCAAAAGAAAATGAATTTGGACCATTTTTGAATGATGCCATCTGCATTACCGCAGCGATTCACCTATCAAACTAATTTAGGTTTACAGCCAAAATCAACACGCTGTCAGAGAGTTTATTTCTATTCATTTAGGAACTTCCAGGCTAAAGAGTGATCACTAAAAATGTTAATGTCTTAGGAAAAGGGAGAAAAAAGAGAGTCTGAGTAGTGCACGCAGCAACAAGAACGGAGCTCTTAATTTATCCAGCAAATGTACACCAAGCAGCTACTGTAAGCCTCCATCCTATGCATGGAGGAGATTCCAAAACACAGCCTCTGTCCTAAGCAGGCTTACAACCCAACCTGCAAAGACATCGACAATGAAGTTAATGATTCGGTGACGACAGCTGACTATTATTGACGACTTACTATAAGCCAGGTTCTGTCCTGTGTGCTAAACGAAATTAATCCTCACCAGGAACTATTATTAATAGGCCCATTTAACAGGTGAGTAAATAAAGGCAATTAAATAATACATATTTGGATAGTACTTGTCACAGATGAATTTCAAATAATCGTGATACTCAATCTCCTCTGCTTCTCAGCAGCACAGTGAGACGGCCACACAAAATGGCAATGGCAGACCACGAGTAGAAGGTTTCTACAGATGGCATTAAAAGGCAGTGCCGTGAGACCTGAACAAGGTGCAGACAAGAAATCCTATAGAACTTCACTCGGGGGGACCGCTTCCTATTTGGGTTGTCTGAGCAGCACCCACGAAGGAGGGAAGGAGGGAAGAGGGGCAACAGACGCAAGCCCTCCAGGGTAGGCGTATCAGATGGGCAGGGAGGGAAAGGGACACCACCTTAGATGGCAAGAGAAGCCAGAGTGAGTACGGAGGTGGGTAAGCGCAAGGTACATGTGGGGGTCAGGAAGTAGGTCTGTTTGGTTTGAGGGGTGCTCAACGGGGCGACTGCAGCAGACGACAATGTCAAGAAAGGGGGTGGCACTGTGGACTTTGCACACAGTGGGACAGCATCGAAGAAATTAGAATGGTTGTGCTCCCCAGAAGGCCAATTTAGAGTGCAAGGGTAGTAAAAAGTAATAGTAGGTAGGACTCTTGGATTGCTCATTAAGCTACAGAATAAATAATATAGAATAACCTAAATTATAATTTTTCTAAATTGTAAATATAGAATAACCCAAATGATAATTATTCTAAATTATAAGTAATTATAGAATAAATATAAAAATAAATAGAATCAACTCTCCAAATTGAAAGGCTTTCACGCTTTTGTGAGGACCCAGAGAACCTCTTCAAATAAATGTCCACAACTCGAATCTTGTCTCTGAATTGTTTTTAACTCAAATTTTTTTTTTATGGCTATTCCTCAGATAGACTCGCGTGCTCTCACTCCGAGCTAAAAGAGAAAGCTACACACCGTCATCATTAATAATAAATGCCAGGGACTCAGGTTCCTCACTTGACAGGAAAAGGGTGAGGACAGCGCAGGCCCCGAAAGTACAGCTGAAGGTGGTAGTGACTCATCGCGGTGAAATGTCTCCAAAAACCCTTCGTGAAAAACCTCACCCAACATCGCCTGCCATGCATTGCGTTGTGTCCCCCAAAAAGATGCGTTGAAGTCTTAACTCCCAGAACCTCAGCACGTGACCTTATTCGGAAACAGGACCTTGCAGATGCGAGTCTGTTAAGATGAGGTCATCCTGGAGAGTAAGGTGGGCCCTAAATCCAACATGACTGGTGTCCTTATAAGAAGAGGAGGAGAGACACAGATGGAAACATGCAGGCAGAGCATCATGTGGCGATGGAAGCAGAGATTGGAGTTATGCGGCTGCAAGCCAGGGAACGCCGAGGATCGCCAGCAACACCAGATGCCAAGAGAAAGGCATAGACCAGATCCTCCCGTAGAGCCTTCAGTCTGCACGGCCTTGCCAACACCTTGATTTTGGTTTTCTCGCCTCCAGAACACGTAAGGGAATAAGCCACCCAGCTCGGGGTGCTTTGTTAGGGCAGCCTTAGGGAACAAACCCACTGGGTTCATTTCTACTTTCGAGAGGGAGGAGACAGGAGGAAGATCACAGGCTCATCTGGGACCTGGGTGACGCGATTGTGTCCCAGGCTCCACTCTGCAGCCCCCTCCCAGGCTGACCTCCCTGGACCTGCTGTCCTCATCTTTGACATGAAGTACTTGGGCTGGAGGATTCCTCAAGGCGTCTTTCAGGTTTGAAACTCCACGATTCCATCACACGACCGCCAGCATAGTCGTGTGCTCGCCTATGTCCTGAAGGGGAAGCTCTCCTGGAGCTGAGAAAGGGAAAACACTTGCAAACTCAAGCGACCTCCGCTCACGCGCAGAAGTGAAGGAGACACTGAAAAGAAAGAGTAATTAGTGGTGGCGGCTGCGTTTATCGCGTGCCACACGATTGTTCCATCTTCACGTCAAATCTGGCCTGCAGCCCTCGTGCCACGGCGAGTTAATACAAAGAGACGCTGGGAGCTGCCAAATGCAGAAAATGAATACATGGGATGCCAGGAGAGTCCGCAACTGCACTTCGTTTCCCGAACCCACCCGTGTCAAGGTCATTTAACCCCGGAAATACGAAACCCCGCTGTGTGGAGAAGGGGAAAGAAGAAAGGAAAGAAAAGCCTGGCACTCAAGTCGTCCCTGTGACTCTCACCCCAGAACACAACATACTTTTCATCTCACATAATTCCTGGCTGGTGGGCTCTTCGGAACGGCTAGAAACTAATGATTAGTAAAACAAATCCCGCTAGTAAAGACCAGCAAGAAATTCCTGCAAAAACCTCACCCATACGCGCTACACTATTTTACCTTTTTTTCCAAAAGTAAATTGCGGCTGTCAAATTACACCCTTTCATTACTGTCACCGAGTCTTTTAAGAACGGCTAATCAGAAAAGCCTACAGAGGTATTTAATCAGATTTTTTTCTTCAAATGACCTAATGTTTTGGTATGAAACGGCTGCCAGCTCACGCTGGGTAGAAATTTAGCACTGTCAGCATTTAATTATTATTTTATCATGGATTTCTTTACTTTCCTACAGGGAAGAAATAACTTAAAAAAATTTTCTTTAAATCCAACAAACGCTTAGCTTTTAAAGTCACAAGATACTGCCTTTATTATTTTGCTTTGCCAAAAATTACTAATTCAGGACATGGGACGTATCACAGAAATGCACTTTTAGGCTAATAAATGGTACCACAATCACTAGCTACAATCTTCCAGGACACTGAAACTATAAAGCGAAAATTATGTTCATTGTGCTGGGTTTTTGGGAGATGAGGTTGTCTGGGACTCACTCACGTTCGTGTGTGACAGCAGCTACATACTTCAAACAGCTCCTGCTGCTGTGACACGTGAATGAAGCCTGTGTCCTCCCCTTCTCCTCCCTCCTCTCCCCTTTCCTCCTCTCCATCCTCTTCCTCTAAGAGCAGCCTGCCCCAGACCACTTCCTGGGCCTCCAACTGGGCCACATTCACCCACACATTCCTTCCCTCCAACAGCCTCAGGGCCTTTGCACAGGCTCTGTCCTTAGCATGAATCTTTCCACTATCTGCATAATGAGCTCTTTCTGGGTTTTTAGGACTCTTCTAACCGTCAACTCCTCAGGGCTGGCCCCTAGCATTTGTGTCCTTCACTGCTTCTTTTCACAATGTGTGATTGTTTCACTTGTTTGTTTACTTGCTAATTATATAGAAACTCCTTGCTGGCAAGAGCCCCCCTCCCCCTCCCCCTTGCAGCTGTAACCCCAACAAATAGAATAATGTCCAACACAAATGAGAAATTCAATATTTTTAAACATGAATGAATACAGGATTTGTTATTTATTTCCCAAGAAAATATATGCAAGAGGAGGAAACTCCTGTATGTATTTACACATGGTTTGTATCATGGATGCTTTGGCCCTTTCTTAGATAACCTTCAAGTTGAATTGTACAGTATGTTTAAAAGATGCCATCCCTTGATTTGTCTTCTTTTTCGATTCCTACTGTCTGGCCCAGATTGCCCACTGACAACAGAAGGGCAGAAAGGATGGAAGTGAGGGGTGGGTGCCCGTCTCCGTCAGGGGAGGTACACAGGCGGCAGAAAGCCGTGGTGCTCCTGGGCGGCCGTGCGCTAAGACAAGTCTTACCAGTAACATTTCAGCCCAGCTCTGCTGAGCTGCAGCTGCTGCCTGCCTTCTATTTTCATCTCCCAAAGGAAGGACTGCTTCCTCCACGAGGTGGCTGTCTTTTTACCCTGAATGCTGTACGCTGAACCAATTTAAAATGTATGCCTCCTATAGAGGTCTACCTAGACACACAGCATAGATAGTCAACCTCAAAGAAACCTTTAAGCCACCAGAAAATCTTGGTTATGACAAACCAATTCAACATATATTTGTTGAATCCAGATACTGTTCTAGGCGATGGAGAATTACAGCTAAAATTAAAAGATAGTTCCTGCCTTTAAGGGACTTATAGACCACAGTGAGAGGCAGTCGTCTTTGCAACATCTATACATACATGGCCTCAGTTCCATGCCTGCCAAATAGCACCATGATCAATAACTCATAGGAGTTCGGGTTGATGCTATTATGACCAGGAACCCATGGGTGTCTGCATCTTGCTCCTACTCATCACCCTAATTTCTCCTCCCCTTCCCACCCAGGGAGCTATACACAAGGGACAAGGACCCGAAAGGAATCAAAGTTTGACTTTACCAAGTATAGAGCCAAGTATAGAGCTCCAGCAAGGCTTGCTCACCTGGCCACAGCAAAGAGAGGAAACGCGTAGAGTCACAGGGTCATTTTCAAGGCACAGTGATCTTGTTGGTGGCCCATTTCGTGTTCTATAATTTGGCAGATCAATTTCACAACTGTTACACCCCAGTGGCGTGGATGGCAGTTGAGGGGTGGAGCTGAGATACATGGTGTCCCTTGTAGTAAACCCTATGATACAGTAACTAGGTCTCCCATTTTACAGATGAAGAAACAGGCTTGGGAAAATGGGAGGATTAGATTACCTAAGGTCATACAGCCCTGGACAACTGAGTAGGATCTAGACTCACTTCTTCTGATCTCAAGTTCAGTTCACCACCTTTGCCTTCAGCCTAACCGTGTACACAATTCCACAGGTAGGAAGTGGGTTTTATAGCAAATCCATAACCACTGTCAGCAAAATTAAAGCAAGTATTTCTAGACATTTCAAATTATGGTAAGATTTCAACTGTAACTATTCAGAATGATCCAGGGATTTAAATAAGAAAGAAGGACCACTAAGTAGCTAAAAGTCCATGTACCCAGCACTACACTCAAAGACTGTCCCCCTTAAACTTTTGTTTCAAACCTACTGAGTGACTCTGAACACGATTCTAATTAGTTGTGCGGTCTGGCTTCTTAGCCCTAGAAAGGTAGATGCAGTAAGTTAAAATGGATTCCTAGAGGGAGAGAGAATGATTGCATGAAAAGTGATAGGCTGAGAATTTTTAAAAAGCATAAAGTAGAGGCTGGTGAGATTTTTCTGTAAAGATAAAGATTAGAGAGTAAATATTTTAGGCATCATGTACCACCCCAGCTTTGTTGCAACAACTCAACTCTACCATCATAGCTCAAAAGCAGCCATAGGCAATATGTAAACAAATGTGTGGGGCTCCATGCCAATATAACTTTATTTACAAAAACCGTGGTGAGCCAGATTTGGCCCACAGGCTATAGTTTGTCTACCCACGAAATACAGGAAAGCTTCAAAGCCAACACAATGTTAATAATTTGGAGCCATATCATTAAGTAACAAATAATCCTAACCTCAAAAGTCCTTAGGACATCTGGTATTACTCAGCAGCATGGTCCTTGATCATAAAATTATAGAATTTTAGAAATCTAAACAACCTTAGGAGTCTTATGGGTCCAATGCTTCCTTTTTAAAAATGAAGAAATAATTGCTCAGAGAGGTTAAGAGGCTTGCTAAAGGTCACGCAGCTAATTAATGATTAAACTTAAATTAGAGCTAGAGTTTTCATTCTAAACTTAGAACTCTTTCCATTATTTCACATCTATTATTTTATCCTTTTCGGTAACAATGGAATGGAGGAAATGCTCATTTAATGAAAATACTACACCCTTGAGATTGTTAACATTCTGGAATCAGTAAAGTACACAGTTCCAGATATTTATAACGATGATTTTGAATCATCAAGACAAAGGTTAAATTAGGTTTAATGTACTCAGAGAATATAACTTTAGAAGTACTACTAAAAAAAACCAAATTTCAAATAATTAAAAAGTTAATATATGTGCAAATTCTTATTCTCCCTCATATGTGGGAAAATGAGGTATTGCTGCCTATTAGCACGAGAAGAAAAGCCTGCCATTATATCTGATAAGTTTGGACATGTTCATAAATTCTGACCAGTTTCAGTGTAGTCCAAGAGCCACCCGGGCCTTGGCTGGCCCTAAGTAATTTTTTAATTGCTGGATGCCCCGTATTCATTCAATTGCCTTATCCAACAGAAAACCAAAAGCCACCCTCTGTCCTACCTGTCCCTGTCTCTTTTCTATCATTAGCAATGTCTTTTGCTCCTTTTCTGAATTAATTAGGAAATAAAAATAGAAACCCTGACATGTTTATAAAGATTCAGAGTGCTGGTTAAACATGAAAGAACAGAGGTTGGGAACACAGAGGTGACACATTTTATTTCTGTGATGACAAGTTAGAGTCCTCTTGCCAGCTGGCCCTTGCAGAGCCAGAAGCATGCACCTGTCTACAGAGAAGTCAAGGGGGAGCTGGAAAAGCCACTGGGGCCCCCTGGCCTTCCATGCCATGCAAATGAGTTCAAATTGCTCCGGGTCATTGAACAGGGTTCGATGTGGAGAGCTTCCTGACAGCTCCTGGCAGAGGGGAAGGCAGGGAGACCACCTCTGCCAGTCTGTCCACAAAGGTGGTCCTGTTTCTGTTCAGAGCTCCCTAGAGCAGGGGTCTGACATGGGGAGTTCACCTCTTCTCACCTTCTTCTATACAGGAAAAGGGGGAAGGGGTGGGTCTCCTGAGTGTCCCCGGAATGTACTTCTAGTGTGACAGTCCTGCTGAAGGAAATGAGAAGCGATAAGTGATCAGGCCCCGATTAGATCAGCCACCTTGGGAAAGGTGCTGAGCCAGGGACATTTCACTGAAATAAGGAGAAACCTGGGAATAGATTTCTGGCAAGCAAACCCCAAGTAGATATGGTCTGAATTGGAAATAGATTTCATGGGCAGATAAAGTCTAATAAATGGCAGGTCACTCAAAAATCATATATCATCAAGTCTCATACAGTGTGAAGTTTGTTATCAATAATTTAACACGAGAAGGGCCTAGCCCTTAGCAAATATTTAATTTCAAAACATACCTACTGATTTACTCAGATACGGCATACATAGTATATTAAAAATATATTGCAAGAAGCCAATGCCAATAAAGCTGCACTTAGAGGACTAGCTGCGCTTGTTGCTTTCCGAATATTCCGTTTAAGAAGTGACCGGGCCCTCCACCCACAGAGCTGGTCCACTGGCGACTGCCAGATCTCGCGGGAGAAGGGCGTTTGCACACAGACATTACCTGAGCCCCCATTCCCAGGCCAAGCCACATGCCCGATGCCACTCGTACAAGTACCGGGGATGAGAATTAGGTCCCCACCAGACTATGCATGTTGGGCTTGAAGGTCACAAGAAAAAGGGGCATCTGATTAAAGCAAAGTCTATAATAGCAAAAAGGAGTCATTTTTTAAGATATTAGGAGGCAAAGGGAATTATCCCCATGGCCACTGTCTGCAATTAGTGCTAGTCTGAGCCAGTCCCCCTTCAGCCCCTACTCAATCATTCAGTCTACTCCAAAGCAGACCCGCTCCCCAGTTGGCTGAAAAGTGTCACCCCTGGGCAGCAGGCAGTGGTGACAAGGGTTCTAGAGAATCGACATTTTCTAGGAGAATGGTAGTTCACGTAACTGAGTTACAAACACAGGTGTGGCCTCATAAGGACAAATTGGTTCCATGGTAGACGCTTCCCAAATAAGGCTTTGGGTCTTCTTCTGGGGGTGATAAAAGCCCAGTCGGGATACATTTGGTGGCTGGCAGGGAGAGGGCAGAGAGAGGGATCCAACAGGTGCGTCTAATGTTCTTCCAGCCAGGAAACAGTGAGGGGATAATGGAACTGAGAGCTTGGTGCCAGCCCAGCTCTGCCACCCCGAGCTATGGCCCCAGGATTCGACTCCACAGTCTCGAAGGCCCTTCCATTCCAAGATGCTGGAATGTAACTGTTATCAGGTCTCGGCAGAGGGATTTCCTACCCCTTTCTATCCCCACGCTGGCCGCTCGATGGGCAGCTTCTCTGACCATCCCGCAGGCAGCGGCTGGAACAGGAAGAGAGGACTGGGCTGGCTGTCAGGAGACCTGGCTCTCAACCTCTCTGGGCTTATCTCTACGTGCAGAGACCTCCGAGGCTCTTCTAGCTCTCAAAGTCTCTTCCCTAAAAAACTCACACTTGCCTCTACAGCTGAAAAAAAACTATGAATTTCTCGTTCTTCTGCATATTGCACCCTTATGGTGCAGGCAGATTGTCCTGGAACTCTGAAACGAAACAACCTGCCACTAGCCCACCAGCCGACCCTGTCCACAAACACACCTGACAAGGCCAGCAGGAAGCTTAAGCAGATGAGGTCAGCTAAGAAAAATCACAAAGTCTTCTAAGCCACAGTGAGGTGTGAGAACAAGGTTGATGAAGGCTTCGATGAAGGCTAATCCGGATTCAGTTTCTTCTTCATAAACTGCAATCATCCTTCCTTCTCTATCTTCCCCGATAAAACCCCCCCTTTCCGCCTGCCCACGTATGGGACCCTTAAACAATACCGACTCCAGAAGGTCATAGTTAAAATCACTCTAGTGATGGCCTTAAAGGATCTTGCCATCGGGATAGGCACACAGGTTAGCTGGGACCCAACCACTTGACACTTCAGAGTCATGATGAAGATGGCATGAAGGGGACTGGCTGGGGTGGGGGCCGTGGGGAGTAGGGGTGAACACTACAATAAAGATGGGTGGGGGGCTGGACAAGCTGCCTACTCCCCACTTTTGCTAAAGGCAGGTCCTCTCTGATGCTGCTGAATTCTCTGCAAAACAGAAGCCCAGTCTGCAACGCATCGTCAGAGCCAAACACAAAGCACAGTTCCAGAGCGCACAAACCACAAAGTATGTAAAAGTCAGCATTTTGGAACCAAAAGAAACTGCCACGCTCAGGCCCCTGGGGGCTGCTTAGGGATAGCTCCTTTCCTCTCTCGTGGCATCTACTGATTCAAAATCTAACCTACACCCCCAAGTCAGAGAATAGCGATGTTATCTAACAATTGTTTCTTATTTATCCATGCACGCTTCTGTCTACTTTTGGAAGCGCTAGGCAATGTCGTGGCCATGTGATCAACTGGGCACAGAAATAATGTAGCTCACGATGCTCTCAACTGCCCTCCCACCTTCCCTGCCGTGTTGGGGAAACTCTTCATTCAGCAGAATTGGGACTGGGCGCCCCCACGTTTAATCAATAAACCGCTCGCTCTGAAGTCAGGGTAAGTGGGAGAAGAAGAATCAGGTCTTTGATTTTTCCACGAGGTCTCAAGGAAGCAAATTCCACCCCTAGCACCATAAGTGACTTGTTTTCAGCCTGTTTCTGACACCTCTGATGGCTCCCAAGTTAATTTTCCAGAGACACCCATTTTAGGCAACTCTGGGAGCCCCCCGAGGAAAAAACGTTAGAAATATCAAAACAGCCACGCGCTCCAGCATTTGGCACTTTGTAGAACAATTTAAATTTAGTGCATTTAGACCACTTTATATTAACTAATTTAGAAAATTTCGCTTTAGCAGACTTAGCTGGCTGCTTTTCACAGCCAAACTAAATACTCCACTTTAAAATACACCCCTGCGTACTCATGTGATTTCTCCTTTTAGGCTAGGAATGTAATGTTGACATAAATGTCAAATAAAATTAATGAGAGAATGGGCCCTCAAATGGTATTCCTGTGGAGGGAATTTGTTAGACTGGGACCTTTGAGCCCAAATGTATATATAATTACATAATACTCATATGAGGAAAGAATTTGAATGTTAAGCTTTAGCAAATTTATCACCTTTGTCAGAAATGCTGTTACCTACAAAAAACAGGTTGCAAGTAAATTAAGATGAAAATACCATCAGATTAGAAGTCTGTCACAGCAAGCTACTGCAGAATTAGAAGGGTGGCCCATCTGCTGGGTATCGAATCCTTCCCTTATCTATACAGAATTAAGATCAGATGTCTGAGGCTAAGCCCGAACACTTCCTCCCGTTGGCTTTGCAAATGGACCTCCTCCGCCCAACCCAGCTCCTTCCCTTCCTCCCCTACCCCTCCCACCTGGCCACTTCGAAGAGTAAAAATGGCAGTTAGAGCAATAACAGGTATTTTCACTCAATAGTCAAGGCACCAGATACCAGCAGAGTGGCTGCCTCCATCCATACGCTGATATAACTACTTTGTCCTTTATTTGCAGTCTCAAAAGTCTTCCCCAAGAATAGTGGAATCACGGAAAATCACTCTCATCATTGAAAAGAGCCCTGTGCCGAGTAAAGCAGCAAGTCTTCCCTTGTCAGAGTAAAAGGCTTGTAGTAAAATTTCCTGTAAACACAGGGAAACCTACATTTACCCCCTTGCCAAGGAAAATGGCTAGCCGCAGCCACAGGCGGCCACACCGGCATTTATGCGGAGAACCTGCAGATGTCTGGGGTGTGATGGATGCCCGAAGGGAGGAGTTGCCAAGAAAACAGTCATTGTGTTTTATTTTTTCACACTTCAGAATTCAATCTTAAAGCTTAGACTCCACCCATCACATTCCCTTTTCATACACTGATCTCAAACACAATCACATAATTCTGAAAATCCATGATATGGTCCCTAAATAAAATTGTACAGATAGGGTTCTATTTATTTCCTGTTACCTAGATACCTCTCTCTCCTGGAAAACCCCAAAAAGACCAGCATAAGAATCATGAAGGTCCTACGAGTGATTCCTCTATGGCAAAATCCTAGAGGGATCGAGCAAAACCCACCAGAGTTCCTTTTGATGTTCACGTGTTTTTACAAAGTTCACAAAATCCATATATTTGGGGGCAGCCACAGAGAATTTCTAATTAAATTATGGTGAGGGAAAGAGAAAGCGTTTATTTTTTTTATTTTTTTTTGAGACATAGTCTCACTCTGTTGCCCTGGCTAGAGTGCTGTGGCATCAGCCTCGCTCACAGC
>VBSM01001979.1:11484674-11568925 GCA_008086735.1 Cheirogaleus medius | reverse complement strand
CCTCCCAGAGAGCTGGGATTACAGGCGTGAGCCACCGCGCCCGGCCTAAGAGAAAGCGTTTAACTGCCAATGCAAACGACTCACACTCCTGTTTACTATGAAATAATCTTTACTCTGGGTGATTTGGAATGTCTGCCTAAGACCCAGGGAACATTCTCCATTTCCTTCTTCTTCTTCTTCAGGCTATCAGTTCATAATGAACAAATATGGAAATTTTTCTGAGGGGGAAATTCAACTACCAAAATAACTCTTTCATAATTCATGTGTGCAATCACAACGGTGATTAATAAAAACCTGAAACAGTTCCTAAAAGCCTAAAGCATTAATTACTCTGTTAGATGTCAGGACTCTGTGAAAACCTATGACAGCAAGTTACTCAGGCAAATTAAATCATATGAACTTATGGTGGAAAAAGAGAAATCTTCCCTTGGTGGATTTGTAGGCTAGTATAATGTATGCTTTTGAAGAGAGGTGACCAACCCACAGCTCTTCGGGGCTCTATATTTCAACTTTGAAAGACATATGAAAGGGGAAAAAAATGCCATTGCAAATTGAATTTATGCTGGGATGAAAGGTAATATTATATCCTTTGAAAGACCTAAAAATGAATGAATGATACTATTTCCATTAAAGGGGAGACTGACACTCATTGAGTGTCTACCGTGTGTCCACAGTCAACGTGATTCTTTTCTTGGCTTCTGCCCAATTTTCCTTCAACTTCAATGAGCTCCTTCTCAATTATTTTTGCTAGCTCATATTCTTTGGTCCAATCTCTAAATTTTAGTGCTCAGGACTCTGTCTGGGGCCCTTCTCTCTTCTGCCCGCTCTCTCTGGATAATCTTAACCAACATTGTAGCTGTCGATGCCACCTACATGCTGATGACTCAGATTCCATGACTCTCCCCCCCAGAGCTCCAGAAACATCCAGCTGCCCTCCTGACTTGTGCAACAGGCATCTATCTCCAACCTAAGCTGTCTGACACAGGACTCTTGATCTCCACTCCCCCCAAATCTGTTCACCCCAAGTCTTTCCAATCTCAGGAAATGACACCACCTTCTAAAATCCTAAAATAATCCTCCATCCCTCCCTTTCTCTCACCCCCCCCCACTTCCCATCCATCAGCAAGTCCTGTAGGCTCTGCTGCCAAAACACATCCTGAATCTTTCCACTTCTCACCATCCCACGTCACCACTCCAGCCGAAGCCCCTTTCTTCTCTCCCAGACACTGTCATACCTCGTAACTGGTCTCTCCGCTTCCATCCTCCACATGGTAGCCAGAATGTTCTTTTAAAAAATATAAATCTAACTCAGTGACTTATTCGCTTAAATCCTCTAGCAGTTTCCTATTATACGCGGAATAAAATCCGTCCTTCTCTTGCCTATAGGACCTGAGGCGATGGGGCCCTGCCATTTCATCTCCGAGTCACTCCACAACTCACCAACTCCAGCCACACTGGTCCTTCCTTCTGTTCCTCACACATGCGAGCTGGTCCCACCCCAGGGCCTCTTGCATGGACCGTGACCTTAGGCTGGCCCTTTCTCTGCAGAGAGCTTGCTCTAGCCACCGTTATCCAGGTGGTCCCACTGTCATTCTTTATCATTTTTCACCCTGTATGCTTATTTTATACCCAATAGTATCTTGTGTATTTATTTTTGTTAGCTGTTTATTATTTCCTTGTCTCTGCAATCGAATGGTAGCAGAAACAGTAACCATTTTACTGCTACAAAGTAAGAGACCCAATAATATTTACCCAATATATACATAAAGGAATAAATAAATTTATTTCCCTATCTTCTTCTAACTTTATAAGATAGATTATTCCTATCCTGAAGAGGAAAAATTAAGGTTCCCAGGGTTAAATGCAAAATCATCAGGTAATTGGAGACAAAGCCAGAATTTGAACCTGAAACTATTTGACTCCGACACTCATCCTTCTTCCAAACACCAGATTGATATCTTTACCAGAGTCTAGAAAAATCAATCAAGTATAATAACTCTGCTCCTAAGATTTTCCAGAAGCAAATTACTGAGAACTTGTATTAAGCTCAGCATTTCTTCTTCATCCATAGTTTCCTCATCTATAAAATAGGTGAACAAAATGAGTTTCTTTTTTTTTTTTTCTTGGACAGAGTCTTGCCCTATTGCCCCAGGGAGAGTGCAGTGGCATCAGTCTAGCTCACTGCAACCTCAAACTCCTGGGCTCAAGCAATCCTACTGCCTCAGCCTCCCAAGTAGTGGGGACTACAGGTGCACACCACCATGCCCGGCTAATTTTTTATTTGTTGTAGAGACAGGGTCTCCCTCTGTTGCTCAGGCTGGTCTCAAACTGCTAGGCTCCAGCAATCCTCCCGCCTTGGCCTCCCAAAGTGCTGGAATTACAGGTGTGAGCCACCGTGCCCGGCCCAAAATGAGTTTCTAACAGAGATGTCAGGAGAAATAATTTCCTTCTAGATTATAAAGTGTTTTGTAAACTCTCAGAAGATGGATTTTTAGGACTCTGATGCCTAGCAGCTCTAATCAAAACCCATTCTGTGCTCAAAGGAAACCATCTTGCGGGACTCTCAAACTGGGTAATCGCATAAACACAGTCAAGAGTTAAGGCCCACATAATAATGCCAAATATGGACTCACATTCCCCAAACCCTTTAAAGGAGATATGATCTCATACTAATGGAAAATTTTAGGCAAAGGAAGGAAAGAGGCGATTTCTAGATAGTCCCTCACCTCTGTGCCAATCCCCATCGGTGTGGCTCTTTGTACCAACAAACACCTGATCACCCTCCAGAACCGAGATATATCTCCCTCAAATATGTGGTCCCTAAGGATCATGACCTGGTTTTATTTCTAGTGGGAATACATTTGTTCCATAATTGATGCAAGTTGAGTGCAAGGGACATCACATTACTTTATGTCTTCTAAATCAAATTAAATCTGGATCCCAAGGCCTCACTTAATGGAAATTTAATTTCAATTATGTTTTTAGGGACCTTTCTCCCTTTCTAGGGTCAGAGGAACATCTTGAGGGCTTACACGGTACCCAGAGACTAGGGCAAAGGTGGGCGGTCTTCAGCTCCCAGGGCTACCTGCATGGTGTCTATCCAACTGATTCAAGGGCCAAGAATTATTCGAGGCCCTTAGAGTACACCAGTGAGCAAAAAAGATACAAAAAGCTCCCTGCCTTTGCAGAGTTGACGTTCTAGCAGAAGGAGACAGACAACAATAATAGTAAAGAAATAAGAGTGCAGTGATGTTTACAACTAACTGATCACAACCAGTTACAGATTTCTTTGTTTCTTCTCCATTCCCACTGCTTCACTCGGCTAGCCAAAAAAAGGAAAGAACGAAGGAAGGAAGGCAGGCAGACATAACAGATACATAAATTATATGGTATGCTAACAAATGAAGAGTGGCTGGCAGAAAGAAAAGGTAGAGTGGGCTGAGGAAGACCTGTGGGGGTGGAGCTGGTGGAAATTTCAAACAGGGTGGTCAGGGTAGGTTTCAATGAGAAGTAACATTTGAGCAAAAGCTTGGGTGATATGAGATAGTAGCCATGAGGCTACTTGGAGCTACTTACTTGTTTTTCATGGCTTATAATCTTCCTCTAGTCTATAGACTACAGGTCTCAAGGTAGAATCTCTATCTGATCTGGCTTGGCGTCTTCCCATTCAAATTACCTACCACCAATGTCTGGCCCAGCATAGGAGGTTAAAAGTATTTGTTGTATGGTGAATGAATGAATGAATGAATGAACAGCCTTCAAATCTACTGGAAAAATACCCAAACATGAAAAATAAAGCAAAAGCAAGATGTGAGAAAAGACAAGAGAAAGGTTAATATGAGAAAGAGGACGCAAAAAGCTGAGGCTAAAAAAGGAAAAGACAAAGAAAAAGCTACGAAAGCCCCTCTCACAGTGGAAACTTTATTACGGACTCCATGGAGGTTTTAGGTTTCTGAACACAAAACCAGTGTCAGAAGATGACGTGGTCCACCATGCTTAGGATGGATCAAGGCTGTTGAAGACTTGATATTATCTCCAGCAACAAGCTACTAAACTGCTCAATTGCAACTACATTAGGGTTGCAATTAATTCAAAAAGCATGTGCTATCTTGAAATAGATGGATGAAAAGGTACACTATTTTTTATTTGCTTAGGCCTTTATCTTAGAAAATATTTAAGATGACTTACCAAATGCAGGCGGTACAGGGTGGTAGGTTTGAACTAAACATGCCAGCCAAAGCTCTCCCTGGCACAGCCCCGGATTCCGGTGTTCCCTAACACTATTGCTTTAGCATCCCTCTACTACCGGTGGTGTGTGTCCATTCGCATGTATTTGCTAATGTTAAGACACAGATTTGGTGCTAAGCTTTTCAAGTCAACACAAAGGGGGAAACATTATCTATTATGTGACTCAACTATTTGCTCCTCAAAATCTCTATAAAGAGCTCATTATATGTATTAGTCAGGGTTCTCCAGAGAAACAGAACCAATGGATATACAGACATAATGAGATTTATTTTAAGGAATTGGCTCACACAATTACGGAGGCTAGCAACACCAAAATCTGCAAGGTACTCTGGCAGGCTAGAGACCCAGGGAAGAGCTGACAATGCAGTTCAATTCCAGAGGCTGGGTGAAGACAGAATTCCCTCTTTCTCAGGGGGCCTCGGTCTTTTTCTCTTAAGGTCTTCCACAGATTAGGTAAGGCCCACCCACATTATGGAGGGTTAATCTGCTTTATTCAAAGTCAACTAATTCAAATGCTCATCTCATCTAGAAAATACATTCGCAGAGACATCTGGACTGATGTTTGGCCAAATATCTTGAGTACTGTGGTCTAGCCAAATGGACACATAAAATTAACCATCACACTGTGTAAAATGAGGTGTGTAAACTCAAATGTCCCTATCGAGCCAGGCAGGAAAAGTAACTGAGTAAATCCAGTGGCAGATGACAAAGAACAGTAGGGATTGGGTTCAACTAGAGGGTGTATGCCTCATCTCAGGACAATCCAATTCAAAATGTTTAAACTGCTGTTTGGGAGAAGCAACCTTCATGTCTGGACCAAAAAAAAAAAAAAAAAAAAGCCCAGGAATCGTAGTTTGAGTAAAGTAGCAAATACGGCAGTGGGTGCCTGGGTGCTGTTTCGGGCATCCATCAACACTGTTTGAAGGCACCAAGATAAAGCACAATTCGGTGAAAGCTCCCGACTACCATCATGTTACATCAGAGCTCCCTGATGGTCGATTAAATTCAGGAACAGTTCGGACAACCAGCAACCCCTCACAGACATTGCCTTGCTCAACCAGACGTTCCATCAGTACTGGGTGGCAGTATGCTTGAGGTTAAACTCCGGGTGGGCACCGGGAATGTGACTGCCCTGTGTTGCTAGTTTAAGTGTGAAGACACGTGATTTAGGGAGCAGGGCTGCTGTCCGCACGAAGAAGGGCTTGGCAAGGATATAAGCCCAAATAAAAAGCATTCAGTACCCATGGGCCAGGCCAACACTCCTCTCAATAAACAATGATTTCAGGACACTTTAATACACAGACAAGTGGGCCATCAAGTTTCCATCACTGAAATGCTTCTAGCCTGGAATTTTGTGAAACATAAGCAAACATACATCCTTGAAAAGGTGTACAATGCCTAGCTTCCAATCATGCAACTTCTTAGTGTGACCTCCAAGATTTACTACGTACAGCAGTTGCAAAACATGTGCCACAAATTCAGTGACCTGCCATATGGTATTATTAACTATAAACCAATGTAAGGTTGGGAAACATCTACCAAAAAAAAAAAATTAAATAGTCTAAGAATATTTGAATTGCAGCCATTTCTTTTCCTGGTAATAACTAAGTAGCAGAACTGTCTACCGCGTGCACTCCCAAATTATGAGACTGAAACGATATTGTCTTTGTATAAGACAACATTCTAGTCTCTAGAGAAGATGCACTCTTCTCTCCAGACCACTGTGAAATGAGACTTGCTGAAGCATTTCAAGTTTACCGACAGGTGCGGGCCACAATAATCTTGTCAGAACCTTTAGTAATGTCCACAGAATCGTGCTTGAAGAATTTTACGATTACTGAGGAGGATGGAGAGGGAGAAAGGCCCTACTGATCCCTGAGCATGGTCTTCGTACCCCTCGTGTTCCAGGATCCCGGGGTCTACGCAGGCCTTAGGAACGTGTCATGTTCCCATCCTCAAATGCACGAGAGGAGGAGGGAGCAAAACAGACTCAGCTGAGGTCCGCGGGCAAGCAGTCGCAGCGCCATGCAGCATAAATTAGAGATGCAGGGAAAACCGCCTAGGGCTGGAAGTTGGCTGCTTTCTACCTTGAAACCACTTAGCAACAGCAGTCAAGATGCAGCTTCTTAAAATCCGCCATGAGAATGAAGTAGGGGAGTGCATATTCCTGGAGGTTTTTATTTTCCACAATAAGCCAATCCTGAGAAGGGCTGTGTGACTATATTCACATCGCAAAGCTCCAATGGCTATTTTAAGAGCACCCTGCTTCTGCTCAGGAGAGGAAGAGAAACTTAGCCCCTTCAGGCACCTCAGAGCTGTCCCCTCTCCCCTCACTTCTCCTCGTTGCTGGACAATTTGGAAGCAAGGCAGGTTGGCCAGAGGGGGGCAGGATGCTTGGCACAGGGGACGGGCCGATGCCTGGCAGAGGTGAGGTTTGCTGGGTACCCAAGCAGCAGAAAGGAGAGGGAACCTACCAAGAGCTGGATCTAGCACCCAAGTAGATGTTACTCTTTGGACCTACCCACCCGCAAATGACAAACGATCGAGACTATTTTAAAAGTTCGTAAAAGGAAGAAGGGCAGAGTAGTTGAATGATTATGGAGATGGGCGTCAATCAACGAATGCTTCTTAAGCCCTCATGCTTGACCCTGTAAGTGAACTGAAGATGTGCCAGTCATCATTTCTGCCCTCTAAGAGCTAACATAAAGCCACAAGGACAATGAGAAGGAGAGAGGACAACAGGTGAAAGGTATCTGGCAATTTCTGGAACACCGAGGGTATATGGAGGAGCGATAGCTGAGCTTGGAAATAAGGAAGAAAGATGACACGTGAATTCCAGCAGAGGATCAGCAGCATGTATGTCAGCCCCATGTATGTCAGCCCCATGTATGTCAGCCCCATGGAATCCTAGAAAGGCTCAGGTATTATGGGCATAAGATACAGTGGAAGGTCAGAATGAGGTGTGGGCGCTTAGTTAGACTTGTTGGGGCTCAGAAAATAATACCCCAAAGTGAAGGCCTCAGAACCAAGTCTCTCTCTGATCTTCCCCTGTTCTCCTGTCTCTCGCCCCTCATCCTCCCCCTAAGACCAAGCCATAGAAACTAAAATCACTCTTCTCCAAGGCCGGTCATAGAAACTAGAACCCCTCTGCCCCCAAACCAACCATAAAACCTACAAATATTACTCTAACCTTCCCCCACCTTTCTGTGTAAGAGCTGGCCATAAAGAAATTCTCTGACCTGCCTTGTCTGATAGTAGGTCATGAGACTCTCATTCCAGAAGAGGTCATGCCCAACACCCGGGGTGAAGGAATGCCACACAGGGAGACCGAGAAGAATCTGAACAGGCAGGCCTTGCTGGGTCCCCCTCAGTCTATTACTATTAGATCCCTCCCTTTTGTCCAATCAAATGGCTGTCCATTCTTCATCCAACCTAAGCATAAACATGGATAGTTTTCCATATATCTTTGGGTCTTTGATCCAAAGTTTCTTGTATCATATAAGACTATGATTAAATAAATTGGTTACAGTTTTCTCTTGTGAATCTGTCTTTTGTTACAGGGGTGTTGGCTGTGACCCTCACAACAGGAAGGAAAGGGATCACCCCCCCTCCACCCCTGCAGACTGTACAAGGAAAAGTGAGACCCTCATGTTCTCACCCCTTCCAGGCAATTCCCCGTTCCGTTCCCCTACAGGAGTCAGGGTTAAGGCTGGAGACATTAAAAGGAGAAGCTCGGGCCTGGGAACCACAGCTCAGGAGCGAGCAGAGGTGACACACTGGACTAGCAGCAGAGGGCAAAAGCTAAGCTCCACGTACGTGGCTCTCAGAACACCAGCACCAGGCTTATATCCTCTGTTCTTTACGGAGCAGGTCAGGAGATCCTTCTCTGAAGAGATGGAATGGCCCCAGAGGAAAACCTCCCAAGAGACATTGAAATCTGACAGAACTGCTTAACCACCCAAGCCCTGCTCAGGGAAGGCTCATGAGTCCTACTCAAGAGGAGACTAGGCTTCCAGTAGGCTCTCCTGAGCCTTGGAAGGCTCATTTCAATATGAAAGGACACCCAAGGATCACCAGGAATTTGAGGAAAATCTACACTGTGAAAATCAGACCTCTAAACAAACAGGAAAAACAAGGAGGAAACAGAGACAATGCAGGAAACAGAAGAAACTATCAAAAAATCTAATTAATGAGATTCTCTATAGGAGAAGAGAAGGCATTACTTTCGTTAAAAGAACAGGATGTTGTGAAAAGAATCACTCAGGATAAAATTAAAAGTTCTTGGAAGTAAAAAATATGAAGAAAAAAACCTCAATAGAGGATTCAGAAATAAATGGAAGAAAACCACCCGGAAAGTAAGGCAATAAGACAAAGAGATGATCCAGAAAAGAAAAATAAATAAATAAGAAAACAAAAACAAAAGGATCAGCCCAA
The DNA here is from genome assembly GCA_008086735.1 of Cheirogaleus medius. Lineage (NCBI taxonomy): Eukaryota > Metazoa > Chordata > Mammalia > Primates > Cheirogaleidae > Cheirogaleus > Cheirogaleus medius. The sequence goes on along the minus strand of VBSM01001979.1, from coordinate 11,560,243 downwards.
TGTTCAACTAACAGAGTTTCTAAGTGTTCAGAGAAAATGATGAGGAGAAAATGATTAAAAACAATCATAAAAACAAGCAAATAAACACACAAAACCACAAAATCCACAAGAACAAGAGCATAAATCTTCTGATTGAAAGATCTGATGAAATCCACAGCAGAATGATATATAAAGACACAACAAAGGCATCATATCATAAAATTTCACACCAGGGATAAAATTAAAATTCTAAAAGCTTCCTGAGAGAAAAAAAAAATCTATTCACATAGAAAAGAAGAACTACCAAATGGCATAGGACTTCTCAACAGCAGCAACAGAAGCTAGAAGTCCATTGAGTATTGCCTTTGAAATATTGAGAAAAAATGATTTGCAACCTATAATTATATACCTAATCAAACTACTGACCAAGGTGGGACATAGATTAAAGATATTAATATCTTCAGAGATGAAGTTCTTGGAAAACTGACCTCCTCTGCTTACTTGGTAAAACTATTAGAGGGTGTGCTCTACCAAAACACTAAAAGCAGCAAATCAAAACAGAAGAAAACATGGCATTTGATTCTTCTTATTCTAATGTAAATTCATTTTCTGTTTACTAATGATAAACAGAAATACAATTTATTTTTTCATATTTACCTTGTATCCAACGAACTTGTTAAATTCATTTCTTAGTTCTAGCAATTTAATTGAAATTTCCCTTGAATTTTCTGCATGCACAGTAATTTGATCTCCCAATAATTATAGTTTCATTTATTCCTTTCTAATCCTAATACCCTTATTTCTCTGTCTTGCCTCATTACCCTAGCTCAGACCTGCTATGCAATGATGAACAGAAGTGGTAAGAGATGGCAGACTTGTCTATTCCCCTACTCTCAAAAGGTAAAGTTTTACCATTTCACCCATTAAGTATAGCATTTCTTACTGTTTAATGATGTGGGCTATTTTTTGTATAAACTCTTTTTTGGAGTAAAAAAAAAAAAACTGCTTCCTCATCTGCTAAGAGTCTTTTTAAAAAAAATCAAGAATAAACATTAGATTTAATCACATATATTTTCTGTATCTACTGAGATGATTATATAATTTTTTTCTTTATTCTCTTAATAAACTAAGTTACATTGACTGATTTCAAATATATTACCCTAACCTTGCATTTTCTGGAAGGTTGCCAACTTGATTATAATGTAGTAATTTATGGCTGGATTCACAATGCCAGTATTTTGTTCAGGATTTCTGAATTTATATTCATGAGTGAAATTGGCCTGGAATTTTCCTTTCTTATAACATTTTTGTCAGGCTTTAGTATCAAAATTCTGCTGGCCCACTGAAACAAGTTGGCAGTGTTCCTTCTTTCTCTATTCTCTGGAAGAGTTTATGGAAAATGTATGTTCTTTACTCCTTAAATATTTGGTGAATTCAACAGTAAAACTGTCTGGGTCTGAAGTTTTCCTTATAGGAAAGTTTTTAATTACATGTTCATATGAGTAGATACAGAGCCGCTCAGACTGTCATTGTCCTTACAGCAGTTTTGGTAAGTGGCATTTAAAAAATTTGTCCATTTCCTCTAAAATTTCAAATATGCTATTATAAGATTTTTCACACTATTCCCTTACTATTTTTTAAATATATTTTTACCCCTCTTTTCATTCCTGATATTGGTCACTTGTGCTCTTCTTGATGAGTCTCACTAGGATTTATTGATTTTATTTAGTCCTTTGGCTCTATTGATTCTGTTTGTTTTCTATTTCATTACTTTCTTCTCCCCTTATCTTTATTATTTCCTTCCTTCTATCTTTTAAAAAAATGTAATTGGTGTGCTTTGTTTAACTTCTTGATATTAATGCTTAGATTATCTATTTTGAAGCCTCTCTTCTTTTCTAATATATTTATTTGAGGCTATAAATATCCCTCTAAGCATTGCTTTAGATGCATTCCACAATTTTTGGTATGTCGCGTTTTCACTGTCATTAATTTCCAAATATTTTCTACTTTTCATTGCCATTTCTTCTTTGACTCATGACTGCTTAATGTTTAAACATATGGAGATTTTTCAGTTACCTTTTTTGTTATCGGTTTCTAGCTTAATCTCACTGTGGTCAGAAAATATACTCTGTATGATATCAATTCTTTGAAATGTGTTAAGAGTTGCTTTATGACTCAGCAAACAGAAAACATTGGCACACATTCTATGTGCACTTGGAAGGAATGTCTATTCTATATTTGCTACTGCAATGTTTTATAATTAGATCATGTTTGTCAATTAACTTTGTTCAAATTTTCTGTATCCTTATTGATTTTAATTGTCTGCAGGCTGTAGCAGATACTGAGAGAGCTGCTTTAAAATGTCTACCTTTATGAAATATCTCTTTATCTCTAACAGTGTTTCTTGCCTTAGAGTCTACTTTATCTGATGTTAGCATGGCTGTACAATCTTTCTTTTGAATGGTATATCTTTCCATATCCTTTAAATCTGGCCCTTCTATAACTTCACAGCAAGTAAGGTATGTCTCTTTATAGCAGTATATAGGCTTTTAAATCCATTTGATTGTCTTTATTTTTAATTAGAGCATTTAGTCTATTTATATTTAATATAATTGCTGATATTTGGTTATAAATCTGTTATTCTACCATTTTTTATTATCTCATTTATTCTAACTAGAATCTCTTTTTTCCCATTTTTTAGCTCTTTTGAATTGTCTGAATATTCTTTATTATTCTATTTTCCCCTTCTCTTAGCTGGTTATTTACATGTTCTTTCATCATTATTTTTAAAGATATTTTTAGAGTTTAAAACATGCTTTCTTAACTTATTAATGACTAATATAAATTAGTTCTTTATCACTCCCTGTACAATACAAAAAACAGTACAATTTAACTTGATTAACTTCTTCAGACTTATTTTCTACTTTTATCACTTATTTTATTTCCTATATATTTTAAACTACATACGACATTATTATTATTATCTTATATAGCCAATATTATTTATATTTAGCCATCTAATTATTATTTCTATTACTCTTCATTCCTCCCTGCATCTCTGAGCTTTCATCTGGGGTAATTTGCCTTCTGTTCAAAGGATACCCTTTAGAATTTCCTTTAGTACAGATCTGCAAATGATCATTTTTAATACCTTTGATTCATCTTCATTTTTGAGAAATCTTTTTGGTCAATATAGAATTTATTTGTTCACAGTAATTTTCCTTCAGCGATTTGAAGATAGCATTCCACTTTCTTCTCATGTCTATTGTTTCAGTGGAGGAGCCAATTATCTGTGTGTTTTACTGTGGCTCCTTTAAAGACAAGAGGTGCCCATTCCCCCAACCCTGACTGCTTTTCTGCTTCTCTCTTTGTTTTTGTTACAGAAATTTTACTGTGTTGTTACTATGTTCTCTTTTTGTTTTCAGAAATTTTACTATGTTGAATCTTTGCACATATCTTGCTTGGTGCCCAGGGCTTTTTGAGTCTATGGCTTTGTGTCATTTGTTAGTTTGGGAACATTCTCAGACATTCTTTCCAATTATTTTTTCTGTCCCATTTTTTTTCTCTCCTTTCCTATGGAACCTCCAGTTATATGTATATTAGGCCTTTTCACCATATTTCATATGCCTTTCACAATCTGGTGTTTATTTTCCATCCTTTTTACCTGTACATGCTTTATTTTTGGTATTTTCTTCTGCTCTATCTTCTAGTTCACCAACTCTCTCCTCAATTGCATCCATTGTTGAATCTATCCATTTGGTTTTTAAAATAATTTTATTAAACTATAATTTACATATCATTATATACCATAAAATTCACCCATTATAAGTGTACATTCAGTGGTTTTAGTAATTAATTCAGTTGTGCGACCATAACCATCACCACAATCCAACCTCAGAGCATTTCCATCACTCCCCAAAATTCTCCCATTTAGGTTTTAACTATTTTTCAGTTCTAGAAGGTCCATTTGGTTCTTATTTATAATTTTAGTTCTCTGGCAAATTTTTCAAACTTATCTTTTAATTCTTTAAACATATTAATCACAGTTATTGTAGAGATCATATCTGTTTAATCCACTAACTAGATCCCTTGTAGGTATATCTCATTTGCTTATTTTTTCTCTTGGCTTTTGATCATATCTTGTCTTCTTATATGTTCAGTTATTTTTCATTGAGTGACAGATATAATGCATGAAAAATTACAGGGATAACATGAGGTTCTGGAATATGTATCTCCTCCAAAGAGGATTTTTTGCTTTGGCTTCTGGTAGGCACCTGGGGTAGGGGCATTAATCTGAAATTATTTGGGTTTTGGCTTCTGTACCTATGAAAGGTATTCTATTTATGGTTTACCTAGACTCCAAATGAAGCCTAGGTTGTTTACCAGGGCTTCTGCTCCTTAGCGGAACCTGAATAAAATTACCATGCCCTCAACCCCATGAGTTTGTTGAAAGCTCTGCTAAGCTTCTCAATCTCTTAGCCTCTACTTTTAGAACTGAACCCTTTCTCAAGAAGATGACCCCAAAGCGGAGGCAAACTCTCTGGGCTTTCTGCCACATGCCCCTCACCACAACACCTCAGATCTTGGTTCTGCAATTTCTTATTGCTTTAATGGCTCTCCAGTGTGTCCAAATTGAATTTTTTTCTTTTTAATTTTGAGCAGCTTTTCTTAACAGAAGAGTTGATCAGAACAAACCTGATCTACTATTGCTAAACATATTGACTACTATTGTAAGCTAAGTGACCACAATTTATCATACAAACCAGATGCTCTTGAAAATAAAAGTAGGCACTATTAGTGATGACATTGGGGCAGTAGGCATAAACCCAAATAAACAAGTCAGATTGTATGGTCACCTTAATAAGAACACATGGAGTACTTTGCTAAAAATAGAAATTAATTCCACACTCACATTAGCCATATCAAGAATATGAAGGTCTTGTCTCTTCCCTTTGTGGTGACTGAATATTTGGTATTAAGGATAGAAATGAACCTTACTCACTGTGGGAAGAGATTACTCAGCAGCTCATTGCATCAAGAGAGGGAGTTAACTATTATGCCTGGCCTGTCAGGTGTAAAAAGACCCTATATCTTATTAATGCCCCTGGGTAAGACTTGGTGTCTTAGTTCAGTTTGGGAAACCTTTCAAGTAAGAGAGAAATTTTCCTAAAATATATAAGAGAGAAGCCTTAGACTTGAAAGTGAGCACAATTTGCAAGAGGAGTAAATTCCATTCCCTTCATCTATTTCATGAGAAATGCTGTATTTTGCTCTCATCTATCCCTCATTCTGTGAAGGAAACAACATAATAAGTGAAGGGCTTGCTCTGTCTTGGCTTTTGAGAGAGGATTTGCCTCCTGGGTCATCTTCTCAAGTGAACTCCTCTGGGTTGGCAAGATGTTCTCTGATCGATGCCAGAGCTAAGCCCAAGGAGATGCTCAATCAAATAAAGCAGCATTGATGCCTAATTATAGACTTACCACGTCTTGCATTTTGCAGCCTGACCCTTCCTGGAATTTTGATGATGCTATTCAGGATCCCACTTCCTATTCTTAATCTGCATATTTGAGATGGCTTGATTTAAAACAATGTTTTGGATACAAACAGTCCAACATTTTTCCAAAACACAGGCTTTATCAGCATATAAAGTAATTTGCCACATGCATTGTGCTTGCATCCTAGCAGGTGGGTAACAGATTATGTCAGTGTATTTTCCCATCTATAGTACACTGCAGTAGAGAAAGAAAACTACTCAACGAGAAGAAAACAAAATATGATCCCAGCAATTTAACTTACGTCCATATGTCATTGTCATTTACTAAGATCAATAGCAACAGAAAATAAAAATGGAACATTGAAAACATTGAGCCTAGCAACAGAGTAATGAGTTAAACTCAAGCACAGGGTGATATCAAGGCCAGTAACCTAGGGTCCAGTTCAGCTGAGATTACACACAGCCCTGGGGAATATTCAAGAGCTAAAGTCCTCTGCCTGTTGATTTCCTCAACACTGGCCTAAAGATAGTTCAGCCTCATGTGAGGCCTAAAACAAACACGCGCGCGCGCACGCACACACACACACACACACAAAATGAGTGCAAAGTCTCTACTGAAGGACTTAAGACACAGCACCTCACCTTTTTCTTTCATATCATACAAATAACCTAGAGCCGCACTACCACTATATCAGTCACAAAGTCAACTGCAAAGGTCTTTGCCCACTCAGAGTAGTTTGTCTACACGGCCTCCCCTAATCCTCTCAAGGGCAGGGTCTTATCTGTATTGCTCAACTTCCTGCGCCCAGCCCCTCAACAGCACTAGCACTCTGTAGACCTTAGCAAATATTTCCAGACTGGCTGGATGAATTCTCCTAACGATCCAGAGACAGCAGAAAGCTCATTTCAATACAACATTTCAGAAGAGACAATTGAGACGTGTTAATCTGATCCCCCGTGGAGATGCCAATATTGTTCACAGGGCCCCCTCTGATCCCCCCTTCAGAGATTTAGCTTTTTCTTCCAAATTTTTATTTTGGCAAATTTCAAACCTAAAGAAAAGCTGAAACAATAATACAGTGAATAAGTGGCAGACTGTAACACCGCATCCCTACATATGTTAGCAGGTATCTCTTTAGAATAAGACTATTCTCCTTCATTCAGAGATGTAATTGTTTTTTAGAGTATACTGTGCATTCACAAATGAGTGGTAGGTGACATTTCCAAAGGTCCAGCACAACATTCACACCTTCAAGGAACTTATTATGCAGTTGGTGATTTAGAATTTACAAACATGAAGTAATTCAGGATAATTAAGTCCTAAACTTGATGGTGCTGATTGTAAGTGAAATAAGAGCTCAGAAAAGTGAGAAGCCAGGGTGGGCTGAAGTTTCGGAGAAGAAATCTACAGCAGAGACTGACTAGCTATTCATCAGACCTGTTTCTTCTTCCTGGGCAAACACTTAGACCACCTTCCCAGCAACCGTCACTGCAGTCAGATGTGGCCGCCACCAAGTACCAGCTAATGGAACGGGAAAGGAAGCGAACCAGGCTGCATCTGAGCCTGGCCAGTAAAAACCAGCTACTCATGAGTCTCCATGTCCTTGGCCTTTTTTGCTGGTATGATCCAAACAAGCACAGTGACCTTGGAGCCATGGGTTGAAAATAACAGAGTCCTAAAATGGAAAGTGCTTGGTTCCCTAAATCATCACCTGAAAGAGAGGCATCCACTAATCAGGTAGGCCACTTTGCATATATAAGAAATAAACTATTGTTTTGATTCACTGCACTATTTTGGGTTTGCTGAAGCAGCTAGTGTTACCCTAACTAATATAAGTTAGGACTGAAAATACCCCTGAATATGTGTGGAAAGAAGTGATATTTTGAAAATAATGATTGTGCTTTTTCTCTATTGCTTTCTGCACATATGATCTTTACTCTAGTTGGCCGAAAGCATTCATGTGTTTCAGGGAATATTAATATTATTAAAGAAGGATCAAAGTTCCTTTTCTGGCAGTAAGGCAGAATAAATACCCTGTCCAGTCCTCCCATTGAAAACAACCAAAAATGCTGGGTAAACTATTTCCTCAAAAACAGTTTGAAAGGTATTCATGAGCCAATAAGAAAATAAGGCATACTCAGAACAGAACACTTACATCAGTTTTCACCTTGAAGGCATTTAACAAACTGGGAGAAGTTGAGTTTCTGTTTTCACAACTTATCGGGACGTGGAGGACAGCAGACAAACTTGGTGAAACTAAGAAAGCCAGGACGCACCAAGGTAGAGTGTACCATAAGAGGCACCCAGCTAAAGATAGGACTCCAAAAGGCTGCCCAAACTGCCTATCCCAAACCAAGTAAAATGGGTAAAGTCTTTACTAAAAGTTTATAATCACAAGACAGCCTTCACATGGGTTTGGAAGATGGATTGATTATCTTTTTTGTCCTCCAAACCTCAAGTTGATAATTTTAACTCCTTGCTTTGCAGGTTGGTAATGATCCCAGGAACCTGGCAAAACAAATGCAGCTTCTAGAGAAACTCACTGTCAACTCAAACCCACTGACAAAGTCTCCAAAAAAAAGAAGTCACAGTAAAATAAAATAAGGGAAAACAAAAGACACATGCACACACAAAGAAACAAAGCACCATGAACAACAACCAGCAGAAATGATAGAACTAAACCAAAAAAGACTTCAAATTTTAAAATTATCAGACACAGAATATAAGATAAATGTTTAAGTAATAGGAAACAATTATATAAGGAGTGAGATTAGACAGAGTAGACACAGGAAACCAGAGAGAAGACTGAATAAATTATCAAGATTGTAGCACATATTGATATAGAGAGACAGAAAACATGAAAGAGAGGTTAAAACATAGAGAAGACAGAGAACAGAAGTCTAACATATGCTAAATCTGAAATCCAGAATTAGAACAGAAAAACTACAGAGCAGGGACAATAGTCTGACAATCTCCCAGAACTGATGAAAAAGCCAATTCACAAATTCACAAAGCCCAAAACCCCCAAGAAAAATAAATACATAAAAAGAAATTGACATCTGGACATTTTATAATAAAATTGCAAAATACCAAAAACAAAGAGAGTATCTTAAAATAGTCATAAAGTACACTTGAAGAAAGAGTACCTTCAATACAAATGATAAAACTTAGCATTGATTTTTCAGCAGCAGAAGTCAGAAAACAATTGGATATCTTTAATATGCTGAGAGAAAATAACTACACTTTTATACCTAGCAAAAATATATTTTATACCTAGCAAGATTCTCTTTTAAGAACTAGGGGAAAGTAGGAATTTTCCAATTAACAGTAACTGAAAGATTTCTCCATCAATTTATCCCCACTAAATGAAGTCTTAAGGAAAGAAGTAATGAAGGGAGGTGGGTGGGGAGGAATTATAAGCAAATAATGTAGTAAATATATGGGTAAATCTGAACAAACATTTCCAATTTAAAATGATAATGATGATGTATAATCTGTGGCATTAAAAAAAAAACCAAGAAGATAGAACTAAAACACTGGGCAAAAGGGAGACCTAAGTCCAGGGAGCTGTGATGGGAATTAAGTGGTCTAAGGTCATTACATTGTTGGGGAGGAGAGGAAAGATATTAATTAGCTTTAGGCTTAGATAATATGCATGCTAAAATTTCTAGAGAACCACTAGAAAAGGATCTAGAAATAGTCTACGTCCATACCATTCTGAACGTGCCCAATCTTGTCTGATCTCAGAAGCTACGCAGCGTGGGGCCTGCTTAGTACTTGGATGGGAGTAAAGAATCTAGAAATAAAATTTCTAGAAAGCCACTAAAAGAATCATAATAGAGTGTAAAACTTCTAAACTACTATAGAATAATATATGAAATAAGGGAAAAAAACTAATCAATTCAAAAGAAAGCAAGAAATAAAAGGAAAAGAAAGATGGAAGAGGCAGGAAAAATGGAAACAAAAAATAAGATGAAGGCATAAATCTAATTATATCTGTAATTACAGTAAATATAAATACATTACATATTTCAGTTAAAAGATAATTTATAGACTACATAAAAACAATATCCAGCTATATGTCATATATAAAAGACACATCTTAAATATTAAGACACAAAGAGTTGGAAAAAACAAATATCATCAAAAACTAATCAAAGGAAAATTGATCATGTCTGACTGTTGTCTAATATTGTTAGTTATATTCACATCAGGCAAAATACAACTTAAGACAAAATGCATTATAAGAGTTAAAAAGCATGACTTTACAAAAATAAAAGATTCAATTCTCCAAGAACATAGAAGAATTCTAAATGTGTACACAACAAATAATCTAACTTCAAAATATATCAAGAAAAAAACAACAATCCACTATCTTAGTGGGAGCTTTTGATATATTTCCATTGACAAAAAATAGATCAAGCAAAGAATCAATAAATATACAGAAGATTTAAACAATGCAATTAACAAGCTTGACTTAATATTAAAGGGTCAGTCGGCACCATGAGACTATGGTCTATGAACGAAATGCAATTATTAGAAATCAACAACAAAAAGATAACTTGAAAAATACCATAAGTTAAGAAATAGAGACAAAACACTTTTAAATAACTCATTGGACAAAGAACAAGTCATAATAAATTTAAAAGCTATTTAGAATTGAACAATAATGAAAATGCTACATATTAAAACTTCTAAGAGCTAACTCAGTACTTAGAATATTATATTTTTACATTAGAAAAAATGTATTTTATGTTAGCTAATATTTTCATATTCACTTATATTATTATTTTTAAATTAGAAATGAAAACTTCAAAATTAATGAACTAAGCTCCCATCTTAGGAAGTTAGAAAAATAACAAAATAATAAACACAAAAGAGTAAAAATAATAAAGATACAAGCAGAAATTAAACAGAAAGAGAGACCACAGAGAAAATCTAAGAAACTAAGTTTTTTAAAATACTAGTAACATTAGCAGAATTCTGGTGATGCTGATCAAGAAGAAGTAAGCAAACATCTACGTGATATAAGGAATGAAACAATAATTACAGTGGCACAGAGAATAAAAATAACAATAAGCGGCTATTACAAATAATCATTATGCCTCCCAATGGTAAAACCAAGATGAAATATACAAATTCCTAGAAATGCTTCAATTGCTAAAATGGATTCAGGAAGAAATAGAACACCAGAATAGTCTTACTATAAAAGAAATTGAATTAGTAGTGGCAAATCTTCCTAAAAGAAAACACCAGTTCCAGATGACTACTATCAAACACTTTGAGAAATACATAATTCTAATCTTATACAAACTCTTTGAGACAATAGAAAAAGAGAACTCTTTGACTTATTTTAAAAGGATAAAAGAAACACTGATACCAAAATTTGATAAGAAAAGAGAATTACAGGACTTCTCATGCATGAATGGAGATGTAAAAATCCTAAGAATTACTCTTAGCACAAACTTAGCAATCAATACTTTTGTAAACATGACAATATCATCATGCTAAGTTGATTTATTCCAGAAATGTAAGGTTAGTTTAATATTTAAAAATCCATTAATACAATTCACCATGTTAAAGAAGAAAGTCATATATATAAATAGCTCAATAAATGTAGAAAAATTTTATATAATTCAATATCCATTCATAATCTAGAACATAACTTGGAGAAAATGAGAAATTAAAAAGAACTTCCTGGATTTCATAAAGACCTTCTACAAAGCACCTCTGGTAACATCCTACTTCAGGATGGGATAGCGAGGGCATTCCTTGTAAGATCACGAACAAGACACAGGGACCTGCAATCACTTTTCTGTTTAGTGCTGTTTTAGAGAGTCTATCCAGCATAGTAAACAAAGGAAAAGAAATAAAAGTATAAGGATTGGAAAGAAACACGATTGTCATTATTTGCAAACAATATGGTTATCTATGCAAAAAGCCCTAAAAATTTTATAATACAGTAACAAAATAGAAGTAATAAGAAACTTAGAGCTTTTGGACACAAGATCAATATGTAAAATCAATTTTATTGTTTGAACAGATGCATAACCTTTGACACAGCAATTAATTCCTAAGTATAGATCCAGCATATATTCACTAAAAAAATATATATGAAAGTTTATCCCAGCACTATTTCTAATAGTATAAACTGGGGGGGGGGGAATAATGCTATACATCAATGAAAATAAACAAATCGCTGCTACATGCAATGACCAATCCTAAATTAATTCTCAGAAGCATACCGAGCAGGAAAAAAAACAGACACAAAATATACTATATGATTACTTTTATATAAAGTTCACACACAGGCAATAATAGCTTACAGTGTTCAAAGTTAGGACAGTGGTCACCTTGCAGAGAATAGTGGCTTGGGGACATGAGAGAGACTTCTTGGGTATAGGTAATGCTTTATTTATTGATCTGGGTGCTGGTTACATGGGGTATGTTTGACTTTAAATTTTTATCGAGTTTTAGATTTGTGCTCATTTTTGTATGTATAATTCAATAAAAAGTTTACTTAAATCAATTAAGTATGTAACTGTCAAAAATCGATAAATAGATATAGATGTAGCTGTAGGCTTACATATACTTATACATAAAATATATGTTTATATATACATAATAGATGTATATATAAATATAATATTTATATAGCTATAATATGCATATCTATAATACACATATTATATTTGGGTATGTGTGTGCATGCGTGTGTAGCATAAAAAATAACTGCACACCTGCATCACACTATACACAAAAAACAATTCTTGGTGGACACCAGACTGCAATGTAACAGACAAACAGACAACTCACAAATGAACAAACATGAATGGCCAATAAACATATGAAGAGATACTCAAGCTTATAAATAACCAAGAAAAGGAAAATTAAAATAAGAACGAGATTATTTCACATCTACTAAATTGGCAAAAATGTTAAAGTCTGACAATATTAAATGTCAGTGAAAATATGAAACAAGACATTTATTCACGATGGATGAGAGTGTAAATTGGAACAGTCACTTTTGGAACCAAGAAAAAGCATGAAGATGCTGGGGCGAAGTGAGCCTGCCTCAGGATCTGCTGTGGCCAGTGGAGGGGACCGCACGCAAAGGCCACCAGGCCAGCAGGCCTGATGGAGGGTGTGGCTACCGCTCAGTTTGCTGCCAAAGGAAGCTGAGGTGACACTGGGTCAGCAGGCACTGCCATGCTGGGTTCACATAAAGCTCAGAGAGTGATCAGACTAACATCTTTTTGCAAACTCTGCGTCATTTATTGGGTCCCAACTAGTGTTTCTTTCCTGAACTAAAATAGAATGGAATAGACCAGAGTGCATCAAGTGTAACAAGAATAATAACATCTTGTAAAACCTTTGTTTCACCTACCCATGTGTAAACATATGTATACACGCGCTAACTAGAATCTCACATACAACGTAGCTATATCTTTTTTTTTTTCTGTAATTCCACAACAGATTAAATGTATCTGTATCTTACTGTGGGTCTTTGAAAACCACTAGATTAGACTATGTGTTAGAAAACCACAGACTTCAACCACTAGTACAGCTAAACAAGCAGCCCCCAGTGGGCAAGAGACCTAGGCCCTGAGAGCACAGGCCACCCAGCCTGAGGACCCTGAGTTAGCTTCTCCTCCATGAGAAAAAAAGGGAAGACAGAGCTCGACACCCCTTCCCACACACACCATCACAGGCCCAGAATTGGGGATGGGGTAGATGAGACATTAGGGAATGAGCATTGTTTTCCTAGGAAGACAGAATTATCTTAAGGGACTATTTGGATTATCAGATCCAATTAACTTTTTAAATGGCTGTGATCAAAAGTTAGTATTCTTTCTCTTGATAATCCATGGGTGTGTGCTGGGGAGGAAGGTTCACTGTAGACAAAATGAGCAATTTTTAAGTGGATGAAAGGAGTCACTCTACAACAAGGAGGAAGAAGAACGTGGTGGCCAGGGGACAATACGCACAAAAGCAGGGGAACTGGAAGGGCCACAGCAAGTTCAGGGATGAATAAACCCTGAGCAGGTCCTGGGGCATCCCCTGAGCAGGAATGAGGAGGACCAGGTTATAAAAGAACTTGAAAATTAGGCGGAGAAGGGCAGACTTGGTAAGGTGGGCAACAGGGAGCCATCCTAGGTTCTTAGTAGATGAGGGCCATAACAACAACATTAACAACAATAAAAATAGCTACGACAATCTGAGCTGTAACTACATGCCAGGCTCTGTGCCAAGTGCTTTTCAGGGACTCTATGATTTAGCCGTCCCAATAATCCTTTCAGGATTTCCACATTACTGAGTTTTATTTCCACAGTACTTATGGAAATATTACCTAAGACTCGAGTCTTAGCTTAAGTAACTCGCCTAAAGTCACACAGCTGTAAGTGGCAGGGACAGGGTTTGAAAACAGGAAGTCTAGCTTCCAAGCCCATATTGTGAGAATGTTTTAGGGACAGAAGTCTTCAGGGATATAGAAGAAAGGAGCCAGAGGGCACAGAGCAGCCTCAAAGTCACTTGCAGTATTCCTGGAGCAAAGGTTCAGAATCAAGATGAAAATGAGGTGGATTCCAAAAAATAGCAAGGAGCCCTGGTGAAAAATTAGATACGTGGGATGTAAAACTATTAGGTGTCCAAGTTTTCTAACCTGGGGAAACAAGGGTAATGGTTGTAACAGACAGGGGGGAAGAAAAACAAAAAGTGAGTGCCCTTACTGAAAATTTCTGCTTGAATACTTCAACTTCTGAACTTATGTCCATATTTTTTTAGACTGAAAAACTACTCTCCCAAGATCTTCATTTATTTTGAGGCTCAAAGAACTATTAAAAAATGATGATTATTCTAAAACATATATATAGTTCCAAGACTGTAGAAGGAGCTAAAGAACACACAGTGGTAAGCAGAAGCTGCTGATGCCCTGGCCACGTCGCTTTCAGGCCTTGCCATTTCAGTGCACATCAGCCCAACCCCCAACTGCCACCAAGGACATCAAGAAGTCTCCAAGAACCTTCTCTAGCTGAAGTCTGCTCTGCCAGCTTGTATGCAGACCTCAAGTGCTGCCATCAATGTCCCCGGTGAGCAGTCCTCAACCAGTAATTGCAATTGACATGTCCTAGTGGGACTGAGCTCTGCTGCCCACAGTGATATCTGGCAGGACAACACACCACTGGCTGACTTCTCTTCCTCGTCTCCCACCCTATCCCCCTACTGGTATCTTCCTAGGACCCTCAACCCAATTAAACTATCCACCCTTGAATCCTCCTTGCAGGGTCTGCTTCCCAACTAAAACAAAACACATCATACTCCTAGGGTATAGCTCAGGAGGGTGTTACTTTAATCTGTCTATATCCACTTAGAATATGAATTTCAAAAGAGTCACATTCGGGGATATTTCCAGTCAAGAAGCCAGTTGGAGTTACAGAACAGGTGGCAGGCTGCCTGGGAGTGATTTCTTCATCCTTCTATCCCTATCACCATTTCCTGGTATACAGTAGGTGGTCAATAACTCTTCACTGAATGAATGAGTAGATGATTTGTTTTCCCAAATTAGTGCATATGTCTTTAGCACTTCCTTTAATCAATTCTTTAAAATGATTTCATACATATGAAATATGTGAAATCACACCTGTGAAATATGAATTGGTTCCATCAAGTTCATCATTCACCTGAACTCTTCAAGAGAATTACAAAGTACCAGACATATTTCACTGAAAGTGTCTACATCTGCTCCATTGCTAGTTCCAACTGGTCATATGTACGAGGCATACTGGGATGCCCAGCTGATGATTTGACTCATAATCTTCTACACTAGTGCAAGAGCAGAGCTACCTGCCTAGATGTGGAAGTCAAACTGAAGCCCTCCCCACCTTGGGCTCTATACACTGATATAGGAGGGGTCCTCAAACTATGGCCTGCGGGCCACATGCAGCCCGCCGAGGACATTTATCTGGCCCGCTGGGTGTTTTTGCCCATTTTGATTTTTTACTTCAAAATAAGATATGTACAGTGTGCATAGGAATTTGTTCATAGTTTTTTTTTAAAAAACTATAGTCCCGCCCTCCAACAGTCTGAGGGACAGTGAACTGGCCCCCTGTTTAAAAAGTTTGAGGACCCCTGGTAGGGCTATGAGAGGCCCCAAAAGGAGATCCTGGACATCCTGCTAATCTGATGAGTTAAGACAGTTGTTTTTACTCTGAAAGAAATCAAGAAGATGTCATTGTAATTGCACCCTCGAGTTGGTTGAGTAGTTCAACAATTATAAAAGTGAGTGTTGTCTAGGAAATCTGTTTTTGTGAGTTAGCGATGCCACCAACAGTTAGACTTAGTGTAATATTTGGGTAATTCGGGAAAATCATATCCTTGTGGTTAGGACCTTTCATTTACCAAGTAGGCGAATGTGCTCAGAGGTGGATGAAGGGAAATCCAAAAGATAAAGACATATGAAGTACAATAATCACCGACAAGGGACCAAAAAGTCCCCATCATCGCTAACAGCCAGATGTGGGACACAGAATGTCAAGAAGCAAAATCCTATTTCTGGCCAGAATCACAGCAAATATTTCCCATCCCACCCTGCAATTTTCCCAGGAGGGGACTCCATTTCCAGTGTGGAAGGGGAAGCATTCAACCCTGGAATAGAAACAGTCAGAGGAACAGTCGTGAGGCGGTAAGTCGGGTAGAAAAAGCCTGGAATTTGGAGTCAGGGGACTTGAGGGTGAGAACTAGACGGCTACCAAGGAATGTGTGGCTCTAGGAACATGGTTCTCTCAATTTCTTTATCTGTAGAATGGGACATTAATGTATATTATTATAGTTATTATTAGTAATATTATTAAATTGAGAATCAAATAAAATAATGTAAGATGTGATTTATCTATATCAACCAACATTGCCAAACTTACTCAGAGCAACTTAATTTCTTTTTCAACTTAATTTTCTTTTTCATTCTAAGTGCTAAATCTATTATGGTCATAAGAAACAATATGATGGTCTTAATTTAGAGACATTTATTAAGTAGTCATTATATAGTAATTGTTTTCATTTTAAAGGCTACAAAAGTATTAAGTTTGCTGAATCAGAACATTTCAGAGTGCAAAGAAATTGCACTCTTAGATTATCTAAAATCTAAACTTGCATAATATACTAAAATCCCTCTCCAAGTGGGACTTGCCACTCTCTGAACCTCTGAGAAGATACTGGGTACACACTGTAAAACATGTGGAGAAGTTCTCCATTAGCAACTTCAGCAACGTCCTGGTAACTGGCAGGCATGCGTCCTTCAGTTCAAAAAGACAGTCCCCAAGAACATGGGCGTTTAATGCTCACTCCCAAAGAAATGCTGCTCTGTTATCCTGAATATGCCTTGGGATGGTTCTTTTGGCTTTCTATGGCTGTACACACTTGTTCTTCTTTGAAATGCAGGTGGGAGGAGGAATGAGATAGCTTTACACAGCCTAAACATGAAAAGCTTTAGTCCACACAATTCAACAAATAAAGTTAACCATAATCCTTTTCATCTACTACCACAACTGTTTTGTACTTATAGAAGTTTCAGCCTCAGCACAAATCGTTGGAGGATCTGTGGCTTTCTGGAATACTTATTATACTATTCTAATCTCCATCTCTAACCCCATGCAGGTAGTGGAAACACAGCAAGCACAATAAAAGCAGTGGGAGAATGTAGTCAGGGGTCTATCCTTTCTACTGCCATAGACTTCTCAACTGTGCAGCCTCCAAGAAACAATGCAGGGAGGTTGGCTATGGCCATAAGGAGCCCAATTCTACTACAGTTTGCCTGAAGTCTCTGCTGATCTCTCCTTAGCTCTGTACTCATGAATACATGAATGGAGTGATCATGAAAATCAAGCATGGAACTAAATGGGATTCCTCTGTCTGCCACCCCTAGAAATCCTTAATACTGGCAGCTTCTGGGATATAAAGGGAAGAACTGAGCCCAATCTTAATACTTCCATTTCAGTACAATCTCATAACAGAGGAGATATGTGAATATATTTGATGACATTCAAATATCATCTGTGTGTTATTATTTTATTCAACACTCAAAACACTATTGAGTCTGCCAAGCAGATTTATATAGCTTGGCACGCTTTCATTTTACAAGTGATACTTAATATGAAATTATTTTCACGGACTAATAGAAAAACAGTGATAGAACAAAGCCTAAGGTGGTGCATTCCAGTAAGATTGTAGCCAACTAATCTCAAACATGTGCAAGTGATATTCCTATAATTTATAAGGAAAAGGAGTCCTGATTTATAAGTAACACCTAAAAATATCCTTTTCCCTTTCCCCAGTATCGATTGGACCAGGGCTTTTTCACCCTTGTGAGTGGACCTATCTCTTTCTATATGTATATCAGCTTCTTAGGGTACACTGCGTTACATACCTAACTGCTACCTTTTCGCTACTCACCATGAGCACAAGTGTCCTCATAAATTGTCAAGGCAAAAGTTCTCTCTTTAGCTAAGATGTTCCAGGACTCTGCAAGCAATTCCCTCAGATCTTCTTTAGAGAACATGTTTAAAGCAATGGTTTTCAAACTGTGTTCACAGAGGTACTAGGGTTCTAGGGTGTACCCCAGGCACAGCCCAGGGAAATAGAGCAGGCTCCGGGCTCCTAGCTCCTCCAGAAAAGCTCTGTTTTTATTTGACTCATATATTAGGGTCTTGCATAAGATTTCATTTGGTGCTAAATATAAAACAAAAATGATGTCTACAAAAATGTGTGAAAACCATTGCAATAAATGGTTCTCTCTCCCTCAGGCACTCCTAACCGCCCTCACCAGGGTTCCCTGCAAATGGAGGTTTATATACTTATTTTCCTGTAAAGAAGCTTGCCCTTTTCCCCTCTTCCTGGTTTTGCAACATACATGAATTGAAGCAATTAATTACACTTATCTTCAATATCCAAAAAATAATCCAGACTTTTGCACAGTAAATCCTTTCAAAGTTAAGATTTCTTTTCCTCATATGTACTCTAAAGTGGCATTGGCTTACTCACCTCCAACTTTTGTTTTTTTTTTTGAGACAGAGTCTCACTTTGTTGACCAGGCTAGAGTGAGTGCCAGGGCATCAGCCTAGCTCACTGCAACCTCGAACTCCTGGGCTCAAGCCATCCTACTGCCTCAGCCTCCCGAGTAGCTGGGACTACAGGCATGCGCCACCATGCCCGGCTAATTTTTTTTGTATGTATATTTAGTTGGTCAATTAATTTCTTTCTATTTTTAGTAGAGATGGGGGCTCACTCTTGCTCAGGCTGGTTTCAAACTCCTAACCTCGAGCAATCTGCCCGCCTTGGCCTCCCAGAGTGCTAGGATTACAGGCGTGAGCCACCGCACCCGGCCCTCACCTCCAACTTTTGATTCATTCATTCATTCATTCATTTATTTTTGCCCTCAGCAAGGTTGGTATATACCTGACATGTGTTCTTTATGAACCTTTTGTTACAAGCAAAGAGAATAAAGTTGCCTCTCTCTCTCTCCTTTTACCTCTCCATACTAATCCAAAATTGACACTGCCATTTGGTTAGTATTCCAGAACAATTATTAGAAATTTGGCAAAGCCACCCAAAAATGCCAGCTTCAGTAAATATATGAGTAACCATCTGACAAGTGAAAATGAATTGGAATTTTATTGAACATCTTGTTAATTTGTATTGGTAAAATAAGTTGTACATGGTAGTACAGCAATCAGTTTTCCTAATCCCAAAGTCAAAAAGAAATAAACATCAATGCCAAAGATTTAGAGTGAATTAATTGTACTCTTCAAAAGTCCCTTTAGAAATGAAATTTTCTGAGCAAATTATTTGAAAGACAATAGAGAATGAGGGTAGATTCTAGAAACCAACAAATCCCATTCATTTCCTTCAGTTTGTAAAAACAAGCAACTGACATATTTCCTGCCAATGAACACACTTGCAGATAAGAAAGCTCCCTACAGGAAATCCTTTGCTAAAAGAGATCAGTGTGCCATTAAACTTATCTTCTTCACCAAGTCCCAATCAGTTAAATATTTGACAACATGGGATAATGAAATATATGCTAAATCATCCAAACAATGCTATGTAGCTTCTAAGTCTGCATTTCCTATGAGGTAGATGCAAGTTATTAAATAAACATTAAAATAGAGTTAGGACTCCTCCCTCCCCCCTCCCAATTAGTTCATGAAAACAAGGGATATTTGCTGCTTTTAAAAAAAAATCTTCAATCAAACTGTTAATTGAATAAGTTTTAAAACTGACTATTTTCAACTAAGATAAAGCAATACAATACTATAAATCACCAGGGTTGGAAGGAAGACATTTCTAAATAAATATCAAGAACTTAAAATTTGAAGATTGCCATTGACAAGATTAGAAAAGTGTAAGAAATGCATTTGCTTTATATTTACAAAGTTCAGTGTTGATCCTCAAAGTCAAAATTTAGGACAGGGCCTCTTTGGTTACTTTCCAGTTAGCAAAATGAATGGGGTGGGGGTGGGGCAGCCTCCAAACTTTTCTTCTTTCTTTACATTCCTCAGGGAAACCATTACCAACATAGTGGGAATATTTGCAACTTTGATTTTGGAAACCTCTCAATTATTCTAAAAATCAAAGCACTCTTCCTCAACCACAAAAGAGGAAACTTTTCTAAGTCAATTGAATAATAATAATAATAATAATTGCTGTTTCGAAACAGCTCTTACTTCCATTTAGGAGTTTTTACCTTTCCCTGCTCAGCTACTGAAAACACCCTGCCTTATACTTCCCAAAGCACCAGTCTTCAGTTTTCCCCACACTTGCAGCCTCAGAGCAGGGTTCCAAAATGCAGCAAGTGCTTAAGTTCAATTGCTTCAGTTCAACTTTGAACCTTCTTGCAAACAGAAACGCCTCATTATACCTTCCCCAGATGACTCTTCATCCACAGGTAACATTCTATTCTTTATGGCTCTAAGAAGAGTTTTGTTCTAACAGCAGATATACGAGTCAGTTTGATTCCACAATTAAGTGCTCACATACATTCATCTTAGCCTTCCCTTGCACGAACCCAGAGGTAGCGAAATGCAAAGTAAGCAAGGGTGCTTGTCCTTGCTTTAAGGCTCTTTCCTCAAATATTTTCAATATAAATACAGTTATGAAATCCAAGAGACTACATTTTTGGTGGTTGTTGTAAAATGACCTTGATTTGACAGGCACGGTCTCAGGTTTCAACAGATGCTGTGGGAAAGCTTACAGAAGCCAACATGTTCTCCAGGCATCTGTGATGACATGCAGGTTTTGTTTTTGTTGTTGTTTTTTTTAAGTGGTGGTCATGGTAGAGTATGTATGTGTGGTGGGGGGGGTTACTCCTCTCGGTTTCCATGACAACCATGTCTCCACTCATCGGTTATTAGATACAATCCACTTCCTGTGTCTAAATTTTTAAGCCAATCAGAAAAGTGTTTATACATTTAACAACTTCTGGGACAGTGCTTCTTTAATGAAAGCACTTTAAAGGCTCAAATGAAAATGTTCACGGGCTTTATATTTTGTCTCATAGATACAACATTTCAAAATGTTTACTAATTCATATTCTTACATGGTGAAGAACGCCCTTTTTCTTGGATGTGAAATGCATTCTCCTCAAAGCAGATGCTACAATTTCTTATAATAGTGTGCAAACTGATTTTGATTGTTTGCTCTTTATTGTCTTGTTCTATCTCTGTCACACACTTAGATTTAGTGCATGAAACATGCTAATGCACAAGGCACTTAAATTATCAAAGTAATGATACAGTTAAGCATCCATCTGCTGATGGTGCTATTTAAATACTCAGATCAAAAAATGGTTAGGAAAAATTATTCCAAGTTGAACAACTTTGCATTCTACAACTTAAGAGCAGAAATCACTGAGACTGTATTGTAAAGTGATAGGTCTATACATGTAAGCTAGTAGCTGACATCTGCAAAGAAATTTGTCACCAAAATGGCCTACTTTATCTGGATAGAAACAACAACAAAAAAAATTAAACATAAAGATACCTCGAACGAACTGCACCAGAATCAAAAATCGACCTTGCAGAAATCTGTGCATGAGAAGGCTAATGTGAAATTACAGCACAATTTTTAAAAAAGGGTCTGGGTGACTGTTTTCATAAGTCTCAATCTAACTGACCAATCAGTAGGAGAGTTAAAGTGGGCTCTAGTCATTTGTGCAGTCTTCAGAGCTCTGCACCCTCTGAGCCCTCCTCTCTAAGGCAGAGCTGGCGATCAATGAAAAACAGGGAACAAAAGGAATATAACAGGATGTCTTCCTTAGCTAAGGAAAACGATTCCCTTTTTCCTCAATGAGCCGGTCGCACCCTGCCTACGACAGCTCCACATGGGAGCTTCCAGCAGACCAGTCCTTTCAGATGAGGCACATTTTACATTTGCAATCATGTGTCCCAACTGCTAGCAAATGTGTCACCTTAAGCACAGCCTGTGACGAAGGGCTCCCTGAGACCAACCAATTGAAACTAATAAATTAAATAAATTAATAACCCCACAATTAAAAGCTCCTGAGAAAGATCATGTTTCCCGTCCCCAAATGTCATTCTCGGAGTATAAACAAAGCATGAAAAATAGTCTCTTTAGCCTCCCCAGTAGGGAATCACGGTTTTCTTCTCAAAACAATGTTTCTGCAAAAAGAGAAATATTTCTTACTCTCCTCAAAAGAAACTCTCATCTGTATATGTCATATCAGGATAACCAGTTACAGAATCCGAAAAGAGGTTTAAACTGCCTGTAGATTTGACACTCTGTTTATAATTGATAGCAAAACAGTTGCGACAGCAATGCTGTAAACTCTGCCCACCCAAACTCCACATTTAACACGTTTCTTCCTTGAAAATAAAAGTAACGTCTGGGCAGCCCACAAAAGTGGGCTTCCCTAGAAGTAATTAACAGAATTACATCCATTATTTGATCATTTTTATAAATATCCATTTGGTCTGCAATTTTTTTAAAAAAATTTTTTTAAAAAAACAACTATCCACAAATTCCTGAGAAACTTTTTTTTTTCTTCTTTAATGAACTTACTTTTGAGACAAAACTAATGAAAATAAGCAACTTGCCATTCCTGGATCTTTCTCATTTGGGCTGCAGGCTATAAATCAATCTGAAACCAGGTGGAAATAAGGGGGCGGACACCTTAAAAAAAAAAAAAATCAAAGGGTGCCCCAAAATGCAGCAGGCTGAGCACGGAGGGCTTCTCATGACAATGCTAAACAAGAGCAGATCAGGAGGCAGGAAACGAGCCCCATTTTCGTTACCTTCGATCGCCGGCCCCCCCGCTGCTTCTCGCGGCCGCATTGGGGGGCTGCAGCGACGCTGGACTCGCGGGTGGCCCGGCCGCCGGGTCGCGCCGTCTCCCGGCCGAGCTGCAGCCGATCGCGGCCGGAACCCCGGCTCCTGCGCCCGGCGCCCGCCCGGGGTCGGCGGCGCGGCTCCCACCCGGGCCCGGAGCCCTGCTGGGTCCTAGTGCGCGCCGCGCGCCCGCCCCGCGGCCCGGTCTGCAGCCCGCACGTACGGCAGGCAGCGCGGGAGCCGCGCGAAGCCCCGGGCACACCGGCAGACCCGTCGGCCCCGTTCCAAAGCGGCCACGGAATGCGCGGGTGAACTGGAGCTTGGTGTCAAATCCTTGCACAAGGCATGAAAAGAAAGCCACTGGCTGCCACTGAACTCAGAAGGCAGATGTTAGGATGTGCAGCCCCAGTGTGGAACACAGGGAGTCACCGGCATACAGAGCTCTGCCCGGTGCACTTGTGACACTGGACGTTCACGGGAGGTAAGGCACGGTATGGGATCAATGAAGACAGATCTCAGAAAATAGAACGCAGGAAAAGAAAAAAAAAGGTTGAAAATGTGTGGGTTCGAAACAATGTTTTAAACAGTTTTCCAATATTTTCCCCCCTTGTTGACAGGTTCTTTTGCATTTTGCTTTCTCTTACATTACAATATGCTGTTTTAAATAACAAAGCCCCATATGGCTAAACACGTCGTCATTTGATTTTCAAAAGACCTCAAAAATTGCATCAAAATATGCACTCATGTATCGCCTAAGAAATCAACGAGAAAGAATTAATGGTGGCATATGGTGTGCCTCATAGAGAAAACTTTATGACAAATTAAAACAAATGCGAAAATTCACAAAATCAGTAAAGTGAAAGTAAATTATGATCTCAGATTTATACACAAATCAGCTCATGTACAGTTAGGAAGCCTGTATGTTCTCGGTTTCTCTTTCACAACAGAGCGAAGGGCGTCTGTTACAAGAACTGAGATCAGTTTCTCCCTCCTTTGCCCCCAAAAGGGCTGTCAGCAACCTCTTGGCACATCCATTTACTGCAGCCCACCTGGAAAGCAACTTTGAATCTTGCAAGTGCTCAATCAAGAGGACAATTCTATTAGCTCTTAATTCAAAATAAAAGTGCTTGAGTTTGAAAAGCCTGTTTGAAAGGCTTCGAGACTGGGAGTGTTCGTTCAGTCTTTGATATCACCAAGTCTGAAGGTCACAGTTCTGTAAAACTGCTAATGACAATGGTGCCGTGGTTTACACCAAAAGGAAAATCAAATATGTGCTTTCTGAATTCTATTTTTGGAGCAGAAAAAGTCCCTTTGAAAAGTACCCTTGTTCTCCCCCTTTCCAATTTTAGCTAAATAAATGTAATGGAAGATTTTTAGTATTAATTAAACATCAAAGGCACCTTTTCTGATGCCTTTTATCCACGCATAGAACTAGTTGTAACATGTTATACTTGTCAATCTTCCAAGCACTCACACATGCATCTCATGTGATCTCTACCACACATCTGTGAGGAAATAGATATCCCCAATTTTCAAATGGGAAAGTGGAGGTCTTGAAAGGTGAAGTGACTTGCGCAGAATCACACAGCTGATGAGCAGAGCAGCTGGAATCCAGACCTTAGTCTCCGCTCGCAAAAAGCCCTGCTTTTTTGAGTATACCACCTGGCCTCCCAACTATTTCTCTGGAAGTATTGTGGAAAGTGAAGTATGCAAAACAAAAATGCAGGTAGGTTTCTTCATCAGCAGCAAGTCACCAGCATGGAAATATGAAGCTTGTTGGAAAAATGTTAGTCTCCATGAAATGAGAAAGATGGCAAGTGAGACACACCTGGGTCAGATTTCTGTCCTGGGGCCATCAGACTTAAAACTGGCAGGCAGAACACTTAAAACTCTGAGGCTGAGCAATGTCCCTGTCACACATACACCTTTTTGCTTTTTATCAGAGATTAAGAACTAACCCTACTTTACACATGGAGGAGTAAGGTTTTCTCAAGTTGAACTTGCGTTTTTATGTGCAGCCCCAGTGCTGAAAGGCCTCAAAAACCCTGGAAACTCAAGGTGTTTCAGATACAGGGCGGCCTATTAGTGAGATCCAGGGAGTCTCTGTCCAGACCTGGTAACCACGGGAGCTCTGATGGGTGTCAGCCCTCCTGCACCCTTGGTAGAGTCACCTCTCAGTTCTGTTTGTGGCCATCCCTTCCCTCCTCCCCTCTGCTGAAAGGAAATGTAACTTCTCTGATGATGTCTCCCAGCTCATCAAAATGCCACCAGGTGAAGGGCTGGGCGACATTTAACTGAAAAGACAAAATCATTTTATTCTGAAAAGTGATTAATTCCTTTTCTTGTGTAATCCATAAGGAAAAGGGCCAGGTCTGGCGATAAAATTGGAAAATGGTACGACCTTCTTGGAGAAATACTTGGAAGGATTCATGCAAAACTTACTTGATGAATTCATTTGATCCGTTTGTTGAAAACTGGTCTAATTACTTTATAGTCACACCATGCATGTGGCCTTCAAATGTTGCATGTGCTAGGCTCAAAGCAATCTTAGCACCAAGAGGAGGCGATGAGAAGCTGAAAAGAAACGCTGGTGGTGAGCCATTTCTCGAAGCCAGAGCACACTAGAAGAGGTACTAGTCAAAAGAAACTGTCATATGCTCATTCATGCAAATGTGTAGACATCACATGTTCTAGGCTCTGGGTAGAAAAAATAAACAAAGTCCTCAAAGCATTCCTTGTCCTATGGAACCCGTGGACAGGCAAACAATTGCAGCACAGAGGTGCTAAAGTGCTGAAGTAAAACCATGTCCCTGGTGCTCTACGCTCAAATGCCAACTGTCCCAGTCCTGGGTCGATTGTCTTCCAAGCCATTCTCAGGCCTGCCCTTAGCTCTGTATGGCTAGGAGCTGCCTCTGGCAGGCTGAGTTTCACAGACTCCTGGGTCAGTTGGCCGGTGGCCGGGTATGGCCAGCAAGAGGCACTGGAGGCAGAATGGAGGGTGGCAAGAGGGCAGAGGCCAGGGAGTTTCCTCGCCTCCCTCTCTCCTCTGACAGCATCTCCAACAGCAGGGCCTCTGGCTGAGGCTTCTACCCACGACCCATGCCCTTGGGCTCGGGTAACACTGCCACTTTCTGTTAATGGTCCAGCTTGGGGACATTCCTGGCTCTTTGCTGGGATTAATCTCTGGGTAACTTCACTGAGATGTATACAAGAGTGAAGAGAAGAAAGTCCTTACCGGAGGGGACATCCTAGGCATGGGCAAGGTGTGGAGGGATGAAAAAGTGAGGAGGCCAGAGTGCCGTGTGGAGAGCAGCGGGGCTAAAATGAAGCTTCCCGTGAGGAGGCGCCTGGAGATCCGGCTGGAGACGCAGGCTGGTGGCAGCATCCACAGCAGCCTGACCTCGGTCACGATTTCCACTCGGCAAACCCCTTTATCTCGAATAAGCCTTTGTTCAAATGTCCCCTTCCCAATGTCTCTTGAGCCTTGTGATCCTTCTCCTATTTTTCCTTTTTCCCTTGAACTGACCACCTGCTAACACGTTACTATTTCACTTATGATTTTTGTAATTCATTGTCTACTCCCCGGCCCTCCTCCCCACACACATGGATAGAAGTTCTACAGGGCCAGGAATCTTTGCTTTATTCAGTGATAATTTATGAGGCATAAAATGGTGTCTAGCATATAATAGGTGCTCAATAAATTTTTTCAATGACTACATGAATAAAGTTAGTAAATAAGAAGGTATTTGTACATTAGTGAGGATTCTCCAGAGAAACAGAACTGATAGGATATATTTGACTATTAAGATACAGAGAGAAAGAAATTTGTTGTAAGAATTTGGCTTATGTGATTAGGGAGGCTGAAGAGTCCCACGATTTGGAGCTTGCAAGCTACAGACCCCAGAGAGCTGATGATGTCATTCCGATCCAAGGGCCAGCAGGCTTGAGATGCAGGAAGACCTGACATTTCAGTTTGGGAACAAGCATCTTACAGTGTGACCAGAGGATTGGCCCCAGGGTGGGCACCTAGCCCCATGCCAGGCCGATTAGAGTCTCTGGAATTCTCTAACTGATGCTCATTCAAGCTGTAGGGTGCAGCCAGCAGCCACATCCTCAGTCCGTGGGCTCAGGAGCTGGATAACCACATAACTGTTAGCCCAAGCAGGATGTTAAAACACGATGAAAGCCCAATATAAACTTCGGATTATCTAAACAAACTTTTTCCCTCTCCATCATCATAAACAGTTTAGAATAGGCTGTATATATAGCCACCGTTTATATACACACAGATGCACAGAAATCCTCACTGTGCTGGAAAGAACCCCGTAATGCTAACTTGCTAGATATAGGTGGTATCAGGTTATACTGGAAGATTTTCCACTTGCTTCTCTGTATGCTTCAAATTGCAATAAAATGCCACCCGCTTTCACCCTATGAAGTCAGAAGCCTTAACATTCTCCATGAAACCAATAGCCTCTCCCTTTTACTAACACACACTTAGGAGATAGTGAAATAGCACGTGACCTGGATGTCATTACTTTTACCCACCATTTTATAAAGGATTTATTGCTTCCCACAAGTGACAGTACTAAATCACTACGACGAATCCATGCTTGTCAAAAGGAATGAACAAAACTCGCTTTGATTCATTCGTCTTTGCTATTAAATATCCATCCCGTTTATTCCTTCATTGACCAAACCCAGTCATTTGCAGATGGTCTTGCTTGGGCAAAAGTGGATAATGGATGGCGTCTCATTCCCTTCTCCTCATGGGACTGGCCACAGTTTGTGTCCTCAGACCTGTTCCTCAGCTCCGGCCCAGGCCTTTTAGGAATTATGTATCCTGGGGTCTGACCCCTGAGCAGAGCTGCGAGGCAGGCAGTGAGAGGAAAGCACGGGGCGGAATGCTGCCAGTAACAGCCCGATCTGGCTGTGGGCCAAGCAGCTGGCTGCGGAGACAAGTACCCCCCCCCAGTCTCTCCAGACCCCCTTTGTCTCCCTCAGCCTCCCTTTCTCAGCTGTCTCACCTCAGGTAGTCATTGACACTCTGAATTCCCCAGCTCTTTTCATTCCTGCATTTCAGATCACTTTACACACGTTAATGAAGCCTTAAACCACTCAGGAAAGCAAAGCAAAAGGTGTGTGGGGATGTTTGCGCTGCGCTCCTCCCAGGCCAGCAGTGGCGGCCCCACAAGGAATGAGAGCGACAGAGGCGGCCGCAGATGGGGAGAACGTCTCCTACCTACCAGCAGGCAGAGTTGGAGTGTCCAGGGTTGAAACTGGTTCCATACATCACAGAAAATCCCGTTCCATGTAGAGTCACATGTCATTGCTACAGGACAACCTCCCACATTGGGGTCACCTGCCACAGTTGGTCCAGGTGAGCTTTGGAAGGGGGGTCCTGGGCAAGGCCGCTGATGGAGAGCAGCAGTATCTGCATCGATTGCACCTGTGATAGGTGTGCTTCAGTCTGGGCTGTCGTGGTCATGGTCACGGTCTCGGGTTTGGAATCAGAGAAGCTTGAGTTCGCATCCTGGCTCTGCCACTTCCCAACTGAACTGCCTTGCGAATATTGCATGGTATCCTAAGCCCCACTGTCTCATCTGTAAAGTGGATACGATAGTATCCACTATCCCCTCCTCCAGTGATTTCTGGGGAGGATGAAATCAGATCATGCATGCAAAGTATTTTTGGCACATCCAGTGGTAAATGCTATAGTCTTTCTCAGCCATCTCTACGTCTAGTCCCTGTGAGTTC
This sequence comes from Cheirogaleus medius, assembly GCA_008086735.1. Classification (NCBI taxonomy): domain Eukaryota; kingdom Metazoa; phylum Chordata; class Mammalia; order Primates; family Cheirogaleidae; genus Cheirogaleus; species Cheirogaleus medius. Next base: position 11,531,675 of record VBSM01001979.1, on the reverse strand, counting down.
GAATTCGTATAGTTCATCTACGGCCTTATGGACCATCTAGCTCAAACTGGTGCTGAAGTCTCTCATTCACAAGAAATGGTAGGGAAATCCAAATGAAGTCTGTAGTTTAGTTAATAGTTTGTACCAGTGTAAATTTCTTAGTTTCGATAAATGTGCCACGGTTATTTGAGATATTAACATTATAGGAAGTTAGGTGAATGGTTTACAGGAACTCTTCTGTCTTTATAACAAATGCTCACCTAAGAATAACAATAATCTTATTAAAATGCATCAAAATCCGCAATGGCTACACAGTAGCTGTAACACTTCACCTGTATTTTTTAGTGTACTGTGTTAAAATACCTCCACACTGGCCAAAAACATGCCAAGCCTTTGTTACCAAAGTAAGAGGCAATTTATGTTATCTCTAGCTGTTATCACCACCAAGGAAAATTCATTGAGTTTCCAGTGTCTGCAAGGCACCATATTGTACGTTAAAATAGCAAACATTACCATTGGGAGAAAACCGTTGTCTGTGTGGCAGTCATTTTAAGGTAGCTATTTGGATGTAAGATATTTGATAACCTTACCATTTAAGCCCCGGAGCTTTCCTTATTTCACACTAAATGGATAGCTTGCTAGTCAATCAGTCCCAAGCTTTCCCTTTTGGTGGGTAGTCACTAGGAAGAACAATCTTGTCAAATAACACTAGATTATACCTGCTTGCCACTCTGAGTACAGTTTTCAAGATGTTCATCTTAAAATGCTGAGGATATCCTTTCTCTCTCTAACTTAATAGAGAAAAAAGGATCTAAATGCTTTTCTCCCTTGTTTTTTTTATACCATGCAAATTGTACTCGTGGAGGTCAGAAGGAGATTTTCATTGAGTGGATGGTGAGTTTTGTTAAGAGCCTTGACATAGATCTCATCAACCAACGTGAACATAATATGGCCACATTACAACAGGTTTTAAAAAGAACTACGATTTTAAAAAGCAAAGACTCTGTCTGGACAAGTTGCTCAGCTCTCCAGGTGATCATTAATCAGTCAGTTGTAACTCCTGAATGTACACTGGCAGAGCATTCATAATCAGAGGTTTGGTTGGCACCTACTGCTTGCAGGGGCACTGTACTGGCTCTCAGCCCATTAAGGTTAAGACATAGTTCCAGTTCTCAAGTGTGAGAATGACATTTGTCATTCTTTTTAGTTGCCCAGGGTATGGCCAAAGCCATTTCCCACTTACAACTAGAAATGGAGGCCGGACGAGGTGGCTCATGCCTGTAAGCCCAGCATTCTGGGAGGCGGAGATGGGAGGATCATGTGAGCTCAGGAGTTCTAGACCAGCCTGAGCAAGAGTAAGAAAAAAAAATTAGCCTTGCATAGTGGCATGCACCTGTAGTCCCAGCTACTCAGGAGGCTGAGGCAGGAGGATTGCTTGAGCCCAGGAGTTTGAAGTTGCAGTGAGCTATGGTGACGCCACTGCACTCTAGCCTGGGTGACAGAGCGAGACTCTGTCTCCAAAAAAAAAAAAAACAAGCCCGGAAACACCAGAGACCACCTGCCCAGACTGTCTCATAGTTGGGGGAGGGGCATACCCTAGGTTACCCCGCCCCCAAGAAGCTAGTGATAGGAAGGAGTGGGACAGTGTTGAACCAGGACCATGGCAGCTTCTACAACATGGTGTAGTGTTGTTGGTGTCCACAGCAGAGCCATCACCTGACCTGTCTTCATCATGACTTTAGGCCTTGATCCAGGCTGCATTGCCTCGGAGCTGGTCCTCCAGGTTTCCTGAGGATTCTTGTGAGCCACCCACCATCCTGTGAATAAATGCCCTTTCTTCTTAGATCAGCTGGGCTCAGCTTCTGTTGGCTGACACGAGAGCCTTGTCCCATGGTCTTCTTCTTGGAAACCAGTTGTTCCAACTGGCCATTGTTTTTCTAGCAAGTAGCACTGGGCTCACCTTGACCCCTCACTCTCTCACCAGACTCCTCTTGCCATCACAACACACACTTAGGTAAAGGGCCATCTGTGGTCATGGAATAGGATTTAACTAGTTGCCTTGGCTGTTGGTGCTAAGTGAATCAACCAGAAATGTAAACAAATTTAACCTCGGATACCTTTTTGCATGGGTAAAATGTGTTGTATACATGTTTCTGGTACCACCAGCAGAGTAGAGTCTTTTCCGTGACACTAAAGGATGTAATACACTAGAGTTTTGGCCCAAAGAAAGAACAAGGACAACAACAGCAACAACAACAACAACAAAACAAAAAACAAAAAAAAGCCTCTACAGTTACAGAGGAACCATCATTTTTGCTATTTTTGTTTTTAAAGAAAAGAAACAGTTTCGATATTCAGTTCATCTTCTTTATTCAGCCTCCTCTCTTTGTCTTGTAGAAATCCCATTGTGGTAAATAAATTATAATTCATGCATTGACTTTTCTTGACGGCATTGAACTTGACAATAAGAAATTTTCAATGAAAGATGGATCATCTTGTTTCAAAGAGCAAAGAACTGATTCCTGAAAAGATTGAGAAAACATGAACTTCCATTGATAAAAACCAGGAATTCAGGTTTTTCATATTCTTCTCCCAGCAAGTTAAACATGGAAGTGGAACAATTTCTTACAAAACAGGAAGGCAAAGATATCATTAATCCTTTCAATTACACTACTTTTAGCAGCCACGAGAATAAGCCCAGGAACAAATGCTCAGGGTCTTAAATGAAAGCGGAGTTGGGTTTAAAAGAATTGCAGCGGAGGTCACAGCAAAAAGCCCTCTGCCTTTCATTCTGAATTTTTCTGCCAGTTATCCACAGACTCTGTGACTCAGTGAAGAGGGTGGCTATCAGCACATGGCTGTAAAGAGTAGGGCTGTGGTTTCCACCTCCTTTCCTCCCCTGTCTTTGTCAATCTGGCTTCCACCAAAATTGCTTTCACTAATGCACTAAAAATCCTCAGGGAGACTGAGGCTGGGGGTTTCCTCTTGCGCAGTGAGCTAGGTTCTGAGACCACAGGGACTCATGTGAGGGAGAGGCACGATTTGGCATCTTGGGCAAAGTGGTCCAAGTGGCAAGAGTATGTGGGGATAGATGAGACTTGTTCTAGGGGTATCTTCCTTCTGGGTCTTTCCACCTTGACTCTGGCCTGGGGGAAGGTTGGAGGAGGGGATGGACAGCCCTCTCCCTAGGAAAACCCAATTCATTCTGTGATTACTAAGGCACCAATATTTTTTTTTCAGCTTTAGTGTAGAAGTGCCATAATCTATTCAAATATTAACTGGTGTTTAGACATTTTGAGGTCGTGACCAGCTATTTCACTACTACACCTATGGCTGCAAGAAACGTCTTAGTTCATGGATCTTTATATACTGATATCTTTCGTTTGTTATTTTTTTCAATTTTTTAAAAGTCATAGTAAAATTCACATAAAATTTGCCGTCTTAACGATGTTTAAGTATACCGTTCGCTGTTATTCAATGCACTCACCGTGCTATCCATCTCCATTCCTCTTTTCATTTTGCAAAACTGAAAAATTAAAAACAAATAATCCCTCGGAAGTCATTTCAGCCAGAAGAGGAGGCTCTTGCATCCCTGGGGGGAGGCACAAAATCAATCAATCCTCAACAGCTTAATCTACCCATCTACGCTGTGGAGCACAGTAACTGTCATTTTCTGGAAACTCTTGCCTTCAGGGAGCTCCGTCTTGTTCCATTTTTCCACCTTCCTTCCCGGCCAGTCCTCAGTCTCTCCCACTGGCACCCTCCTCCACCCCGCACTGCTGCTGGGTTCTGTCATTGGCTCTTTTCTCTTTGCATTCCACATGCTCTCTCTCTGGGATCATGTCCATCTTCTTGCCTTCCAATGATTGCCAGTAACCAATAACCCCCACCCACGTCCCTCCTGAATTCCCAGTCCCTGTCTCCAGTAAGCTCCTGGACCCCTCTCCACCTGGGTATTTTGCTGTCACCTCAAATTCAAATTCACTATGTCTCAGTCGGAATTTCTTAGTGCCCTTCTCCAAACCTGTATTCACTGCCCAGAAAGCTCAAAGGTATCCTCAGCACGCCCCTCCCTCTGGCTCTACATTCAATCACAAAACTCTCTAGATTCCGCCTCAGAGACTGTTCTCAAGCTGGGACCCCTCTCCATCCCCATGGCCTCTGCCTCAGTGAAGTCCCTTCCTCTGTCCAGGCCGCTGCCCCCAGCCTATGCCCCACACCGCTGCCCAGTTGTCCTGCGCCAGATGACGCAGACCGCTTGGGCAGCCAAGGGAGCAAAGCCAATCAGACCTGGGAGTCCAAGCAGATGGGAGCCTGGGAGAGAACAAAGGGCTCGCAGGGGTCAGGACCCTGGATGACTCTGAGGCTTGAATGGAAGGTGCAGCCATGGGGTCTCAGCAAGTCCTGCCTCTGACAGCAACCAAGTGGATGCCTAGCTACCCTGAGGATTTGCACGTGGCTGCCGACCGCCACTCATTTTCTACTCCCGGGGGAGCTGCCCATGGCCATACAATTAGTCCGCCTAAAATGCCACTTTGATTCCATCACTTTCCAGTCCCCAATCTCTGGTGACTCCCTACCAACTGCAGACTCTTTTTTTTTTTCTTTTTTTTTTTTGAGACAGAGTCTTGCTCTGTTGCCCAGGGTAGAGTGCAATAGAGTGATCATAGCTTACAGCAACCTCAAACTCCTGGGCTCAAGTGATCCTCCTGCCTCAGCCTCCCAAGTAACTGGAACCACAGATGCACACCACCACGCCCAGCTAACTTTTTCTTATTTCTAGTAGAGACAGGATCTTGCTCTTGCTCAGGCTGGTCTCAAACTCCTGAACTCAAGTGATCCTCCCGCCTCGGCCTCCCAGAGTGCTAGGATGGCAGGCATGAGCCATTGTGCCTGCCCACAGACTCCTCAGAGTAGGGTTTCCGTCCCCAGTGAGCATTCTAAGACCTGGTGACTGCTTTGCCCTCTGCTTACTCACCTAAATCAGCCTTTCTCCTCTGTCACACTTAACTCCTGACCTTGCTTTCCCGATCTCTGAAATTTTGCCCCTGCCTTTTCCCCTCCAAGAACCCTGTCCTATAATTCCTCAGACCAGTTTGCTTAGGTCCTACATGACTTTTCGTTTGTTCAACCAACATTTATTGTGAGCCAACAAGGGGCCAGGTGAATTCCAGCAGAGAAGACTAGATCTCTCCCCTTGAGGAGTACCTAATCCACTGGAAAAGATGAACAAGGAAAAGGAATTTGCATTACGATGTGATAAATTCTATAATGGTGCTACCATATTATGTCCCAAGAACAACTGTCAAGGAATCTCTCAAATCTCATCATCATAAGGATGTTCTCATTAACTTACAGAGGAACCATTTCCTGTCTTCTGAAAACTCTAAGGCTATGGTCCTCAAATTTGTTGTGCAAAGATTCATCTGGGTCGCTTCTCAGCCTTTCAGTAAGATCAAGTGCAAAGATTAATCTGGGGTGATTATTTATCGCACACTTTCCAAGGTTTCACTTCCAGAGATTCTGATTTGGTAGATCTGGGCTCGGGCCTAGGAATAAATATTTTTAATAAACCCCTCAGTGATTTTAATAAAATGGGGCTACAGGTCACACTTGGAAAAGCATTGCCAACCAGGCCCATTGCTTCACGCCTGTAATCCCAGCACTTTGGGAGGCCAGGGCAAAAGGATCATTTGAGCCCAGGAGTTTGAGACCAGCCTGGGCAACACAGTGAGACCCCACCTCTACAAAAATAAGAAAAATTAGCCGGGTGTGGTGGCACGTGCCTGTAGTCCTAGTTACTCAGTAAGCTGAGGCGGGGGGATGGCTTGAGCCCAGGAGTTCAAGGTTACAGTGAGCTATGATCATTCCAGCCTGGGCAACAGAGTGAGACCCTGTCTAAAAAGAAAAAAAAAAAAAAAAAGAAAGAAAGAAAGAAAAGAAAAAACATTGCTAAAGTGTTTATTGTTTTTGCAACTCACACAACACACCAGATACTTCCTTGTAGTCTCCATGCTTGCATGTATGGCTTTAAAAGTCCTTAACAATTCTAATATGGTCATTTTGGGGATTAAATTCTTATATAACTGCATATTGCTTTCACAATTTACCTTTTTTTTTTTTTTTAAAAAAAAGAGATTGATCTGAGAACATGCTGCTGAGAGGCTAAGAGGTACCAGTGACAAGGGCGTAGGGGTTGCTGTTGTGCCCCAGAGGCCACGCCCTTCTCGTGGGGCAATGAAGACAGGGGTCTGCGGCAGAGAGCAGCCCAGGGATGCTAGGGCTGCACCAACACGACGCTAAGTAAATGTTTTGGAAAGGTGCCATGGGGCCTTCACGGATAGTGTTCTTTAAAGTCAGATCCGATCTCCTGTAGCACAGTTGTGACAGACCATTCTTTCAAACAGGTGTTTTCAATGGCTTTTCATGAAAATGGAGGGGGAAGGCCAAGGATCCCGAGATTCCCAGCTGGAGAAGTCTGCCTTCCTTGCGTGCAGCCTGCACCAGGGCACTGTGCCCGGCAGCACCTGCCTGAGAGGGCGACAGGACCTCAGGCACCCTGGAGCTGCCGTACTGAGACGCAGGTCCCCACCGCGCGAGTACGGGCCTGCCCTCTCTCTGCTCGGACCGGATCCTTTTCTAGATATGAGCTTAACTCCCCCCGTGAGGCCGCCTACCCTGGGCCACGGGTTGTTGCAAACTCCACAGTTGTGTTTCCCAGACCACCCAGCAGACAGTAAACCGGAGTCCTAGTTGGGCCTGGAATCATGGGAAGAGAAATAAAAGAGGAAATTTAAGCTAGGATTACTACTCTCTCTTATTCGCTACTCCCTTTCCCCAGCTTCTGCAGTGGGCCTGTCCACACAGCTGAAACCAACAACCTCCCACCAACCCTGTGTGGCATTAGCTCTACTCCCATTTTTACATTCTAGAAAGTTCTTGTTCTAGAGTCTAGAACAAGTCCAGATCTTGGGCAAAAGAGTCTGAAGAATGTGGTCTTGAATAAGGCATATTTGGTAGTTCAGGACCCAGCGGGGTGCAGCCTAAGGACTGTGACAGGACAGGGGAGGCTGGAAAGCATCGGGACCCAGAGCCAGATGTGAAGTTGGACCCAGAACTGGAGAAGGGTGGAGCCCAACCAGTCACAGGTGCTGTGATGGCACCTACTGCAGCAGGCGCCATCATCACAGGACATACCCACATGCCCTAGTGCGTGCTCAGGTACAGACCAAGCAAAGCAACAGGGACCCAGAGATACAGTCAAACAGACTTGAGACAGTCCATTGGTGCACTAAGAGTCTCTAGTCCCTGGGCTGAGCGTGAAGACCTTTCCTTAGAGGGACTAGCTGCTGGCTGACATAGCGGAATAGGGAAGCAAAACAAGGATCCAGTTATCAGATTTGTGGGCCAAGGAACATACTATGGCTTCTGAGCAGAACAAGTTTTGATACTTGAAAAAAACTAGAAGGAAGAGCGCTGAGGTTTGGAGATAGGCTTCGGAAATCACCCCTGTCTGTGATTCTTTTTATTGGATTTAGAGGGGTAAACAATGCCCCGTCTCAGGGCTGATGTAAAACACAGAGAGGGTAACCCAGGCAGCCCTGAGTACTCTCCTTGGGTCCAAAGGTCAACCATGGCCTTAAACATTACAACATCTCTTTACTATACAAACGGTATCCCCCTCTGCATACTCATGTGTCCTGGTTTCTGCAACCTAAAAACTGGAATTGATCACTGTGTGCACCTCTTCAGAATATCTGCTAAGCGAAATGGGGAAATGGGATTAGAAACAAAGTTACTGTTTGTTGCTTACAGGAATTTAGTGGAAGCGAGAACCTTTAGAACCACTCATCTAGTCCATCCCATGATGTAGCTAGGATTCTATAGAGGCCATTATTTTAATTTCTAGAAAGGAATTCTAGGTAGGGGCAGGTCTACTGATATTGCCAAAGAAAATTAAAAAATTAAAAAGCTCATCACTTCTTGGATGTTATATATGAATACCCCATAATATGTTTTCTATGTTTTATTGGCAGAAGGTCATATAGGCTAGATCGTGTGGTGGGATTTGCTTTTGTTAATTTATTTGGGTGGATGTATTCTAACATTGCTCTAAAATTATTGCTGGGTCATCATACTAGGATCTATATCACCCCAAAAGCCCAGCCTCAACTCTCTTTGGTGGCTTAGTCTGTTGTCACATGGCCCATGGATTTAGGAAGGTAGGCCTACCTTCCCACTGACCATTCTGCTCACCCTGGTTTGTAGAAGCCACTCACTCCCTTCGCGCCTTCCCTGTGCAGTGACAATAGAGGTTTCTGGTTGTTCCTTTCCCTACTGTATCTCTGAAATTATATCAATGTTTTTTTTATTTCCCATTTCCTTTAAGATATTTGTTTATGCTGAAGAACTCATACAGAGATTTTTTTTTCCTCTATCTCTCTCAGGGGATTAGCATTTGAGTAAGAGCTGAATAATAAAACTAGATTGTAAAAGCCTGTCAGAAATGTAGTGGTGCGTGTCTTACTTCTCATAATTGCCTTGGAATGATTAGGATTGAACTTTGTTGTGTTGGTGCTTGTTGTTCCAAAGTGAAGAAAGGCAATTTTTCTCTGCCAGGCCGCAAGGATGGGTGTCAAAGGGGAAATGACCTGTGATGCCTTGTAAAATGTAAATTCTAATTTTCTAGATAAAAAGGAAGATGTGGAGCAAAGCGAGATGGAGAATTAATGAGCAGACCTCTAGGTCTGCTTCGAATGCTTCTTAACCTCTGGTGCATCTCACACTCCTTTGAGAGAATTTGAGGCAAACACACATACACACAAAGACAAAGACATACAGAATACGGCAACTATTTCAGGGGAATTGTGCACTCCATAGCCTTTAGGTTAAGAAATCCTGTGGGGTCACTAAAGTGTTTTCTCCATCCTTTGGGTTCAAACTTAATTCAGAAGTTAGAATAAATGGATGGAAGTTAGATTCCAATGAAACAGCAAATATACACAGTTGATCCTTGAACAACACAGGTTTGAACTGCCTGGGTCCATCTATATGTGGATTTTCTTCTGCCTCTGCCACCCCTGAGACAGCAGGACCAACCCCTCCTTTTCCTCCTCCTCCTTCTCAGCCTACTCAGTGTGAAGATGATGAGGATGAAGGCCTTTATGATGATCCACTTCCATTTAATGAATAGTAAATATATTTTCTCTTCCTTAGGATTTTAATATTTTCTTTCTTTAATTTGCTTTATTGTAAGAATATAGTATATAGTACATATAATATACAAAATATGTGTTAATTGACTATTTATGTCATCCGTAAGGCTTCCAGTCAACAGTAGGCTATTAGTAGTTAAGTTTCGGGGGATTCAAAAGTTATATGCACGTTTTTCAACTAAATGGGGGGCCTGTACCCCTAATCCCCCTATTGTTCAAAGGTAAACTATAATTATGCTCAGTTTGTGTTAGGTACAAAACAACCCAGAAAAATTGGAAGAGCTCATGCCTGCCCTCCAGGGCTTTGAGAAAGACTACACAACTCCCATAGGGTAATTTTAAACAAGACAGTACAGCGTTTAGTGCTAAATTGTGTGGCATAGATGAAGAGTGCTGCAGGCCTTCAGGAGAGGTGAGACAATGGTTTAGTTAAAGAAAATTTCATAAAGAAGGATTTCATTTGTACTTGAAGGGATCTCTAGGACTTAGATAGACAGAAGGGAAATGTGATAACATTCCTCTAAGACAACATGGTTCAGGAGAGAGAATATGAGCTTTGACATGTGGTACATCTGGGTTTGCAGCACCACTCTGTCCCTTCTAGGCTGTGTAACCATGCTAAATTTATTTACTATCCCTGATTTTCAGATTCATCGTCTGTAAAATGGGCATTTTTATAGAATGGATAGGAGTAATAAATGAGAGAATTTTTTTAAAGTACCCGAGGCAGTGCCTACAAGGCAAAAACTACATCTCTTTTTTTTTTTTTTTGCTACCACATCTCAAGAGCATAACCCAGGAGCTGGCACATACAAAGTGCTTGATAAATATCTGCAAGAATGATTGAATGAGTGAGTGAATGAATGAGTAAAAAACTGCTAAGGAGTAGACAATAATGATGACTCTGATGTGTGGCAATATATAATTTCTTTCTTCAAGCATATTATTATTAAATCTAATTGTATCAAGAGGATGAAAAGATGAACCACAGACTGGGAGAAAATATTTTCAAAACACATATCTGATAAAGGACTGTTATCCCAAATATACAGAGAACTCTTAAAAATCAACAAGAAAAAAAATCCAATTAAAAAGTGGGCCAAAGACCATCCCAGACACCTGACCAAAGAAGATATACAGATGGCAACTAAGCATATGAAAAGATGTTCCCCATCGTATGTCATCAGGGAAATATTAATATAAATTAAAATAACAATGAGATACTATTACATACCTATTACAATGGCCAAAATCCAGAACGCTGACAACACCAAATTCTGGTGAGGATGTGGAGCAACAGGAACTCTCATTTATTGCTGGTGGGAAGGCAAAATGGTACAGTCATTTTGGAAGATAGTTTGGCAGTTTCTTACAAAACTAAATATATTCTTGCCATCAAATCCAGTAATCATGCTCCTTCATATTTACCCAAAGGAATTGAAAACTAATGTCCACACAAAAACCTACACATAAATGTTTATAGCAGCTTTATTCATAATTGCCCAAACTTGGGAAGTTGCCAAGATATCCTTCAGTAAGTGAATCGATAAGCTGTGGTACCTTTAGACAATGGATATTATTCATCCCTAAAAAGAAATAAACTATCAAGCCATGAAAAGACATGGAAGAACCTTAAGTGCCTATCATTAAGCGAAAGAAGCCAATCTAACAAAACTACATACTATGTGACTCCAATTATATGACCTTTTGAAAAAGGCAAAACTATGGAGGCAGTAAAATGATCAGTGGTCTCTGGGGGTTAGAGGAAAGGGAGGGATGAATAGGCAGAGCACAGGGAATTTTTAAGACAATGAAACTGTTCTGTAGGATACTACAGTGGTGAACACATGTCATTATATATTTGTCCAAATCTATAAAATGTACAACACCAAGAGTGAACCCTAAGGTAAAAAATTTTAAATTCAAAATCACATCATAGCTATATCTACAACTAAAATGGATTCATATTGTGTTCTAGGTTATTCAAGAACAAACTCCCCAGTTTCTGTGTTATCTTGGTCCTTTACAGCTTCCTCTTCAGTTTCATAACCCTGACAGATTTGAGTATTTTTTCCTTTGTCTTTTGTTTTCAGTAGTTTAATATGCTCTTCCTAGGTGTGATTTCTTTGTATTCATCTTGTTTGGGGTTCACTAAACTTCTTGAGTCTGTGGGTTGATATTTTTCATCAGTTTTGGAAAATATTTGGCCATTACTCCTCATATATTTCTTCTGCCTTATTATCTTGCTCCTCTCCAAGTGTCTAATTAAATCTTTCACTGTCTCACATATATTTTATCCTCTTTTCTATTTTTTTTCCTATTCTTCTTTTACCTGTGCTTCAGTTGAACATTTTCTATTAACTTGTCTTTCAGTCACTAACTTGTCTTCTTCTTAATCTGCTATTAAACTCATTTAATACGTTCTTAATATCAGATAGTAGGATTTTCTATTCTAGAATTTACATATTATTCTTTTTTATAGATTCCAAGTCTCTGGTAAAAATATCTATCTTTTTTCTATTTTCCTGAATGTATTAGTCATAGTCATTAAAAAATCCCTGTCTATTATTTCCAGTGTTTGAACTACCCATGGGTCTGTTTCTATTGCCTATTTTTTCTCTTGGTTTTCAATCATATGGTACTTCATATAAGGTGTGTAATAGCTGTATCATTTTATGAGACCAACTCTATTAGATAAATCCTTAAGAGATCTCCAGATTTTTATAATATGTCCATAAGGTAGATGGTTCTTTCCCAAATCACAAAGATATCTACTTATGAACACATATCTAAGTGGAAAAATCAGTATCTAGTTTACACCATCTGAGGTTCTTTAGACTCTGAGGGATTTCCTACATTCATTACATAAGTATTTGAGATCCTATTTTGTACCAGCACCATTCTGATCAAGATAAAATCTCTATCCTAATGGAACATGCATTTCACTGGGAAAAGACAGCAAAGAATAAACAACTAGCAAGAAAACTATCAGATAGTCATGAGTGCTGTGCTAATAATTAAAACAAAACAACATGATGAAGAGTAACTTGATGACTACTTTACATTAGATGGCTGGGGAAGGATTCTTTCAGGGAAAGTGACTCCTAAGGTGGTAATTGAATAATAAGAAGGAACTAGCCATGTGATTATGGGAAAAGCAATTGAGGCAGAAGGAAGAACTAGTGAAAGGCCCTAAGAGAGGAATGGGGTTGTAATGTTAAAGGAAAGGAAAGAAGGTCAGAGTTACTGGAGCAAGGAGATTGAGAGCAAAATTAGTGAGGCAATAGGTAGAGACAGGGATCTGATCATTTAGGGCTTTATAAGTCAAAGTAAGGAGTTCAGATTTATCCTAAGTGTGATAAGAAGCAACTGAAGTATTTTAAGCAAGAGAGGAACAGGGTCTGGTTTCTATTTTTAAAACATCACTTTAGCTTTTGTGTGGAAATTGGTTTGCAGAAGGACAACATTGGAAGCTGAGAGACAAGTGAGGTGCTAATTGTAGGTCCAGGAGAAGGATGGTGAGAACTTGGATGAGGGTAATGCTAGTGAACCTCTAGGTTTGGAAATCATTGGCATATAGATGCTATTTGGAGCCTCGGGACTAAACAAGACTCTGTATCTTTTGGCTAAGTCAAATATATAGAAACATGACATCTTGGAACTGGAAGGGACATTAAAAACTATCTAGTACAATCCTATTTTTTTGTAAATAGAAAAATTGAGGCCCAGTGAGGTTAAGTGCTTTTTTCATATAGTTCTTCAGAATCTCGGATTTCCTTACTTGCTTCAGTGCATTTTCATTTACCTTCTGCTTCTAAAGCAGGACAACTTAGCTTCAAAGTTATGGTAAATATTTGTTGAAAGAAATAATTACACCCTGTGCAATATTGGATTTTAAATGATCAAAAAAGTAAAAGAAGAAGAAGTATTTAAGCAAATACATTGCTTAAAAATATTTCACTATCAATTTGAACTCAAATGAAGAAGCAGTTTTATTGGCAGACTGGTTGGCTCAGTGAAAAATGAATTAGCAGAAACATTTTTATCCAGAATTTATTGTAGCTGATGCAACCATCTTTTCAAAAGAATGTTTTAAATTAAAAGACCAATCGTTTCTTCATCATATAGAGGGGAAAAAAGTGTAATGTAAAATCTCATTTACAGAGTTGTTAAATAGGGTAGTAAAATTCCTTAGACCTGGGTTTTACACACACACACACACACACACACACACATGCACACATTTACGATTTTGTTAGATAAACAGCAACTGTGTGTCCTGCTGCTAAAGCAAAGTGGTACAAGAGGAAGCTGAGAGTCAAGGGAACAACCCTATGTTTTTACGTTGGCACAGAGTAATGTGGAAGAGGCAAAGGTTGAAACTGATATTCAGACTACTATCAGATTTAGCAGAAAAGAGCTAATCTAGGTACTGCAAATAAAAGGATGTGGCAATAACTGATCGATAATTGCCTTTAGAAAGTATTGCTGACTTGTTTATGAAAATCTTGATAGCGTTAAAAGATATTCCAAATATCATATTCCAGATGTCGCTCTGCCTGCGAGTCTTTTCTGAAAAAGAAGTAACAGCTGTGCCCGTGTCCATTAAACTCTCTGCGACAATGCTATAGACAACTGTAAGCATCATTTCGCCTCTTGGAACCTCAATTTCCTGATCAGTAAAATGAAGCAAGTGATCACTTGAATCATCAGAATCTTTGAAATCATAATTCTAAGATTTTCCAAAGCCCAAATGAATAAAAAGAAGAAAATAAATTTTAAGATAAAGCGAGACTAACTTTCTTTTCTAGGTGCCCGGCCACCTAGAACATACATAGGATTTAGACTGCCTTTCTTTCTGCCCCATATTAAAGTAACTTATCTTTGGCATTTTATTGAATCTTTAAAGCAGTCAGTAGTAAGCACCATTTTATCAATAAAAGTCATCTTCTCTAGTGACTATGATATATAAATCAATCTTTCAAACGAGATCTCAGATGAATTCTTCAATGCAAATATAAATGATTGGGTTTTGTTTTCAATGCATTATTAAGAGATGGTACAAGACTGGCCTAATGTAAACACCTTGTCTAATATTAGGTCAGCACACAAGTGATCACTTGTTAAAGCCAGGGCTGCCCCTTTTTAGTGAGGGGTCCTCGATCTCCCGTTGGCCCAAAACCAGTCTGTGAGGTCTTACAGGAGATGACGCCACATCAGGGAAGCCTGCTGCTGGCTGACTGCTCACTCGAGACCAAGGCCTCTCTTCCCATATCATATCTTCCTTAGTTCAGCGGACTCTCTGTATTTGGGAGATTTCAACTCAACATCCACCCTCAATCAGCCCTCTATTGCCACCAAGTATTGACTCAATTTAATGTCAACTCAAGTTTGGCACATGTTATAGTGGGGAGCTTCCATATTTTCCAGGATTTTAGGATTTGGGTGATGGTAGAACAGGAAACAGTCCTGATATTATTATTATTATTATCATCATATCCATTCTCACAACCCTTCTTTCCATTCTGCTCTTTTCTCTCTATTCACAACTTTAGACTTGGTATTTCAGACTGTTTGGGGTTTTCTAGAGCCCACTTTTATCCTGGCAGGTATTCTATGGACATTATATCATTAATTATTTTCTCTATTTTATTTATAAGTAAAGAAAATTAGTCTAAGAGATGCCGGGTCCCACGGGAAGCAGAAAAGAGTAGGAAAGCCTGTCCTCTGTCCATTTCAGCCTGTCCCCTCCATCATCCGGAAGCTTCCTAAAGTAAAAGTTATCCTCACCTCTTCTCAGATAGAAAAGATTGAACACGGAAGAACCTCGTTCCAGGGACGTCACGAGAAACATGATGTGCAGAGGAATGGAGATTATACAGCACGTAGGACTGGTTGACCCAACACAAAACAGCCCCTAGACGCTACGAGTTTTTTTTTGTTTTGTTTTGTTTTTTTAATTGTCTCCTTCATTGCTAGCCTTCTTGACAATTTCTAGCAAGCTCTTGCTTTCCTCTGAATTAGTAGCTTCTAATCTTCTGTGGGCTGAGAAACCAGCTAACCAGATTTATTAGGATTGTGTCTAAAATAGGAGAAGACAGTTGCTGAATGACAAAGTTGATGGAAATAAAGTGCGTGAGCTTAGCGAATGAGCTCTCTGGCATTTATTTTAACTTCTCAGAGGCCTTTTTCTTTGAGCTATGTTTCCTACAGCTGAGATTATTGGAAAAATGACCTCTGCGTAGGTGAGTTATGGCTGCAAAAAAGGCATTGTTTCCTTTAAAATGAATAAGAATGGCAGCTAATACTGTATCCCTTGTTCTTTGTAGAATGAATTCTTTGTTTAAAAACAAGGGAACAAAAAACCCAACAATAAAAAAAGGTGGAGCAATATACTCTAGGAAAGAAGGCCTAAAGTGAGTCGCATTATATGAATAGCTAAGTTGATAGGAAAATAAATGTTGTTTTGCTTATAACACTGAAAAGTCAATAAGCAGCCAATGAATGTCAGAGCAACAGGGCCAATATTCATTTAGGTGCCCTTGGTAATTAAAAAACAACGCCCAGGCAAAGCAAAGCAAGAGCAGTAAACACAATGCCTACAGGGTCCCATCTGCAGGTGAACAAATGGTGTACAAAGGGATTTGTAAAACGTATTCATGAAACATCAATAGCTTATTAATGGAGAGGATAAGCGAGAGGCTCCTTTATGCAGAGTAGGTCCCAATATTTAAATAGAATTCTGCAGTTTAAAGTTTAGGAATTTGAAAATGGAAACTGCTGGCAAAAATATTTAGAACACCAAAATGGGGGGGGGACCTCCTAAAACCTCAGATCTTTATGCTCTTGATAATTGTTTAATAAAGATTTAATGGCTTTGATCTGGTTCTAAGGCTGCCCATTCTTCACCTGCCTACTGACAAATGTATCTCCTTTTCCCCTGCCCTTTAGACCTTCTTAAGACTATCTTCAGGCAGCCATAAAGGATAAGGGATATTTTATTGAACAATATAAGCACCTTCTTATCTTTTAAACACTATCTTGGACTCCAACCCCAGTTTGCACACCAGAGATGTTAAGTAGGTTTTATCTCGTGTGCCAGCTCCTGTCATTTGATTGTGCCTTCCTAGAGTGTTATGTTTAGAACGTTCCTGAACTCACATTTGTGCTCGGCAGGAAGATGATCAATGATGTCTGCCATGGGCAAGAGAGAAGTGATGGAAATATGTATGCCAGAAAATTATCATCCCTCTCCTCCATCCTGCCTGCAGGGAGTCAAGAGACACCTGCATCCTGCTAAATTCCTTTCTTTGGCACTGGCTCAGCTACCTCTATCCAATACCTACTTGTGGAATATCCAAGTATTTTCTTTGTGTATTTGAAGAGTATGAAGTGTGTATGGATTTGTTTGTTATTTACTTGGTGGGTGGGTTATATAAATTATGGAAATAATTTAAAGTACTTGAAGAGTATTTAACACAAACATGCTTTCAATATGATCAACCCACACACAAACACACATACACACACACACACACACAATAAGAGAGAGAGAGAACAAAAAACTATGTCCCAATAAAGGCTTTTCCATTTCTTAACCTAGCTCCTGATATAGTCAGAATCTCTTTCTTCTATTTTTTAAAAAAATTAAACGAAAGAGAGCAAGTTTTTAACCCAATTATATAAAAGGAAAAAGACTAACAACATTGATTGACAGGAAATACTATGATTCAAGGCATAGTCACAAATTATTATATAATTTAATCAACTTGAAGGTATTTTTACTAAGAGGTAAATGGAAGGGGGGTAGATCTTTAGAATAAATCAGAGGAGGAAAGAAAGAGAAAGAAGAAGAAACGTTACATTTAGATATTCAGTCATTCAAGGAATGTTGCGCTCTTCCCTCAAGGAGCTTATGGTCTAATTTAGATTGTGCATACGTGTATCGAGGCCACATGTGAAGAACTACTAGCTAGTGGATGTTGACCTTTTCTGGTAATAAAAAAAAAATTTGCAGGCATAGGAAAGTTCTTTTAAGAAGGAAATCTCCTGCTGTCTTCTTTGGTAGTCCTGTTCATGATCTTATCTATGCTCTGGTAAGTGGAAGTTCCTCTAGAAGTCTAGCCAGCGGCTGTTCCTAAAGTCTACTATCATAGCACCTTTGGATACTCAGAAAAGTGCAAAATAACTACACAAGTATATAAATATTTAAGAAAAATAAACTCCTTCAGAATAGAGTCTCTGTCTTACCTTTGTATGATTTATGTAATTTTTAAAGTTGAATGATAGATGAATGAAGAAATGGAAACATATTAAAAAAAAAAAAGAATGAAGGTGGTCATGGGCTTTTCCTTCACTTCAGGCCTACACTATCCAATACAACAGCCGCTAGCTACATGTGTCGACTGAGCACTGGAAATGTGGCTAGTCTGAATTGAGGTGTGCTGTAAATATAAAATAGGATTTTGAAGACTTAGAACAAAAAGAGCTGGGCACAGTGGCTCACGCCTGTAATCCCAGCACTTTGGGAGGCTGAGGCAGGAGTGTTGCTTGAGCCCAGGATTTCGAGGCTTGCAGTGAGCTCTGATGGTGCCACTGCACTCCAGCTTGGGTGACAGAACGAGACCCTGTCTCTAAAGAAAAAAGATAGAACATAAAATATCCTATTGATTACATGTTGAAATGATAATTTTTGCTGTATTGGGTTAAATAAAATATCTTATTAAAATTAATTTTACCTGTTTCTTTTTACTCTTTTAGTGTGGCTACTAGATAATTTAAAATTGCCTAAGTGGCTTGCAAAATTATATTTATATAGAATAGCGCTGCTCTACGCAATTCTTTAAACATTCAAGATAGATGCTAGTGTAGTTTATTCATTCTTTGAGCCCAGAAAATTCCCCTCTATCTATCTGAAAGGATACAAAGTGTTGTGACTGTCTACAGCAGGTGGGTCACAAACTTTTCCTCTCTGGTGACAGATAATAAGTACATTCAACTCTTGTTTTCACAGCGTGAAAGCAGCCACAGCCAAGACCTAGGAGTGTGACTGTTTTCCAGTAAAACTTTACTTACAAAATCAGGTGGCCATGCAATCAGTCACTAGGAATTTCTCGGTACACAGTTATAGAGACATGACAAAAATACCCCCAAAAGATAAGAAAATTTGATGCAAATGGTAAATTTGACACAAATGGTTAAATCCTGTTCAAAAACATGCATTGTCATATTTAGCAACTATAGGACTAAAATCATGTGCTCTCAGCCAATGAGAGAGAATGTGACAGACTGTGCTGTATACTACTGTCCAATGAGCATCATTGTACTATAAAGCATACATGCTCAACCAATCAGCTCTCTGCTGTGTTATTTAAGTGGGTTTTGCAATGTATTGCTTAGTTTGCGATGACCTCTCTTTCCCACACGTGTTTTGTGTTCTGGTTAATAGTTTTGACCCATAAATGACTGACAAAAGTGTACATGTGATAGAGTGGACTTGACTTCAAGGGAAGAGTATCACGGGA
The DNA here is from genome assembly GCA_008086735.1 of Cheirogaleus medius. Taxonomy (NCBI): domain Eukaryota; kingdom Metazoa; phylum Chordata; class Mammalia; order Primates; family Cheirogaleidae; genus Cheirogaleus; species Cheirogaleus medius. Next base: position 11,512,957 of record VBSM01001979.1, on the reverse strand, counting down.
GGTTTTATAAGTTTTATGATCGCTCTCACCTGCATGGACATAGTAGAGAAGCAAGAGTGAAAACCAGCAGATGATCGGGATTCGCAGGAATCCTCGGACGCTGTGAAGGGCAAAACGAACACCTCAGCAGCCCGGGCTGTGGGGCAGCTGTAGTGGGAGGCTTGTTCCCTTTCTGGGTAATTGGAAATAAACACGACATTGGCAACATGGCAATATGGGATGCCCGGCACAAGGACTAGGCTTTAATAGGCCACTACAGTATTGGCTTGGGTAGTGGTCCCATTTCTAGAAATGCATCTTCCCTGATAAATAAGTTGATGTGCAATATGGTAATTCAAATGAGACTTTTCTCCCAGTTTGTTTTGATAAATAGGAAATCGTTGGGCCTGTTTTTAACAAATCTATTTTTACATGTAGTATAACTTACAAGTCTCATGCATTATATATTCAACCATCTAAATATCTTCAAAACAGATTATTTTCTAAAATGGGTTTAATCTTTTCCTCCGAAATATGTTTAAACCATTCATTTCCATGACAAACCCTGTAATACAAAAGTAATCTCTGAGCCAATCTCTGACCAAATCATGACAAATTCTAAATCAGCACCATCTAAATTAGAGCACCCACCAGCTAAACAGCAGCATCTGTCATTAATCTCTTTGTAAAACTTATTTTTCTGTTTAAAAGAGATAGTAAAAATTATGTTCTTGTAAGTTAGGGTTTAAAATTGGAAAGGGTTATATGATCCCTTTAAAAAAGACAGTCTGCTTCAGAAAGCAGTTTGTATTCCATTCTGGGTTAGAGATGGTTACCAAGGAGACCACTCAACTTCATCGGTAGGCTTCTAGGATCGGGAATCTAGTGGGCTCTCAGAAAATATTCGTAGAAGGAAAAAGAAGGAGAGAAAGAAAAAAGGAAAGATGAAAGGAAGGACGGGAGGGAGGACAGACTTTCTCTTCTTAGGAAAGAATATTGTGATGGTTAATTTTATGGGTTAACTTGGCTAGACCATCGTACCCAGATATTTGCTCAAACATTGTTCTAGGTGTTTCTGGAAAGGTATTTCTGAGATGAAATTAACATTTAAATTAGTAGACTTTGAGTAAAACAGATTACTCTCCATAGTGCAGGTGGGCTTTATCCAATCAGCTGAAGGCCTAATAGAAAAAGATTGACCTCCCCCTAGGAAGAGGGAATTCTGCCAGCAGACTGGCTTTGGAGTCAAACTGCAGCATCAGCTCTTCCCTGGGTCCCCACTCCTGCTATACTATTAATATCTACTCTCTCTAGCCAGCACCTATGACCTCATGGGGCATTCCTTATGATCAGCTGGAGGAAGAGAAAACTCAAACCTGGATTGTAGTGGTTTTGTGGGATACGCAGGCACCACCCAGAAGTAGACACCTGTAGCTCTACAGCCCCTTTTGGGGGCATCCTTGAAGGCCAGTGGTGAAGGGAAATCCTCCCAGTGGGCAGAATTTCAAGCTCTGGTTGTTCATTTTGTTTAGGAGGAGAAATGGCCAGACCTGCGATTATATACCAATTCATGAGCTATAGCCAATGGCTTGGCTGGATGGTCAGACACTTGGAAGAAACATGACAGCAAAATTGGTGACAAGGAAGTCTGGGTAAGAGGTATGTGGACAGATCTGTCTGAATAGGTGAAAAATGTGAAGATATTTTGTCCCATATGAACTCTCACCAAAGGGTGACCTCAGCAGACTTTAATATCAAGTGGATAGGATGACATGTTCTATGGATAGCCATCAGCCTCTTTCCGCAGCCACCTCTGTCACTGCCCAATGGACGCATGAACAAAGTGGCCATGGTGGCAGGGATGGAGGTTATGCATGGGCTCAGCAATATGGAATTCCACCCACCAAGGTTGATCTGGCTACAGCCACTACTACGTGCCTATTCTGCCAGCAGCAGAGACCAACACTGAGCCCCCAATATGGCACCAATGCCCAGGTGATCAGCCAGCTACCTGTGGCAGGTTGAACCACTTCCATCATGGGAGGGCAGTGTATTGTGTTCTTACTCTAGTAGACACTTACTCTGGATACAGATTTGCCTTCCTTACATGCAATGCTTCTGCCCAAACTACCACCTACAGACTTTCGGACTGCCTCATCCACCATCATGGCATTCCACGCAGCATTGCTTCTGACCAAGGAACTCGCTTCATAGCAAAGGAAGTGCAGCAAGGGCCCATGTTCATGGAAGTCACTGGTCTTACCATGTTCCCCACCACCTTGAAGCATGGTTTAATAGAACGGTGAAATGGCCTTTGGAAAACTCAGTTACAGCCCCAGCTAAATGGCAATACCTTGCGGGGCTGGCATAAGGTTCTTCAGAAGGTTGAATATGCACTGTATGAGTGTCCAATATATGATGCTTTTTTTTTCTCATAGCCAGAATTCAAGAGTCCAGGATCAAGAGGTGGAAATGTGAGTGTCACCACTCACTATGACTCCTAGTAACCCACTAGCAAAATTTTTGCTTCCTCCACCAACATGCTTGTGTTCTGCTGGCCTAGAGATCTTGGTTCCAAAGAGAGAAATGATTCCACCAGGAGACACAACTATGGATCTATTGAGTTGGAAGTTAAGACCGAGCCACTTGGGACTCCTCAGATGCAACAGGCAGAGGGAGTGTGCTGTCTGGGGTGACTGAACCTGGCCGTCAAGGGGATATTGAATTACTGCTCCACAATGGAGGTGAGGAAGAACATGTTCGAAACACAGGAGATCCCTTTGGGTATCTCTAAATATTACCATGTGCCATGACTAAAGTCAAAGAGAAACTACAACAACCCAATTCAGACAGGCTACTCATGGCCTGTCAGGAATGAAAGTTGGGGTAAAAAGCCATGACCAGCCAAGGTGCTTGCCGAGAGCAAAGGGAATATGGACTGGGTAGTGGGAGAGGGTAGTCATAAATACCAGCTGCAACTGTGTGACCAGTGCCACAAACAAGGACTCGTTGTCATGAGTATTTCTTCCTCGTTTTGTTATGAATATATTTGGGTATGTATATGTATGCATATACATAGAGTATATTTAACTTTCTTCCCTCTCTTATCCCTTTATCATGTAGCATAAGATGTATTGACTTTATTTCATGGTATCTCAGTATTGCTAACTTTATATTATAGTATTTAAGTTACAGGATATCAAAGAGAAAAGTAAACATCACCCAAGGACTTTGCATCCTCTTCTTGGGGAAGGGTTAGTATGTTTTCAGTTGTATGCAAGACAATTGTATCATTAAGGTAGATGAAGCATAACCTGTTATCATCTTTATTCATAGATTAAGTATACTTTAAGGAGATGTGCATGGGTGCCAAGTTGACAAGGGGTGGACTTGTGATGGTTAACTTTATGTGTCAACTTGGCTAGGCCACAGTGCCTGGATATTTGGTGAAACACCAGTCTAGATGTTACTGTGAACGTAGTTTTCAGATGAGATTAACATTTACATCAATAGACTTTGAGTGAAGCAGATGTGGGTGGGCCCCATGCAATCAGTGGAAGGCCTTAAGAGAAAAAAGACTGAGGTCGTGGTACATCCAGACAATGGGATATTATTATTCAGTACTAAAAAGAAATGAGTTATCAAGCCAGGAAAAGACACAGAGGAATCTTAAATGCATGCTACTAAGTGAAAGAAGCCAATCTGAAAAGGCTATATACTGTGTGATTCCAACTATATGACATTCTGGAAACAGTAAAGCTATGGAGACAGTAAAAAGATCAGTTGTTGCCAGGGCTTGGGGGGGAGGGAGGGATGAACAGGTGGAGCACAGAGGGTTTTCAGGGCAATGAAACTCTTCTGTATGACACTGCAATGGTGGGAGCATGTCACTGGACATTTGTCCAAACCTGTAGGATGCATAACACCAGGAGTGAACGCTAATATAAACTGGGGACTCTGGGTGATGATGACGTGTCAGTGTAGGTTCGCTGACTGTAACAAGTGTACACTCTGGTGCAGGATGTGGGTACTGTGGAAGCCATTTGTATGTGGGGGCAGGGGATTTATAGGGACTCTCTGTACTTTCCACTCAGTTTTGCTGTGAATGCAAAACTGCTCTAAAAAATAAAGCCTGTTTTTTTGTTTTTGTTTTTAAATAGATACAGGTCCTCCAAGGAAGAGGAAATTCTGCCTCTAAACTGTTTTGGACGCAAGCTGCAATGTCAACTCTTCCCTGGGTCTCCAGCCTGCAGCTCACCCTGCAGAGTTGATTTTGGATTTGCCAGTCTCCATAATCACTTAAGCCAATTCTTTAAAATCTCTCTCTCCTTCCTCACACACATAGTGTGTGTGTGTGTGTGTGTGTGTGTGTGTGTGTACATGCACATGCTATCAGTTCTGTTTCTCTGGAGAACCCTGACTAATACAAACACAAAATAAAGTCACATTGTGGTGCTGATATAAACACATCCTACAAGTCTATAAGTGCCTTTTACAAATGGCTGTTGTTACAGGGAAAGAAAGATGGTGCCACTCAAAGCTCGAGGACCAGCCAGGCATCTGGTGGATGTAGCAGTCAGAGGAAAGGCCCTCCTGGTAAGAGGCATCCCAACCCCCACGGAAGAAAATTTAGGATGGGTCTTAGAGTTTTACTAAAAGGAGAGATGAACTGGATTGTCTCAACCTTGTAGTGGGTAAGTGAGAGCAGAGGAGCCCTCTGTGCTGGAACGTCCATTTCTGTAGTTAGTCCCACCAGCCACACAAGCAGGTCCAATCCTAGTGACTTCGAGAGCCAAGAGACTGTGGGAAAGTCACAGCTCTAGCCAGACGGAGCAGCCAGGGGGTGTGATTGGAAATATAACGATTCCAATGATGAAAAAGAAATTTTCTACACAGCTTTAAGGAAAAACAAAGCTTAAACAATGATTGATAAGATTTAAGGATGGGTGAGAAACATAGGAAATGTGCTTAGGTGTGTATTTCCTTTAGTAATTGGCTCTGTGGGGCTATCCGCTTTGCTTTTAATGTTTGTTATCTGTTTTAATAAAGAGATCTTGCTTTTGTAACAGAAATTATAATTAGATTGTAAAATAAATTAATCTTTCAACTAATCATACCTTTGGGAGAGCCAGGCTTTTTAGACGGAAAAGCTCTATTTTGAGAATTGTCACTTATGTGGTGGCCACTACCCTAATTCTATGCAAAGTACACAGCGGAAACAGACAGTCTCCTGAGTGCTGAGCTTACAAACTCAACCCCAGTAAAAAGAAGGAAATATCAGTATTAAAATTTTCACATGCATATGAACTTCAAATGCAGTACTGTCTCTCCTGACACTGTCAAACATTAACAATAAATATAACGAAGTGGCATTCAAGGCACCAGATCAATAGTTTTGAACTTTTTCAAGTATGAGGATACCCTTATAATATTTTCAAGGTTTCCAGGATCCCCTACAGAGTGGTAGCCATACTTTAGTATCTGATGCAAAAATACTTAATGAGAAAAAGTAACTAAGAATTTGAAAGTTATTTTAAATGAATGCATAAACTATTACTCATTAAAAAAAACTGTGTATGTTGAGAACAGTAGTTCCTATATGTGTGAGCTCTATGATTAATTTAGTCTAGGTGTATACATGGATTCATAAGTCCCTTGTAGTAATTCCTTGATAGCATCAGGCTTTTTAGCACTGATTTAGATAATGGGATGTGAAGACTCTCAACAACCTATACTCTTTTTTTCTTGTTGTTTTAGAGACAGGGTCTCACTCTGCTGCCCAGGATAGAATACAGTGGTGTGGTCATAGCTCACTGCAGCCTCAAACTCCTGGGCTCCAGTGATCCTCCTGCCTCAGCCTCCTGAGTAGCTGAGACTACAAGTGCACGCCACCATGTCTGGCTAATTTATTTTACATTCTACTATTTTTTGTAGAAATAGGGTCTCACTATGTTGCCCAAGCTAGTCTTGAACTCCTGGCCTCAAGTGATCCTTCTGCCTTGGCCTCCCAAAGTCCTGGGATTACAGGCATGAGCCACTGTGTCTGGCCCCTATACTCTTTTAAAGACTCTGCATCTTACAGCAAATGCAGGATCCTCCCTCTGGATCCCACAGCTAGGCGGTGCCGCATGCCTCCATCACTTATCATGGCTTCCCAACTGGCCTCACTGTCTCCACTCACCTCCTCTCTCCTCACCTCTGATTCATTCTCCACATCATGGCAGAGTCACCTTTCTAGATCTAGTTCTTCCCAAGCTACTTCCCCACTGAAACCTGTCCATAGTGTCTCATCACCAAGGGAAGCCTTCTCAAACTTGAGCCTGCATCCAACTGCTTTGGGAGACTTGTTAAAATGCAGATTATGGGGCTCCATTCCCAGCGTTTCTGACTCAGTAAGTCTGAGGTGGGGACTAAAGATTTGCCTTTCTAATAAGTTTGTGGGTGAAGTGATGGTGCTGGTCTAGGGATCCCACTTTGAGAACCACTGTCCTAGTGTACAAAATCCAGCCTTCTTAGTCTAACAAAGTAGGTGCTTCCTGGTTTGGACCCTGACATCTCTCAGATTTTGTCTCCTGCCTTATTTGCCCTTTACCCCTTAATCACTTGTCAAATTTCTACTCATCCTGAGCTTAAGCATCGCCCTTCTCTCAGAGCACCCTCCAGGAAAATTAATCAAGTCATCTTTCATGTTCCCACTGGCTTAGGACCCCTCTTTCTCTTACAGCATGCGTCTCTTCTGTTTGTAATCATTCGCTTACACACATCTGCCTTGCCCACTAGATGTGTACTCCACGAAGACAAGGCTCTAGTCATCCCTCTTAGTGTTCCCACTACCAGAATATACCAGGCTCTCAGTACTCATTTCTGCATGCTTTTGAGTCAGTATAAATAGCAAGTGTACAACTTTTAAAGACAATGTCTCTGAGGCAGTTGGAAACCTTGTACCCTGTTGGCTCACGTCCCTAGGATTAGAGTGCTGTCAGTTCAAGATGCTGCTTGTAGCAAAGAAAGTAATATGTTGTTAACACCCTGCGGCTCTGTGTGATCCTGATTTAAAGGACGTATGTCTACATATGTCAAACATGCAAATAAAATTAAGAAACATAGGAAATCTTAATTGGAATCCAGTGCTAACTAGACTGACAACAAACCAAAAACTTTTGTTTGTCTCTGAAATCCCATATGGTTCAGTGACAATCAAAGATGGTTCCACATTTATCCCATCAACACAGCATTAAAGCAAGGGCAACAAGATTTCAGTTATGCTTTCCATACGTGTTTTACAAACACAGCTGAGAATTCCCAAATAACAGGATAATTGGAGTTGGCAACAAGAAATGGGTTTTTTACATTTTGGAGATTTTGCATAGCCCATGAGATAAAGAGAAAAAAGAGAGTCTTTAAGAGCATCTGATGTGACTGCAAGTAAAAAAGTGGACTTTATGTGTACCAGACTATTTGTCATACAGTTGCCTCCGGAGAGGTACCTGCAAAGTTGAAAAGCAGCATCTTCAAATGTAAACAATGCCGTATTATATATACAGAGTCTATCATTCTATTATTGGCTCCCACATGAGGTTTATTCTGGTTGATACTCACTGACTATTAAAAGATTTTTGTATTATAGTTCCTAGGATAGGTCTTAAGGTGCCTGATCTACAATTGCTATAACCTGTCAATTCCTGCTCCCTCCTCCTCTCCCTCCTCCTCTCCCTTCACTCTCTCTCTCTCTCTCTTCCTTCCTTTCTTCCAACTCCCCTGCCTTCATATATTAATACAAATTTTTTAATATGTGTACACATACACATCCTCCCATTCTTCAACTACTTCTCTTGACTTTCAAAAATTAATTTGTTAAATGATACCTCCTCATGCTCTGATAATAGCTACCAAATTTTGCTCAACCTTTAACAATCTGTCATCAGATCCTGTTCATCAGAACACATTCAGCTTGAAGAATGTTCTTCAGACATCTTATTCACTCATTTATTTAATAATTGAGTGTCATAGGTACTGTTGACACAGCAGTGAACAAAATAAATATGATTCCTGACCTCACTGAACTCACAGCCTTGTGGAAGAAACAGTCAGTAAACAAGTAATCTCCCCAATAAATACATAATTACAACGTACAAGTGGCTTGAAAGAAAAGTCTTTCCTGTGAGATATTAGGAATGAGGGATCTCATCTGAATGAAGGAAACATGAAAGATTTTACCACTGACCCCAATTCTTCACCCTCCCCTGTGTCTAAGCCTTTGCCATGTGAGTGCTGCAGTCCCTCCCACAAAAGGGGTGGAGTATGTGTCCCTGTCCTTTAACTCTGGCTTTGGCCTTGTGGCTTGATTGGACCAATAGAAAAAAGAAAAACTGATGTTGGGCCAGTCTTGAGCCTAGGCCTCGAGAGTGCACGTGTGTTTATACCTGCCTATTGCACTTTTGCTATTGCGCTTAGAAGAATATGTCTAGGCTAGCCTGCTGGTCTCCGGGGGAGGATGTGAGACATGCAGAACTGACTTGTCTCTGCTAATATGCTCCAGCCAAGCCTGGGTTAAAGGATGGTGGTGCATGCCTTGTAGTCCCAGCTACTTGGGAGGTTGAGGCAGAAGGATATCTTGACCCCAGGTGTTCAGATGCAGCTTGGGCAACATGGCAAGACCCTTCTCTTAAAAATAAAAATTTTAAAAAAGCAGAGCCTCCAGCCATCCCATACATCCCACAGGCCCAGGTATGAGCCAGGCTTCTATCAGACGACCCAGCTGACCAATAGATGCATGAACTCCAATAATACATAATTATTGTTCTGAGCCATGGAGTTTTGGCATAGTTTGTTACACAGCAATAGCTAACTGATGCAGGGCGTCAGGGCATCCAGAAATTCTTTGCCAAGAAAGCAACATTTGGGCTGAGACTAAAATATCAAGCAAGTATGAGACAGGTGAAGAATGAAGGGAAGAGAGTCCTGATGGAGGGAAAGGCCTGTGTGAAAGACTCCAGGTGAGAAAGAACTCGATACATTCAGGTGACTGGAAGCAGCTCTGTGGTTTGGAGAAGGGAACAAGCTGAAGCTAGAATGGAAGTAGGGCTAGATCACGCGTGGCTTCTCATATAGTCTTCTTAGAGATTTTCTTTAAGGTTAAACTTCAAAAATTGAACTCAGAGGACACCCATCTGTGATCAGGGACATTAAAATCAAAGGACTGTCATCTTCATTATTATTAATATTAATCTAGAATTGTGCTGTCGCATAGGGTAGACACTAGCCACATATATGGCTACCTAAGTTTAAATTAATTAAAACTAAACTAAAAATTCAGTTCCTCAGTTGCACTGGCCTCATTTTAAATGCTCAGTAGCCCCATGTGGCTAGTGGCTATGATATTGGCAAAGCAAATATAGAACTTTTCCATTATCACAAAAAGTTCTATTGGATAGTGCATTCATTTCTTATTACTGCACAGTGAATTACTGCAAACTTAGTGGCTTAAAATAACATAAATGTATTATCTCAGTGTCCATAGGTCAGGAGTCTGGGTACAGGTTAGCTAGGCTCTCTGCTCAGTGTCTCACCAGGCTAAAATCAAGGGGTCGACTGGGGGGTCTCCTCTGAGGCTTGGGGTCCTTTTCTAAGCTCACTAGCTGTTGGCAGAATTCATTTTCTTGCATGTGTATGACCAAGGGACAGCTTGCGACTCCTAGAGGCTGCCTTCGTGTCCTTACTATGTGGTCTCTTCTTACAACATGATAGTTTGCTTCGTTTCACTTGAGGCCAGCAGGATAGATTCTGACCTTCACCTTCTTTTTAAGGGCTTGCCTGATAAGATCAGGTCCAGCTGGGAAAAATTCCCTTTTGATTAACTCAAAGTCAACTGATGAGTGACCTAATCAAGGGAGTGGCATCCCATCACATTGATTGGTCCCACCCACACTCAAGGGTAAGTAAGGGATTATTCAGGACACACACACCAGGGGATCTTGCGGCCCATCTTAAAATTCCATCTACCATAGAGAGCACTGATCTAGATAGTAGAAAAAAGTTCAATAAACTAATAAATGGAGAAGGCAAATGGTGGGAGAATTTAGAATGATTGTATGGGCTTAGATCACAGGGTCATTGCTATTGAAATATCTCTATATTACTGAGGTCTGTAACAGCCTTCTTGTCATTGATGGCTGGCTTCAGCTAGGATCAAAGTTCATCTATAATACAGTAGTTTCACTCTCAAAGTAGCTACAACCATTCCTCTGCATGCCACCATGCAAGAGGATAAACAAAATCCTTAAAAGCAAACACAAATAGACATTACCTTAAGGGCTGACATTCCTCTGTTCTATTTCCTTGCTGTTACTAACCTCCCGGAGTTTCTGACCTTATGCTAGTCTTGATCTCCAAAACCCAATTGCTGCTTCTCAGATTAACTGATTTACTGGCTTGACACACCCTGGCTTTGGTCCGAACTCGCTGGCTTCCAGACCCTTGGCCCTCACAATTGCAAACAACTGTGGAGCTTCGGCTCTTGGCACTTGAACCTGAAAAGGGCCAGATACTCTTGGGCCAGATACCCCGTCTCTCACAATCCCTGTTTGGCTGCTGCCTGTGACTTGGGTTCAGGGAAGGAAAGGACCTTAAGTATTAATTTTCAGGGGAGGTGAGCTGGCAGAAAAAAAATCATTTACACTATTTGACTTGGTTGCCCCCAAGTGTAAACTTCAACCACTGATTAGGAGGACTCTGTGAGGCTAATTATTAATTTTAAAGAAGTGCTAATTTAAAATCATGTAAGGAATATTTTTATCATTGTGATAAATTTGTATCTACATAATTTTAAGTTCCACAAAGAAACTGTTTTTTAAGAGTAGCATTTAATTATTTTAAGAAATTCTATTTCAGAGCTATCCTTGATTCTGAAATGGCCTCTATAGTAGTTCTTCCTTTAAAAATGGTTTTTTTCCCCCTTACAAGTGAAGAATAAGTGTTTGCATTCTAACTATAATCAGTGTTTCAACGGAGTGGAGATATTTTAGTGCCTTCGGTGGGCATTTATCTTCTTGCCATCAGCACAATAGAATGAAAATGTACCCATATTAGCATTAATAATAAAACCAAGTCCATTATGCAGACTTTCTTGTCAGTTAAATTTGTTGCAGGCTCAGTTTTGGATTCAATTTCATCCATTTGGAAGTACTTTTGCTGTCAAGCAAATTTTTGTTTTATCATTTTAATTTCGGAGGGTTTTTTTTTTTGCTCTCCTGTGTCTGAATCACCTTTTTAGAGGTTGGAAAACTGTTCTTCCCCACTGGTATAGGAAGGAATTGATTTGGCGAACTTAGATATTTTCCCTGTGATGTGAATAGAGTTAATTTTAACAGAGCTGTTTCATTTTAACAGCCTCAACTTGCACAGTGTGTGTCATGCCAAACAGCTTTGTGTACGATCATCGACTGATGTCAGCACAGTTCTAGAAATAGTATTTGATAGTTAACAGCTGCCACAGACCCAGAAGGGGAACACGAGACATTGTGTTTCAGGAGGGTTTACTAAACCCGGGGCTATTGTTTTTTATTTATTTATTTAATTTCTCGACAACAGAAGAAGAGCTTAAAATACCAAATGTAAGCTTTTTAAAAAAAGACTTACATCCCTAAGTAGGTCAAGTGACTCCTAGAACCTTGATATTGTAAGTAATATAAATATTGTCCTCTGAAATAATATTTGACGAATTTAATATCCTTTTTACTCATTTTACAATCAATCACGCATACGGTCAACAGGTATGGAACAAAGGTTCTCCTTTAGATCAAAAGGGGGTGAGAACTTTTCTTTAAAAAGCAAGATAGTAAATACTGTAGGTTTTGTGGACCATTTACAATCTCCATTGCAATTACTCAGTTGTTCTACCGTTGCAGGGCTGAAACAGCCATAGATGATATGTAAATAACAAATGGATGTGGCTCCGTTCCAATAAATCTTTATTTACAAAACAGGTGGTGGGCTGGATTTGGCCATGGGTCATGGTTTCCCCACCCTTGCTTTGGACAGTAAGTAGAAGATGCCACACATTTCCATGCAGCAAACCATAAAGGTTAAAGGCACTGACGCTCTCTTTAGGCTTGGGAATCAAGTTCCACATGCACTTCCTGTGGAAACACATGTAGGCCTTTAATGGCCCACAGAGGGGTACTTAATTATACATATATATGTGCTCTATAATCCCTCTAATAATGGTATGAGAGTAACTGAGCAATACTTTTATGAATTGAGAGGATAAAGATCATGATCTCTAGTGTACAATGAACCTGATTTTTCTTCCCTTTCTTATTTTATTTAAGTTAATATCACCCTTAAAGTTTGAATTATCCTGCAAGAAGGTAGGTTCATTAACTCCAGTTCAGCTTGTGCATCATCTTAATGGGACATATTTTGTAATGATGTGAATCACAAAACAGTCCCGGGCTCCAAATGACCTAAATGTTTCATTGAAGTCATTACAAGCATTGCATACTGGGAAGAAAAGGAATTTTATTATTTAAAGATAACTTGCACAGGGGCAAAATACAATTTTAGGAGGAAAAGTTGAAGCATGGTCTAAAAAGTAAAAAAGAAAAAAAAATCACAGAATATGCTGATTGTAAAATGTTATTGAGGCAGCTTTTATATGTCCACTCTGTGTCCACTCTAAACCATGACTTATTACCATGTAAATTACCAATTTGATGGTATACAAAGATAGGGGGAAATGTAACAATGCCTTACACTTTCTATATCTTTGTGTTCATGTATCACATTTGTTCTAGAGACACCATTTTAGCCCTTGGCATCTCAAAGGCAAAGTGATGGTCTTAAGCCTGAGAATGTCTACTTAAATAGGATCCCATCTATTAGAAACTTCCTAAAAGGTGATCACTTTTTCCAAACATGCTTCTTGCTCAATGCTACATTTTCATTTAACAATAGTTTTTTTGAAAACTTTCTCTCTCTTAATGTTCCTCTAGTCTCTTCATTGTCTTGTCTTTTCTTGTTTTCCTATGTGTTACTTACTAGAGATGGAAATGTCATCCATTTGTCTAATAGAGTTCAGAATGATTTTAATACTGTAGTTTCTCTTTTTAGCTTGATCTGTCACTTGTCTTCAATACTTGTGTCTTATAACACCATAGTGTTGCATCATGCCAAATGTTATAACGGTATCCTTTTCTTTAAAGGGTTATTCTTACAGCAATTCGAGTTGAATAAGTAAATCATTATACTCTCAGTCATTCCTATCAGTGTGCTTACTTTATAAAATTTATGCCTGCTATCGTGTCACTCATTTTCCTAATTGGGTTAGGTCCATCTGCAGATCTCTTTGGCTCTAAGTCATCTGAAGGATGCTGTGTGGTCAGCGACCATTTTTCAAGTTACTCTCACACCAACATGAATAAACATCACTGGTCTCAATATTGATTGCTAGAATATGTCAGCCCTAACTTCATTGGCACCCTCATCACATGGCATGGAAGTGTTCTTACTGGTACTCTTTCCTCTCCCAAACCCTCCATTTCATCCTCTGGAATCCCTGTCCAATGCTAAGCAAATTTCCTAACATTCTATAGCTTTACAAAAGGTTCCTCCTGCCTCCTCATTAATTATAACTGAAAACTGATCTCCCTCGAGAACACGGATGCTCTGTAGGGGACCCTCAAAGGAGCTGGAGTTGGAGTGAGGGCTCCAAACCACCACTTCTCTACCTTCATGTGGACTTCCCTTCCCCTCTGAGCCATGTACCATTCAACCACACCATCTTACGGCTCCTCGTGGCTGTCATCTACAGAGGAGAGCACAGTAGAAGCACTTCATAAACAGTAAAAGAATTCATAAAATAATCAATATGGTTCCTCCTCATTTCCTGTATTCATCAGAGATGGCTCAGCCTTCGCCTCCATCACTGGTCCCAGAGTCATTTCAAGGGTCTTCAGTTCCCAGTGGGTAACCTGTTTAAAATCCTTGCCTCACTCTTTTTCTCACACCTACTCCAGCGGCTGTTGGGTCCATGCTCACGAGTGTACTAAGTTGCACATCATATATGGCACTATACTTTCTAAAAATTTAAGAGTTCTTAAAGTTCATTCCCATCAGTCCTTGAATGTCTTTACTTTCTCCCTATTAAACCATCTTTCTGAGTGTTACTCTGAATTTTGATATCTATAAACAACTTTATGGCTATTTCATTCATGTGGGTGAATTGCTTTTTGAAAGATTAATCAGAATTGCAATTGAGTTCCTTTGAGGCAGAATTTGACATGTGTGGGATTTATCTGGGGAGAGTTCTTGAGATTAACACCCGCAGAGGGAAGAGAAGGATGGAAGAATGGAAAGACGGAAAACTGAGCTGCAGTGTATCCTTACAAACTCTCGGTTTACCCTGCAGGGAGCTCATTCAGGATCATTCTGAACTGGGGCATTGGGTTGGCCTCTATACCAGTCACTGGGTATGAACTGTCCTGGAAAAAGGGTATAACCTTGGACAAGGTAGCTTTCTTCAGCCTAGGGCTAGGTTATTCCCAAAGAGGACTGACAGCTGAAAGCTGTCAGCCAACAACCTTCCTAGCAGCTGGGAGAAAGATCCTTCAGTCATAAAGGGGGGTATCCAGGCAATGCAGCGCAATAGCTCCAGCAAACGAATCGAGTTCCAGAGGTTTGATTCTGGTAGCTCATTGTGTACTGTGCTCTCTGGGTACAGCAGCACTTGGACTGGCCTTTAGGAACTTCTTTTATCCAAGTAGCCCAACTCTTTCCTTATTGTAATTATAGGTGGTGATCTACAACTATTGAGCCTAGAGTACCTTTCCCAGTCCTTCCACATCATGGCTTATGGAGTGCCTTATATGCCCGAATATAAGGCAAGTACATATGTTAATAAAAGACAATACCCTCAAGAGAAAATACAAAAGCCTTTTGGACAATGTAAATATTTATTTATTTATTTTTAGGAATGTAGATGAAATAGCCAAATGTCTACTTAAAATATTTACTTAAGTATATATATTTAGAATCTCATGTTATAAACTGAGATTTCATGCAATAATTTTATTCAGTCTTCATATGCTTTATCATATCTGCCATCATCGGAACTACCTTTTAACTTTTCTAGAGTTTTTCAGAATGCGTCATCTTCATTTTCACCTAAATTCTTTTAAGGTATAGTGATTCTGGAATCTCTGTATCATAATGACCTTGGAAATTGTATCTTAAGCTATTTGTGAACCCCACAATGGAATCACTTATTTTATTGCTTCTTTTTTTCCTACAGGTTGGTCAAGTGAAGCAGTGGGAGTGAGGAAGGAGCCAAGCAATCTGCAACTGGTTGTGATCAATTACTTGTAAACACTAGTGCACTCACTCGCACCAGCCTTAAAGCGTTTTTAAAAGACTTATTCTCAACAATTTTTAACACTTGTAATTGGAGATCATTTTCCCATTAATAATTTGCTAAATCTACATTAAAGTTTTCTTTTTTTTTTCTTTTAACCTTGGTAAGCCATAACTTACCATTATAAGAATATAAAAGCAGAAATGCCATCTCCCAATGTTATTTATTGTTCAAAATAAAATAACTAAGAGGGCACCCTGTAATATGAATGACTTTGTAAAGATTCTAACTTAAGTCAACAACTTTTCTGAGCACTATGTTAGAGTGGGAGAGGGATAGAGGAAGGCTTTGAATTATATTTGGATACATGCAGCAACCACAAACAATGAAAAACTTTTCCGCTATATAATAATTTCCAAAGATAAACAGATTGAGAACTGCCTCAATTTCCTGATCTCCACTCTTAGATTTATCTGCATTACCTCTTCTGTCTAGCATCAAATGAAAGTTACTGAAGGTAGGAAGAAATACAGAAATGTCATTCAGAGTTGCACATGTGTAGCAAAGATAGATCCATGTCACATTATTGCAGAGGAAATGGGAAGCTGGTAAAACCAAATAAAGCAAATGACAAATTGCTCAGAAAAAAAAAATGGACTAGTGGCAAAATTCCTTTATCAGGGAAATCAGTGGATTTGCTGTGATACTAGTGGCCCTCAGCCTAGGAGAGTTCAGGTGACCCTGGCTAGGGTAAAGCCCATCACTCCTCCTGAGCCTGAATCCCTTACACAGCTACTCACCTGCTGAAGCTCTTCTTGTAGCAGTGGGTGCCCCACCCCCACCTCTCATGTTAACTCCAATATATTAACACACTCATCACCCTCTTGCACTGGGCTTCTAACCGCTCCTCCTCTGGAAACATACTTCTCCCTTGGAATCGCCAACCCAACTTCTACGCAGCTTTCCTTCACTCTCTGAACTCTCCCTTTCCTTTTTTTCCAAGGAAATCTCTGCTCATGATTTACAGGTAAATGTTCTTGTTCCTTAGGGTTCCACTGTCTGCCCTCTGCGTAAACTACACACTCTGCCTAAGCAAGTTTACTTATCCCTGTCTTTTTATTTGTTGCCTATAAACTGAAAACTTTCAGCCAGACAGTTTGGGTTGAAACCCCAGATGAACCACATTCTAGCCATAGAATCTTGGGAAAGAGTTTAATAAAAGGACTGATCGCACAAGACTATTTAATGATTGAATGAAATCATGCATGTAACATGCTTAGTACAGTGTCTGGCACATGGTGCAACACATTGAAATGTTAGCTGCTTTTCTTAGCATCTCCGTTTCCAGCCTATATCTCAATTTGGAGTTCCCTTGTATAGTATTATTTAGGTTTCCCATAAATACTGCAAATTCAATAGGCTCAATTTTAAACCTGATTCATCCCACTTCCCCATACACACACACCACACACAGGCACACACACATACACACACAGACATATACACAAACCCAAAGAGATTTCTTTTAAGGCATTGGCTTATGTGATTGTGAAGGTTTGTTAAGTCCAAAATCTACAGGGTAGGCTGGCAGGCTGGAGGCCCCAGGAAGAGTTATAGTTCAAGTCCCAAATGCCATCTGCTGGGGGAGAGGTCAGTCTTTGTTCTATAGAGGCCTTCAGTGAATTGAATGAGGCCCATCCAGGTTATGGAGGGTAATCTGTTTTACTCAAAATCCACTGATTTAAATGTTAATCTCATCCAAAAAAACAAAACAAACACCAAACACTTTTACAGAAAAACCCAGAATAATGTTTGACCAAATATCTGGGCACCGTGGTCCAGACAAGTTGACACATGAAATTAACCATCACTTCTCCTTCAGCTACATGCATTAAAAAAAGAAAAAGAAAGAAAGAAAGAAAGCAAAAAGGAATTATCCACTAAGCTGTCTTAGTTTGGGACCCCAAAAGCAGAAGCTGAGACAAGGACTGGGATTCAGGGCAAGTGGTTTATGTGGATGTGCAGGAGGCCCGGCAGGGGCGTGGGCAGGCAGTGCAGGGAAAGGAAGGAAGCCGGTGAGGGGAGTCTTGCCAAGCAGTTACCACTGTGGACGGCTGGGAACTTAGGGGGCCAGCAGAGAACCCGCATCCCTAGAGAGACTCCAGTCATTGCGGAGCAGGGCTCTGGGGGGCAGGGAGGGCACTTCCAGCCTCCTGAGGAAGAGTGGGCTTTAGTGGCCAAAGAAAGTCCTCAGCAAGGGGGTACAGAGCCTGGAAGTGGGAAGAGACCCTAAGAAGTGGCCGGGCATCAGCAGCACCAACTGCACCGAGCGATCTCTTCACGGGGAGGGAGTGCAACAACACAACCAACCCAGGGGAGGAAACAGGGCCTCAGAGTCAACCCCATCCACCACCCCATCGGAATCTTCTCGAGGTGACTCTACAACTCACAGGCAAACAAGCCTCCTTCTCAGAACTTCATTTTCACATCAGTTTTTCTTTAAATGTTCTTTTTTTCCCTAACAAGTAAAACATGTTCATTGAAAGAAGTGTCATCAATACAGAGTCGATGCAATGGTATCAATGGTTTATCAATAGTGAAAACTGAGTCTCACCCCTCCTGCCCACGACCCACTGCTAGTTCCTGCATGAGGCGAGCTGTGAATTATTTCCACAGGCTCTGTCATCTCAATCTCCCTGTGACTTCCATTCTCAGGCGCACTGCCCTGGAGTTTAACTGCTCTTTGTCACAGGCTTAGCTCCACCAGGTTCCCTTCGACTGTCCTCCCCAGCCTTCTGTTAGGTGCCCCATGTCATCCTCCGCCATCCCGAGGACATCCGCACATGCTGTTTGCTTTCCTCCCACCTCCCACCCACCCTGTCAGGCACGTGGCTCCTTTGCGCCCACAGGGAACTTTTCACAACACTCATCCCCTGTCCACACCGGATCCTTTCAAACACCCAGTTAGTCCTGGGTGTGTTTTTCTTCAGAGCACTTAAACAGAACTCTACATCTATGTGAGTGATCATTTGACTAACGTCTGACACACGACTATAGTAAAAGCTCCATTAAGGTGACAATCATGTCTATTGTAGGTGGCCACATCCCTAGCACCCAGCACCACATGTGATCTAAGAGGATGCCCTGCCAGCTGTACCTCCAACACAGACCCAGGATCTAACCTTTTCTTGTGACCTTACCAGTTATGTCCCAATTTGGTGACAAGGCCATGACTATAACCTCCCATGTGGTCTCATGGGCTCTATTCTTGGTCCCTCCAGTCCCTTCTCCACCCAGCTAGAGTGATCTTTAAAAAACATAAATCAGATCTTGTCACTCCCCCACTGAAGATCCTCCAATGTCCTTCCAGCCCATGAGGAATAAAATCCAAAGTCCTACTCTGCCCAGAGGTTCTCCTTGATCTGGGCCCTAGCTAACCTGGAGTTACATTCCAGACCCTGTTAACGCTAGATTGGAAACCTCCTCCTGAATCTGTCCCACCTGCCTCTCTCCATCCCCATCCACAGCGAGCAGGGGGAGGGAGAAGGGGAGAGAGTAGACCTTGAGGAGCAAATGAAAGGACCTGGCACAGTGCCTGCGACAGGCCCAGCTATCTCTCAGGGACTTGGCACATGAACTTCCTTCTGTCTGGATCACTGTTCTCCCTTCTGACATTCCCCAACACTCCCTGCAACTCTGATGTGCTCTGCATTGAGTTAGGCGTCCCTGCTCTGTGCCAGCAATACCCCGAACCTCCCAGTGTCACCCTGTAGAGTAATGACGTTAGTTATCTTCTCTCCCACCACCTCATAATGACCCTGCACGTCCTGTGCAGCATCATTTATCCAGCACTTATCTTTGCCCGGCACACAGGCGTGGGATTAATATTTGTTGAACTGAATTAACCAGAATTATTATTTTATTTTCTTAATCTCTATTTTAGCCATAGTTATAATATTCACTGACATCCATACATATTCTTACCACACGTTTGAGCAAAGACTAGGCCTAAGTACCAACTTACACATATTCCAGCCACAAAGATACGGCTGTGTTTAGTAAATGACATTATCAGCATTTTAAATAACCAATTCATCATTTTTGTCTTTACATTTGTATCTATATTCTTATCTACCATATATACAAGGATAAGGCATTTAGCCCACTGTTTTTCTTATCTGTAATGAAAGGGAGGTTGGCCAGACAATTTCTGTGGTGTCTTTTATTTTTATTTATTTATTTTTTTTGAAGCAGAGTCTCATTCTGTTGCCCGGGCTAGAATGCTGTGGCGTCAGCCTAGCTCACAGCAACCTCAAACTCCTGGGCTCAAGCGATCCTCCTGCCTCAGCCTCCTGAGTAGCTGGGACTACAGGCATGCACTACATGCCTGGCTAATTTTTTTTCTATGTATTTTTAGTTGTCCAGCTAATTTCTTTCTATTTTTTCAGTAGAGACAGGGTGTTGCTCTTGCTCAGGCTTGTCTCGAACTCCTGAGCTCAAACGATCCACCCACCTCGGCCTCCCAGAGTGCTAGGATTATAGGTGTGAGCCCTTATGCCCGGGCCCATGGTGTCTTTTAACTCTAAGTGTCTGAGGTTCTACTTGATGGGCTGCCTGACCTCCTTATACTCAGCACCTGAATCTTATTCATCTTTGTGTTTCCAGCGCCCAGCCCACGGTTTGGAAAACAACGGGAACTCAGGAACACCGCCCTGCTGTGGGGTGTCTACACTCAAACCCAGCTGTGCATCTTGTTGGCTGTACAAACTTAGACAATTACCTTAATCCCTCAGAACCTCAGTTTCCTCCTCTGAAAAGTGGGAATGATGTTTGCAAAGAGCTGAGCACAGAGCCCCGCTCACACGTGAACACAGAGCCACAGCTCTCATGGAATGTGGATGAATGTATGAGCCAGTGAATCCAGGATGTTAGACAAATTGCCTAGATTAGATAACAAAATGCGCATTATGTCTTTGGTATCATGTTCTCTAAAATACTGAGTGATCAACATAACCATTTCTGCTCTCTAGTTCATAAAGCAGATGTAAATTAGTTCCTTGCATTTGTGCTACAACACCAAATATTACTAAAACGTAGTTAGTAATTATAGAGATATTGCTAATACATGTATAATAAAGGATATACACTAAATTTGTTTACCTTATTTTTTATGTATAAATATATACCTAAACTGATTTGTCTACATTTAAATGAACAACAGTATGAACGTTTCCTGGAAGTTTTTTATGGGGAAGAATTTTCTGTTTCTAATAAAAAGACCCACTTGATTATCATATTGTTACCTAATTATCCCGGAATAAAATAGAGGCTGAACTTTTATTAGGTTACATCAGAGCTTGGAGTTACATTATCTTGCAAATGAAGTTTCTGACTGTCTCATTAAATAAAAGAAGGTGTAACAAAAAATTTAATTATCAAATGTGACTTTTTCTGCCAATTTTTTCCTCAACTGTTTATGCTGTTGGGTTAGCCCATCTGGTTTTTATTTGAGAATAGAAATCACAAATCCCACAAACCATCCACTGATTCCTAATCCTAGAAAAGACTGGTATTACTTTGGCAGCATAATATGTTTTTCTTTCCTCTGGTGGAAATAAATATGCAGCTTTATAGTGGATTAAAAAAGACAATTGAGAAATTTCCTATTATAAACATGTATGGTATCTTAATTTCCTACTATAATAGCAGGCCCACTAACATAATTAATTATATTTTAAATGCAAATTGTTGACAACGGTTCATCTGGTTGAAATTATTTAAGCCACATCAACTCTAAAGAAAGTCCTGCTTACTAAGTCCTAATTTTTTTTAATAAAAATAATTCCATATTCTCTCCCATGCCCAGCAATCTCTTAAAAATTTCACATGATATTTAAAGCACCATCGCTGCAACCCCATAGAGACAACTAGGCAAATATAAGTGATTTATATGCAGATTTCAACCTATTTATCGAGCTTAATAGTAAGAGACAAAATATTATATGCAAAATGCGTTCATTTAAATTTTTGATCAGATCTTTCTGCTGCTTGATGGAGCAAGCAAGTTATATTGGTATAGGAGCAAATACATTTCAGAATAGAAGTCTTGAGCCAAGTTCATCTGTACAGCAGTATGGCTACATGATCCATTAGTTTCACTCATCCTGATTGACAAGTATCACTGCAATGTGAATCAATCCTGAAATTTCTACAGTAAGCACTAAAGTGGCTGAGATAATGACAGGTCTCAGACCAACAGTGCCGTGAGACCCTCAGAGATTACCTTGCCTGATGTTTCCCAAAAGGTAGGATGCTAGCTAGCTCTGTGTGGTATACAGGATAATTTTGGGAAGTACACACACTGCTTAAATGTATAGTTTTGTTTGTATATCACTGGGCATTAGAACAACACAATAAGCATACTGAAAGTTATGATTTCATGGATGCTATTATTTAAGAAAAGGCTCAAAATAGTTAAGTAAAAAGTGAGTTGATTAAAAAAATTAAGAAAATAATAGAGCAGGTAGCATATGGAAATGACAAAAATAGTGATGGCTGTATATAAGAAGGACTAAAATTTAGAAAATATTGACCTAGCCCAACCCCAAATTTTGTAGGTGAGGAAAATGAGGCCCTGAGTAGTTTTAAAAGTTTACCCAACATCCTACGGCCTCCCAGGGGTAGAACAGACTCTATAACTTAGAGTCCCACACTTTATGTATTGCATTTAGGATTGTCCATCTTGCCTTTTGACCATTTATTTCAACCTCACAAAGCATATGGGCTTTTTCCCAGAAGTATGGGTCAATGGGAAAATTCAGAAGAATTCTCAAGCTATTTGTGTATTTAATGTTGTTTCTTTTTATGGAATGACAGTGGTACAGTTGTCATCTGACCAGAATAAAAAGGTGCTAATGAAAGCTGCTCTCATTTTCAGCTATATTTAAACAGAGTAATATTGATTAGATCTGTATTGTTAACTATAGGGAGAGATGTGGAATATAAGAATGATAAATTTGGCAAGGGCGCGGTGGTTCACGCCTGTAATCCCAGCACTTTGGGAGGCTGAGGTGGCGGGATCACTTGAGCCCAGGAGTTCAAGACCAGCCTGAGCAAAATAGTGAGACCTTATTTCTACAAAAAAAGAGAAAAATTAGTTGGGCCTGGTGTCACATGACTGTGGTCCCAGCTACTTGGGAGGGTGAGGCAGGAGGATCATTTGAGCCTGGGAGTTGTAGGTTGCAGTGAGCTGTGATTGCACCAGAGCACTCCAGCCTGGGTAACAGAGCAAGGTCATGTCTCTAAAAAAAAGGTAAATTTATAATCATCTATATATTTTGTTAAGCTAACATGTGTGCCTTGTTACTAAATTCAACTATGCTCAAAATATCATTTTTACCCAACACACTGAGGCCTTTGGACATTTTTGCTTTGTATTGCGAAAGATATTCTATGATACATTCTGTAGGTTCCTGGAAATAGAAACCAAAATCCACACATGCTCCAGTAATGTGTTGGAGCCATCTCTACCAGATTGTAGCTTCTCTTTCTGCCTCCTCGTTTGGAGACTTCACGTTGGTTGCTTGAAATCATTGGCCACAATAGGAGTATTTACACCACAGAAATTGGCTAACGCTGCAAATCAGGGCTTCCTCCCCTAGAGAGCTGCTTGTTAAACATTTACCAGCACACCACTTCTTTGAGAAGTTTTAACAGTGGATAGAAGGCAAGCCCTTTTTAAATGAGGCTTGGGAACTTTAGGAATGATATGCAAATTAACATTTATACCAGTAGAAAGCTTCACAAGGGAGCAACAGAGAGGCATCCCAGGAGCTCTAGGGAGCAGATAAGCCACAGAATGTGGAAAGCATTTGGCTGTGTTTTCTTTGCTTTCTGGAGACTTTAATAGAATTTGAACTCTGAGGAAAAACAGGTCCAAACAGGCAGAAATGGGCTTTCTTGTTATTCTGCTGACTAAAAAGACGTTGCCTAAGGCTCTTTGGAAAGTAAAGATGACAGGTGATGCCTTCTTCAGAAAGACAGATTTCTAGATAAAAAGCCTCATGAATGAGCTAGATATGTGCTATCCGATAGAACTTTCTACAGTGATGAAAATGTTCCCTATCTACGCTGTCCAGTGAGGTAGCAACTAGACCCATGCTATTTAACACTTGAAAGGTAGGTAACCTGAATTGAGATGTGCCATAAGAGTAAAATACACACCAGATTTCCAAGACTTAGTACAAACAAAAAAATGTAAAATATCACCTAACATGTTGATATTATCTGTTGAAATGATCATCTTTCAGATATATTAATTATTAAATAGTATCTATTATTAAAGTCGTTTTTACCTGTTTCTCTGTATTGTTTTTAATGTGGCTACTAGAAAACTGAAAATTACATATGTGGCACACATTAGATTTTTATTGGAAACCTCTGGGCTAGATCATGAAGTTCTAAATCAGGTGCTGCAGAAGGGAGAAGGGTACAGGGAATGAAAAGAGGTGGGCAAGCTACAAACACGTCGAAATTTTGCAGAGCTCATAAGACAAATTTTGTAATGCAACCTCCTGTTCCACACTGAGGGCCAGAATGCCAAGAAAATACATAACAAATTGCCAACAGGTTGCATAGGTGGGTAACACACCCAACTGCTTGAAACCATGAGCTGCAAATCTGAATGTCAAGGATAATCTATATCTTCCTCAAACCTTCTCCCTCTGGTAGGTAGGATTATGACACTGTTTGAGAAGACACTATGGAATTCTGGGTCAAATTTTTAGTCCTGCTTCCAACATATATATCCTATTTCTAGCCCCAAGAAGAAAAAGAACATTATTGTGCTTGAGAATTTATGTGAGATCACTACCTACCTTGAAATCCAGCACCTTTTTTCAGGTGGAGAGCCATAAAGCATAGATTAAGGTATAAGCACCCCCAGTAAATCAGAAGGCTGGCTAAGGCTGTATGGGACTCAGATTTCATCATTTTAATTTCAGGTCTTCAGTTTCTCAAGAAGGTTAAAAAAACAACATAATAATTCAAATATACTCAATGTTGAAAATGTATTTTTTTTTTACCTATCTTTCAGAAGTAGGCTTGGCTTTAGAAGTAGTCCATCAAATGCAACTCATTAAGGGCAACTGAGGCAACCAGTGGAAAAAAATGATTTCAATATTAAAAAAAAAGAGGGGACAGAGAAATTTATTTTTTCTACTGTGTAGAAATTGAAAGCTCCAACCCTTTAAATGACCACTTTATTAGCATCCTCTTGGTGAAGGAGATAAAGACCATGTTTTAATTAGAAAACTCGGATCAAGCATAAGTTAAAGAAGCTTCCACCACCCACGTCACCTGCAAAACCATAAAGAAGGAAGCACACTGTGAACCCCCGAGAGGGAGCAAGCGTGGCTGGTACATAAATCCTTACTTTCTCTGCACGCTCCTTCTGGGACTTTAACATTCATTGCAGACAGTGGGAACTGTAAAAATAGACTATATGTTTCTGAAGAAGTGAAAGACTTATTGCATAACGGTGGTAAACTGTGTCTACTAGAACAGAATGACTATGCATGCAAACATAAAATGAAAAAAATAGCTACCATTCCAGACAAATTTATTTTTTTAAATATTCAGCTGAAAGAAAAATATGTGGCTACATGAGTGGAGTAAAAGCTTTGCTCCCTGATATCGGGGACATGGAGGGACATTAGCTAGTCCCAAAATCTGGCCAACAAATCTGGCTAATTCTCGTTAACCTCTCCTCAACTGTAAGTCTCAAGTTATTTCTCTCCTTTTTTACTTCCTTTTCTTTTTGTAAGACCTATATAAAAATGGAAGGGAAATAATTTGGAAACAGAAAGTATTGGTTTTTGCAGAAGCCCTGTGAGGCACAAATCTACCGCTTCCTTCCTCCCTTTTCATCCCCAGGAACAAGAGGGATGAGAAAAACGTTCAGACAGACACAGCTCTCAAGTAGGAGAGCATCTCCTCAGCCCTCACCTTTGCTCCCTGCCCCCCCTCTTACCGTGTCCCTCCTGAGGTTCCACGGGGACTCTGCACGTGCCTACTAACTTCTCATCTGCTGATTCATTGATCCACACAGCATATATTTATTAAGTAACTAAAATGTGCAAGCCTGGGCTAGGTGCTGGGGGACAGAGGCCATGGCAGGGGAGAGGAGGAGAGGAGAGGGGAGGGGAGGGGAGGGGAAGGGGAGGGGAGAGGAGAGGAGAGGCAAAGACAAACAAGACATAAGAACTTTCCAAAGGAATTTAAGGTCTAGGGAGATGGATATGACAGTTGTCATAAAATACTGAGTGTATCGAGTGCTTCGATAGTGTGGCATGAAACCAGAATAATGTCCTTAGGAGAGGCTTTGTCTCCCAGTGCTGGGAGGTCCTGTGGGGGACACCTGGTGTAAGTCAATGTGTTTTGGGGAGCAGTAATCCTGAGGGAGGAGATAGCAGAGATGCTTAAGATGGTTGCTAATTCGGTGCTTCTAGGTCAGAGTAGAAGAGACAGGTTCAGCCACATCCCTGAGTCTTAACGGGGGAGGCCCAAATGGACATGATCCTTCCAGCAATAACATGCCCATAGCATCCAGTATCTAAGGTCACACTCTTTCCTTGCTGGTGGAACAGTTTCATCTCCCTTCGGGTTATCTTTGGAGCCCACGTGGACGTGGCTCTCACGCAGTGTGCTAGCCAGCGGGACAGTCCAGCCAGAAGTAGGATCAAAGGAGATGTGTGCGAGGACCAGGTACGTCTGCCATTGTGATCACCAGTGGCATCGGGCAGCCTCAGAAGTCGGAAGCTCATTTGAAAGGCTTCTGTGTGGTAGGTGTCAACCATATCACCCTCACAGCCACAGGAGGCGTCATCGGGACTGGAGGGAGGGAAAGGAGAGGCACGGGAGCACAGGGCTTCTGTGGATGAACAAACCTGAGGCACCTCACGGAGCCTGTGTTCACTGCTGGCCCAGATGTTTTCCGGGCATCATCTATGTGCTGGGTACTGGGCTACATGCTGGAGACACAACGACCAACCAGTCAGACACTGGCCCTGGCTTCAAGTGGCTTTGGTCTGCTCTGCACAAACAGAGATGGACTCGTACTTGCATAAATGATTATTCCACTGGGTAAGTGCTATGAAGGAAAGGTACAAGACTGGGAAAGTATAAAGAAGTAAGTGGCAAGGTAGTCCGAGGAGTTATAAAATGCTTTCCCAGGGAAAGGGAGTTAGATGGAGAAGTCTCTCCAATCACGGGTAGGGGACAGGACTGGAGAAAAAGCTGGTTGTGACTGTTTTGGGGGACTCAGTGTCATTACTCCAAGTCTGCATGCCCTGAAAACCTAGGTTGCAAAATACATAAACAGGGAGCTGTGGGAGCCCATGGGAATCGGACTTTTGAGACCTGGGAAGGCATCTTAGAAAGGGTGGCGTTTTCACTGGGCTTTGAAATATGAGCAGGGTTTTGGCAGGTGGAGGATGGAGGCAAATTACATTCCAGAAGGAAGAAGAAACAGTAAAAGCAAAGACTCTAAACATGAAGGGAAGAGATGAACAATTATCACACACACAAATCCCAATACCATGAGGTAGTTGTTATTTCAGCTTTTCAAAGGATATGGAACCTCTGAAAGGTGAAACTGAAAGCCCCGAAAGACTTGCCCAAGGTCACCATGATATGAGTTAATAGAGCCCAAAGTCAAATCCAAGTCTACATCTACCCCGAGTAGCCTTCCTGAAAGCAGAGGGCACCTAATCAGGTTTTAATAAGTGTCTGTCATCATAGATATAAATGTGCAACACCAAAAATTATCATGCCGATGTTCCCAAGGGCAGTTGGATGAAGAGGGGGTGACTGGAGACAGACTGGGACAGCAGGAGGAGTTGAACATGCAGGCCTTCGAAGGCCTCGTCCAGGCAGCCCACTTGCAGTGGGCACGAAACTGTCAGACAGCGAAATCTCAGCCAAGTCCCTCACTTCCCAGGAGCCTGGAAGGCAGAACCCACTGTTTCAGGGCCTCTCAGGATTTGTCAGGATCAAGAACAATAAAAAGTAGGAGCGAATTGTACAGATATGTTAATGGTGCTTGATGAACCCTCCGTAGTTGAGGCAGAAAGACTGTATGTTAAGAACTGAGATCTTAGAAGCTGCAGACAAGAGAGTTTGAAAGCTCTCAGAAAATAGGTGTATTTCAACACGAGTACAAAAGCGGGTAGTGAATCTCGTGGGGACGTGTAAGTTTCCAGAAGTGAGCTGTAGGCAATGTTGAATGATGAGAGCGAAGAACAATGACCCCATAATTAGAGGATCCAGTGGTCACCCCTGTGTCCACTGCTGGCTGAAGTTGCTGAAGGTTTCAACGTGGCAGCACTACTGGGCACCCATAGACCATGTCGGTAACACGCTGTGTTCCAGTGTGTGCTTGTTAACACGCTGTTTAGTGATTATGTACAGAGATCAGCCATAGCATTTCTTTAGAAATTTTGAAATAATCCCTATTTATTGTCTCTCTGATTTTATGAATTCTTTCAGATTTTTAAAGAAGAGATATCTAATCAACAAGTATGGTCTCTCTCTTGTTGTCCTGGTAAAAATGCTTGTAAGAATTTACCTTCTAAGCAGTGGGTGGGGGAAGGTGAGGTAGGGCAGGGGCATTCTGTTTGGATAAGCCAAATAAATATCCCTTATGTTAGGGAATTTGATATTCATTCTGTAGGAAATAAGAGCCATCCAAAGCAATTGAGTGGGGTGTAATATGATCGGTTCTGTATTTTAAGAGAATTTCAATAGTAATAGGCAGGAAGGTTTAGACCATTCATATGTGTTATTTCATCAAAACGTACCTACTTTCCTTTAATCCATCCAAGGGTGATGTGCATTATAATGGGTATCTTAGTGATTTATACCTAGTGACTAATAAAAGTTAATTTAATTGAACTTC
>VBSM01001979.1:11458990-11484574 GCA_008086735.1 Cheirogaleus medius | reverse complement strand
CACCTCGGCCTCCCAGAGTGCTAGGGTTACAGGCGTGAGCCACCACGCCCGGCCAAAACTGGCTTTCTTAAGGAGAATGTTTCAAGTTCTAGGAGAGGAGAAAGAGGAGAAAACATTTTGGGGGGAAGGAAAACATTCAGTGCCAAAGCCGCCACCAAGTAAGTCAGCCTTTGCTGTTGCCATCCACGTCGTCTTTCACTGCTGCTGATCCCTCGGGTAGATTCGCTGCTGTATGGGATAGGGTGCTCACTTGAAGATTTGCATTTAAAAATAACAGAAGTAGAACTTTTTTTCTGGGGTAAATCTCTAGAAAACATAACTTTTCCTGTATTTAAATCAAGTTGTGATAACTGTATGCTTCAACGTGGCTCTCAGTTTTTCCACATTTCAGTTTTAACTGGGATGGGATCCACTCAAAATTGACATATATTTTGGGCAAGAATCTTACAGCAGATCTCTCAGTGAAGGCTGAAAAATAGATTTCAATTCAGGATTTCTCCCTGTTTACATTGTTTGGACGAGTATTAGCTCTTGTTTCTTACTTTCTGAAAACTGCTTACCACCTGCCACTTTTTTTCTTTTCCTTCTTTGAATATCCATTTTATTCATTCATTCATTCATTCATTCGTTCGTTCAGTTGTTTACGTAACCCATGGTGGTGCAGGTGTACCGTATGCCAAGTGCTGTCCTGGGGACAGAGACAGGAAAGGTCCAGCGCAGTCTAGTCGGGGAGAGGATGTGATGGAGGCAGGAAGGGGGCTATGGAAGCTCAGAGGACCCGCCAGCAATTCCCAGAGGCACTGGTGCCTGAGCTGGGTCTTAAAGATGAGTCGATGCTCAGAACATCAAGAAGAGGAGGGAATTCTAGGCAGAGGCAAGGAGATGCATTTCCTCTTGTCCCTTTCAACCTCTTTTCTGCCACCCCCATCAATTATATTTATCTTTTTTAAAAAAAATCGTTCCTCCAAACTGGATAAATATGGAGGGGGAAATAATAGAAAGAAGCAAAAGAAAAATATTTTTGAAAATGCTTTTGTCCAATGCCAAAAGAATTCGTACCTCTACGTGCGTTCATAAAGAACGTAGGTCTGTGGAAGTCTGGGCTATGTTTTCTACATCACGTGGTCATGAGTTCTCATTTCTCAATCCAGAAATTTTTGTACTATGTGCACAGTAGATGACCTTCCTCTGCCATTGCACTCCCTTTGTTCTCCATCTTCCATGAATGTCTTGAGTTACCATTCAAGGTATTGGTAACGTGACAATGAAGACCTAATGGGAACCACGAGGGAGACAGGAAGGCCACAGATAACAAAAGGGCATTGCATTTCTACAATTCACCAAAACCAATCTTTAGTGGCATTAGAAAGATCGGTTGGGCTTCTGGGAAGGTGTGAAGGGCCGTGGAGGACAGGTAGATGTTATTTTTGCAAACCTGTCTAGGCATTTACTGTTAGTGAGTTCCAGAATTGATCTTAATGAGAACCCTGTGTCGAAGGCTCTTAGAACTAACGATAAATCCGTGTAGCACTTTAGGCTTTGGTTTGCATGAGAGACAACCTTGCTCTTTTAAAATTTTTTTGAAATACAGTACTTGTGATGTTTTTTTCTTTATAGAAATACCAGCTAATGTACATGGATAATTATTTTTAAATCCTTAAAAAAAACCATTGTGATGCTTTTCACCATCTAAAAGATTCATAACCCATATTGATTTTTCTTCCCCCAAAGACATCTCAATTTTCAATAAGCCTTGAGACCTCCCTCTTCCCATACAATCTTCTCCTTGCTTTCTCTGCTCTCTCTGCCCTCTGGCCACCTTCCCAGACAGTCCATTTTCCAAACATGTATGTTCTTTTATTGTAGTGACAATAACTGGTTTGAGATATTTTATTGCCTGGTTGCTCTGTGATATTGAATTAGAGACATTCAGGGATAAACAGGTAACATCACTATCTCGGTATATTAGTAGACCTGAACCTGCTCACAGTGATTAGCTCAGATGACCTAAGTTTCGGCTAGAATTAGGGAGAAAAGCAGGGGAGTTAGGATGTCTTCTTACAATATCCGCAGTGAAAGCACAAAGAAGTAAAGTTTGTCTTCAACACAGTCGCAACCTCCCTCTTTGATGCCATTCTGTCTGTCTGGGGTGAGCATCCTCATTCTTCAACCCAACACATCTAACCATTTCAGAGAACTAATTTTGTTTCCTTACACGTCAGGGTGGAAAGCAATTCCTGATAGGGTGTTAGTAAAACAAACAACAAGCTACAGTAAGAACAAGAAATCAAAACCACTACCACACACACAAAAAGTCTCCTAAAGGTATTCGTAACATGATTCATTTATTCCCTCAATAAATGGCTGCTGAGCGCCTACAGTGTGCCAGACATGGTGCTGATTAATAAAATGGAACAATGAAGGTTCAGAATGTTAACAGTATGTTAATGCTATGGTGGATGTGTATGCCTGAGGTGCCACGAAAGCTGAAAAGATTAAGCATTTTGTGCCAAGCTTTGCATGCATTATCTCATTTCCTTCTCTCAACAATCCTAAGAGGTGGATAATGTCATTACTCCCATTACACAGGTGAGGAAATGGAGGTTAGGGAGGATATATAACTAACCCAAGGTCACCTGGATTGTACAGGGTAGAACCTGGACTTGAATCCTTACCCAGCTGACTCCAAACCCATGTGTTAAGTTTTAGCCTGTATCAAATTCAGCTCAGTAAAGAAAAGGAGGAATAGCATTCCACGTGGAGAAAAAGCATGTGCAAGGGTTCAGAGGCAAGAGTCATGGTGTGTTCAAGGAACCCCACCTACAATATATGGTGCAGTGGTCTACAGGAAAGAGCGGGGGGCCAAGGGCAAGCCCAAGGAATCCCAACATTTGGGGTAAAGGGGCAAAGAGGTGCCTGAGAAGGAATCTGAGTAGGCTCAAATTCCAAAAAAGGGATGTTTGTGAAGCCCAGGATAGCAAACCTTCAAGCAGGAAGGAAAGACTTAGCAGAATGAAGAAGAAAAGCCATCAAGCCCCCAGGCTGTGCAGGTTGGGATTTCAGGCACATGGATCCCAAGAGCTGGGAAAGATGTTTTGGAGCATCTCTTAAGGACTCAAATGAAGATACACTGCATAGGTGACCACCTACTTCCTCCCACACTGCCTGGTGAAAAAGATTGACAATGGGTAAATTGGCTGATGGATGGAATCACAAAATTGTAGAGATGGGCCATGGGGTTATTTAATTTAACCATCTAATTTTCCACAAGAGGAAATGGAGACCCAGAACTCTGCAGTGATTTTTCCTGACATCGCATAGCTAATTAGGGATAGAGCTGTGATTAGAATTCAGATCATCTGACTCTCTAGCTCAAAAGGAAACATTTCAGACATGTATTCTATGCAGAGGACATGAGCAGACAATCCACAAAGGAAGTACAAACAGCTAACAAACATGAAAAAATTTTGTTCAACTTCACTCGTAATCAAAGAATCCTCAATAGCATTGGGAAACATACATTTCTCCCACTCATGTACGGCTGGGAGAAACCTAAATTGTAATAATCTTTTGTGGAAGACATTTTGGCAATATGGAAGTGGCAATATAGTACAGTGAATAAGAACATCAGCCTTGAAGTCAGATAGACTCAGGTTTAAATGCTAGTTCTGCCAACTTCTGTCACTTATTAACTATTTTCTGGGCACAAGTCTCAGTTTTCTCTGGAAATTGTGGATATTAATAGCATTTACCCAATAAATTTGTTGTAAGGATTAAATGGGATTATGTTTATAAAGCCTTTAGCACAGTGCCTACAATATAGAGAGTCCAATAAACAGTATTATTGTGATAATTATATATAAAAAGTTTTACAAATATTCACATTCACTGGCCCAGTTATTTCATGTCCAGGAATTTATCTTACAGAAATGATCTGAACTGGGCACAAAGATTTATGGACATGGATATTCATCACAACATTATTTATAATAGTGAAAAATTGTAAACGCAAACATCCAACAATAGAGTGGGTAAATAAATGATGGTTCATCTGGTTGATGGAATACTGTGTAGCCATTAAATATCATGCTGCAAAAGAACACTTAATCATCTGAGAAAACATCCATATCGAGTGACAAAAGCGAGTTACACAACAATATGTAAACATAATGCCAATTTTATAATAAAACGTATACATGTATGTATTCTACACATCTAGAAAGTACTGGATGGCAATTTGGTGGGAAGGAAGGATAGGACTGCCAACACAAATCCATGCTGGTCATACAAATGCATGTCTGTGGGAAACCCCTGACCCCCAAATAGAGGAAAAACCAGTTCAGTGGATTGTGTTGTAAACTCTGTAATAAGATTAAGATAAAAGAAAGAATAAAAATTGGTTCCTTTTTCTGATACTATCAAAACGACATAAACATTTGAGTTTAACAAGATATTCTCTACCTTCTAGATTTGAAAAGACCTGAAAGGAAATTATATTTTACAGTTGTAAGTTTATCTCAGCATGTTGGGACTTCCATATTTAACTTCTATTAATGCTTTTCAATGCCAGCATAAAAACATACACCTTAGACAATTGTCCTCAGTGGTATTTCTTATGGGGAGCTGATTAGAGTAAATAAAATAAAGTAGTAAACTAAATAGGCCAACCCTCTGTGGACAAACACTGGAAAAGAATGTTGGAGTTGATTTGTTTACTATTTTCTTCTATCAATATATCTTAGGAAACCTACAGAGGAATTATAGTACAAATGAGAAAAATAAAGAACACAAAGAAGTGAGTGATCATTTTTCCTACCGATATGATTCCAAATAGTTCACTCTAATAGACTTTGAAAAGACTGTAGGATGCATTCTCAGCTGTAAATCACTTGTCTACTCTTCCTAGTTGTACATTATTTGTAAAAGATTCAGAACATACATGTCAACAGGTTCTACAAATACAAAGAATCTATCATTATTGTTTTTGTGCTTTAATTTATAACATAAATTATAAATGTGTTCCAAATAACATCCTCTTTGGAAAAGTCACTTAAACTATTAAATCCTCAATATCCTCATTATAAATATGTAGGATTGAATGGAATGATTTCTAAGACTCTTTTTGAGTCTAAAGCTATACAGCAAACTATAAAAACATGAACATGAATTAAATTATAAAAATTGGTCTTTTCCTGGGAAAGAAGTTAGCCTTATTAAGAATCTATGTTGAAACTGTTAAAATGATAAAATGCCTATGTTAATATTTCAATGTTAAAGAGACAAATTTCTGAGTAGTATATTAATTCAAATTATGATTACCAGAACATCATAGATTAGTTACTACCAAGAATTAAATTATCCAAGTGATAAGTATGGTAAGAAATTATTCAAAATTCTTGTTACTTTTTGTGGACCTACAATTTATACAAATGCATTTATAGTTGGGTTGCAATAAGAGTACTCTATTTTTGAAAGACACTTTCTAGTTTCAATATACATTTTTATATCTCATTTGAATAGCACAACAAATCTATGAGTGTATGTTTGATTATATTCTTCTCTTTACAAAGACCAAAGACTGGCTGGGCTCAGTGGCTCACGCCTGTAATCCTAGCATTCTGGGAGGCCAAGGCGGGTGGATCACTGAAGGTCAGGAGTTTGAAACCAGCCTGAGCAAGAGTGAGACCCCATCTCTACTAAAAATAGAAAGAAACTAATTGGACAACTAAAAATATATAGAAAAAATTAGCCGGGCATGGTGGCGCATGCCTGTAGTCCCAGCTACTCAGGAGGCTGAGGCAGAAGGATCGCTTGAGCCCAGGAATTTGAGGTTGCTGTGAGCTAGGCTGATACCATGGCACTCTAACCTTGGCAACAAAGTGAGACTCTGTCCCAAAAAAAAAAGAAAACAAAATCAAAGACTAAACTATTTTCCCCAAATAGTGTAGTTACTTGAGTAGAAGAGCCAGGACTGGAAGCTAGGTCTCAAACTCCAAAACTCATCTTCTTTCTGCTACATAACATTGTCTCCAAGGCCATGAAGCTCATTTAAACTTGAGTTTTTAGATATCCTTGAGGGTGGCTTTTGTGTACAGCAAAGATTATTCAGTGGTTACTATATTTAATATTTGACTTATTGAAGTTACAAATTTTAAAACTTATACATTTAAAAATCATCAATATTTCGATCAGAGGTTGACAAACTGCCTGTGGGCCAAAATCTGCTGGCTGCCTGTTTGTGTAAGTAAAGTTTTATTAGAACACAGCCACATGTGTTCATTTACATATTGTCTGTGGTTGTTTTTGTGGTACAGTGGCTGAGCTGAGTGGTTACAACAGAGACTGTAGAGCCCACAAAGCCTAAGATATTTACTAATATCTGGCTCTTCATAAAAAGATATTTGCCAACCCTTGTCTTAGATTCGGCTTACAGATCTTATTATTCTATGTGTAAAGATAGCAAAATTTGACAATCACATTTAAGTAGGCTTTTATAAATTCAGTTAAAACTCCTTTAAACATTTTTAACTACATTTATGTATTTGATATATTAGATTTCCTTTTAACATAACTCAGGTGTCTTTCTTAACAACAACAACAAAAAAAAAACCCTCCCAATTATTTGTATTACTCTTATAAATTGAATAAACCATGTTGAATCTTATAACCATATGCATATATATGCATATATAATTTATAACTATCATTTTATAACTATGTTGAGTCTCAAGCTCTCTCGAGTGTTCCAATACTTTGCATAAATGTGAGAAGACTTCAATTTAGAAATCACAAACCTAAATCAATTATAATTTTTATTTAGAATAACAACTGATCTGTTTAACCAAGATGTTAAATTCTCTTAAACCAAAATTAACAAATATATACAGGTTCCTTCTCGACATACAATATAAATATTATAGGTTTGATCTTCTAAAATGTTTCTATACTTAAATTTAATTTATGTCAAACTTTGGGTTTGGGTTGATTTAGAAGTTTCTGAACCCAAGGGAGCCATGTTTCCATCAGTGGACAGGTGGTTGCACTAGGCTGGAAGTTGGGGCTTGCCCTCTGATCACTGGGCTCCTCACACCAGGGAGAATTAAAGGTGCTGCTACACAGTGAGGGCCAGTAGATTCTCTGGAGGGCCTCCTGGTACTGCCACACCCAGTGGCCAATGTTAGAGAAGACTTTAGCAACCCTAGAACTCAGACACCCCCGGAAGGAAGGTTTCAGGCATGTCACCAGGCAAAGAAATCTGAGCTGCTAAGCAATTGGCTGGGAGCAAAGACTACAGGGAATAGGTAATAGAGGGAAGAAGTTACAAATATCAACTTTGACTTGTGATCAATAGCAAAAATGAAGACTGCAGTGGCTACTCATATTTTTTCCTTGCTCTCCATGTATTATTTACATATACTAACTCCTTTCCTTTTTATTCCTTCCCCATTGCCCTAATATTTCATAAAGTGTTTTTTGGTCATGATTTACTTGATCTTTCAGCCTAAGGGTTGTGGGACATCAAGACAGGGTTGTGACTGGGCTAAAGAAAAAAATAAACATTACCCAGAGATGGATACAGAGAAGAGTTGGTCACTCTTTGGGGAGAAGGCAAGTGTACTGGGATGTCAGTGAGGAACTGTTGTTCTTGCTATTACCTGGAAACGTAAATTTAGGAAAAAGAGTGTACAAGAACATTTAACAGCCAAAGGTATGGTCTGTAGCAGACAAGGTGGATTTGTGCTCAATATCCATTCCACCCTCCTTTTGGTAGGACTTCCTCTACTGCGGAGGTGGAACACCACAACTCACTTTTCACACTTCCTTCAAACAAAGTTCTGAATATAATTTAGGTTCTCACGATGCACTAGCTTGGTTCCAGCTTCACTTCTGCTGCTTCTGATGTTTCTCCTGGCAAGGATGGTCAAGGAGTCATTGAGTGTTTCTTCAAAGGTTTTAGTGTGGAGTCACCAGCCTGGCAGGTGCAAAGGAGGACATGAAGCACCCGTTTTGCTGCTATAGATTTCATGAGGATGCCATGGCTCTGAAGCTGGCAGTGGTACTAGAGACTTCCCCATCACACTGCCTTCCTAATGTTGGTGGATTTCTAATGGTGGCAGATTTCTGATCATGGCCATGGCAGTGTGGCTCCCAAGACAACTGCTACAGTGGCAGCTTCACAACTTGGCAGGTAGTTTCCTGTTGCACAAAAGCCGGCAACTCCCACACTGACCCGGTTCTCTGTGGTGGTTTGGACCCCTAGGATGTTTCTTCAATCCTAAAAACAAGTCTGCAAGCCATTTATCACCCTATAACAAATTTTCCTCTGCTTAAATTCCCTGGAGTAGCTTCTGATCTCTGCCAGGGCACCCCAACTGATGAAAACCATCTTCCCATCTAGGTCTTAGTCTTTTGAATTTATCAGACCCCTCCATCCTCCATTTTTAAAATTTTTTTGTTATATAATAGGTCTCACTCTCTTACACGTATTTAAAAATCTTATCTCTCACAGCTTTATCTATGTCAAGACTAATTCTATAAACATTATTCTACTGTCAGTGCTATTTTTTATCCCACTTTATCATCTCAGGTACCCAATGACTGTGCTTTCGCTTCCCAAGATGTCCACGTGCGCTCCCCTCTAGCTGCTGGCCCACGCTCCGGACTCCTCCCTTCTCCTTGTACTCCTTCCCTCCTTCATCAGAATGTCTGTTTTTATGTCCTGTATGAATCCTGTTCCTCCGTGGATAGTCTAATCTAATAAACTAATGTAGGCTGAGTTAATTGGTGACTGTGGCAGTAGTGTTTTAATATTGACAATAATAATGATGATGACAGCCACTGCAGACATTTATGGAGTGCTGACTGCATACCAAGCAATTTACAAGAACTATACTATAATCCTTAAAAATACCCAAACTTAACGAGTGTTATCTCCATTTTACAGATGAGAAAACTGAGGCCTAGAGAAGTTAAAAACCCCATGATTCAAGTCATACAACCAGTAAGTGTTAGAACCAGTACTTGAATCCAGGGCTGTGTTCAGAGTCTAGTCTCTTAACTACCACACAATATTGCCCCTTCGAATGCAAAGGAATGGTTTGATAATGTTAGGTAGACTTACAGCTAGACGGAAAACAGATATTTTAGGATTTCAGGATAGGAGAGTCTTCTACCAACAGAAGCATTTGTATTTTTCTGAGATCAGGAGAGCTAAATATAACACATTACGAGTTAAACAAGAAGATTCCATATTTTCCAGTAACATAACCATTTCTGTGGTAACAAGATAAGCATTTTGGTTTATTTCATTGTATATACAAAATGAAACTGGGAAACATGAATATTTAAAGAAGGATAAAGGCATATAGGTAAATGAGCAAAAGTAGAGAAGTCTGGAAGGATGGAGAAAGGTTAGTTTATTCTTATGATAAAAATATTTCATTAAAGAGTCCATATTATGATAAGCTTCTAAAAGATTAAAGTGGTATAGATAAAGCAGTAAATCGAGTTTAATGCAGGATTAGATAAGAGGCTGGTAGTCTGTAATAACGATAAGATGCTTAAAGCTTAAGGTCACTGATTATTTGAAAAAGAGGAAAAGGTGAGCATGCAAAATGGATCTCGTGTTTGATAAATATTAGGTTCCCGAGGTAACAATAACCATAAATGATAAGGCAGAAACCTTGTAATCCTGGAAACTAACTGGAATGGCTGTATGGAGATCATTTCACATCAGGAAATTACGTGAAAAATCTAGTGAGGTTCTCAACATTCCAACATTATTAATAAAGTAGGATATGCATAAATCCTATGGGCTGCTCTGGTGTCTATTTAACTCTTCAAAGTAGTCAAGGAAGTATAATGAGTGAAGTTTGGGCTAACTCATGTGCATAACTAAACCTCTAACTAGAAACACCAACCAGTTAAATAGCTGATCTGGGCAGTTCTCTTTGCCAGACACCGGGCCCTTAACAATATCCTGTAGTCAAGTTGTTCTGGACTGAAACTGACAATAAGCTCTGTGGAAAGAACTTTAGGATAATGAATGGATAATCAGAGAGACCATGAAAATTAACGTTTCAAATGTTAATATTTTATTATAAAATTTACTGTTGTGTTTTTGCTATTATAACATTTAAACTACATCTCAAGCAAATTAATTTAGTGATTTGCCTTTTACACAAAAAAGTCATTAGAGATAGTTTTATAGGTTCTTTTCTATTTTCCAATAGTGCTAAACATGAAACTATTATTTTCAGACTCTTGATTTAGCTTTCAGAATTTATTCTCTACTCTCAACTATGCAAATTAATGGTTCTCTTTTGATACGGGGCAAAAATTTATCTCGGAGTAAGGGGATATATATGTATATATATAATATAAAAATAAATAAACACATGTATAACTTTTATGTGGTCATTTGCGCAACCACAATCACATTTTCAAACTAAAACGTGTGTTAAAGTGGTTTGGGAAGACATTAAATACTCTGGCAAAGTGAAGTAGTAGTAGTTCTAAGCGAATGATCCTTTGGAGTGGATAAAGGTTAGCTGTGAATATGGTTTTGAAATACACTATGGAGTATTCTCATTCTAAGATTATGGTCGTTCATGCCTCTAGGTTCAAGTGTTGCTCAATCAGCAAGGTGCTCAATTCACAGTGATTGCTGTGCATTGCCTTGTTGATCAAGAAAATGCATAATCTCAGCCCAGACACATTTACCAGCACATTTGCCATAAAATGAATATAAGAGATACGATTTTGATTTAAATTTTCCAGTTGCATCAGATCGAGAAAAATACATGCAGAAGATTCCATTTGAAAAGCTCTGATTCAAATAAGTCCAAAGAAAATGCATCTCTATGTACCTAATGTTTTCTTCGAATTAGATAGCAAGCTTTTCTCGCTCAGAGCCCTTGTCAATTTGATTAAACTCACAAACACGTGACTGACTCCGCCTCTGTTAAAAATACTCTCAAGCCCGAGAATGACTGAGAAGCGTGTGGCTTTGTCTTTGGGAGGGGGTCCTTCGGCAGAGGGATCACTGCCCTTAGCTAGAGGGGAATACGTTTAAATTTAATGCGCCACAACGGATTTCTCCAATTGCAGCTCATTGCAAAAAGGGGTTTAGTAGAATGCAAATTCGAGTCCAGAATCCAAAATACCCTTCCAGGTATGGACGTTTTCAGTTTAAAATGGCCCTTGAGAAATATGATACATATTTTCAGTGTTGTTTTAAAAGGCAGGTTTTGCAAGCCGCTCAGTTTTCTGCATATTCTTATTCCAAGATTAAAGATCCTTCAGGTGAGGACATTCGAGGGGAAAGGACGGGCCACCGGGCCGCAGACGTGTGTGCACGCGCGCACACTCCCGCGTAGGTAGGGGGGGAGTGAAAGGCCCACGATATTCCAAAACCAAAAAAATGCCCTCAGCCTGCACCCAGCCCCGACGACCGACCACCTCGGTCCCCACGAGACAAACAGGAAAGTCTCCAAGCCGTTAGCGGCCACAGTCGGCGAGGGGCTGAGTCGGGGCAAAGCGGCCTTACGGCCCCGCCACGTTTAGGGGCGACTCGGTTCCTCCGCGAGAGCGAGGCTGGGTCCCAGCGGGCGCGGGAGCCAGGCGTACACGCCACCCGGCCGCCCACGCGGGACCCGGGGCCGACGCTTCCCGCAGGCGCCACCGGCGTCGGGCGCGGTGGCCGCGCTGCCATGGCAACGGCGGCCCGCCCACTGCCCCCAGCCCTGCTTCCCGGCGCCGGCGCGCCAGCCGGGCGGGGCGGGGCAGGCGTTGCTAGGAAACCGGCGGCGAGCGTCCGCCTCCGCGGCGCGGTCTCCTGGCTTCCACCCTTCACCTACTTCTGCCCCGCGGAGACGGCGGTGGGGGAGGGTCGGTCGGAAGCCACATGGTGGCCCAGGGTCTTAGGGAGCCTTGTTCGCTGCGCTGTCCCTTCCGGGTCGAGATACAGTCCCCTTTCCCTTTGGCGTACAAAGGACTGTATCCTGTGCCCTGGGAGGAAAACACCGCTCAGCAAACTTAAATGAACGAAAACGCTTCAACATAGCCTCTTCTCCTCGTCCCCATTGTGCCTGCTGGCTGTATAAGGACAGTAAAGTCCCCAGACACCACTGAGGGCTCTTCCTCTCTCCGAAAGGAAACATTTCTTGAACTGTACTACATCCAGGAGCAATGCTAAGCACTTTGTACACACCATCTCACTTTCAATCCTGTGAGGCACAAGCTAGGAACTTCATTTTAACACGAATAAAATGTGGCCAAGGTTGTACAGCTGGTTGGGATGGAGCCAGGACTTGAGGTCCAGTTTTGCTGAACTTCAAGGTCCCTGGCTTTTTATAATGCTTGTTCCCTCCCCTCAGCTGACTCTGGGCCAGCACATCATCCCTTTCACTGTCCAAGCACACCCACACCCACACCAACTGGGACACACTGTCTGGAACATGGTCTGACAAGGGGATTGAAGACTTGAAATCAGGGTTGTCCAAAAAATCTGGGCCGTACGTTCACATATCACTGATAATTTACAGATGTCACACTCTGCAATGTACTACTAGAACCACCACTTAGGATCATCAAATCTTACTAAATAAAGAAAATCTAAACCACTTGTATTGACTCATGGTAGGTATCCCATGGTGGGCTAGATACTGTGAAAGATCAAAAATTTTTTCTTGTGTACAGGATCGGTTCACTAAGAGTTTATTTTCTACTAGGGAACTGTCTTGGGTTGCCAAGGACTTGTGTGCAAACAATTTATTAAGGAAGTGCTTCCAGGAGAAATTGGAAGGGAGAAAGGGAAGCAGAACATGGAAGGACAAGAAGCCAAGGGAGCAGTTTAAAGTGAAGTTCCAGCCCCAGCTTGATCCAGAGTAGCTCTGGAGCATGAATTAGGCAGTGAGTTTATCCCACCTTGAGGGAAGGGAGCTGGGTTTTTTTTATACCCCAGTGCCTGTTAGTCATTGGCAATGGTCCTTCCTGGAAAGGGTACAGGGACACAAACACTTAGCACTCCCAGTTCTGGGGTGAGTCTGGGTGAAGCAGCTCCTGTAGATTAAGGGAAAGAAGTTCTCTGAAGGAAGTCAGAAGCATGAACCTTTAGCTAAACCTAGAAGTTAGGAGTGGGCGCAGTGACCTGGAAGGGGAATCTGAAGGGATCTGGGCAGAGTCCCAACAGCACCCAGGACAGATTTACATGCTTTTCACATTAAGCCCACGGATTATTCAAGATTCTAATTGTTTACAGATCTAGTGAGACAAATCACAGCAACGACTAATTTTCTTTTTTTTTAGGAGACAGAATCTCAACTCTGTCTCACCCAGGCTGGAGTGCAGTGGCGTGATCATAGCTCACTGTAACCTTGAACTCCTGACCTCAAGCAATCCTCCCACCTCAGCCTCCCAAGTAGCTATGACTGCAAGTGTGCACAACTGTCTGATTTTAAAAATTTTTTATAAAGACGAGATGTCACTATGCTGCTGAGGCTGGTCTCAAACTTCTAACCTCAAGGGATCCTCTCGTCTTGGCCTCCCAAATTGCTGGGATATTAGGCGTGAGCTACCATGCCCAGCCCCAGCAATAACTAATATTCATTATCTCTCTTCTCTACCATCCATTCTAGATTCTCTTCATCAATACCCCTTCTGCCAGCCTAGGCGGTTTGCCTGATGAAGTGACCCAAATCTTCATTGTTGAGGGATCTAAAGTCCTTACTACCATGTCTTTATCATTTAGTGGTTGCTGTAATTGACAATTTTCAGTAACAACTGGGCATGGGAGCAACAAGAGACACTCCAGTGGATCTGCTGAGTGCAAACATACTCCTCCCTACCCCTTTATGGAGCAGCATCCCTGCCTGCTCGTGATGACAAGAGTCAGCTACCCCTGCCAGTGTAGCAACCGCTTTTATTGCCTTCGTGGAGTCCAAAATTATAGGACCACATCTGTGGCCTTTAGTGTGACTCTTGTGTCCCCTGGTGCAAAGCATTCTCCCTCTGGGAACTAGAACCTCTAGACCCAGTGTCCTATAGTTGTGAGGACAGGAAGCATACATTCGCCCAAGAGTGTCTCTGAGAGTTGACAACGAACCAGGCTACTCCTATTTCCCAGACCCGTGT
The DNA here is from genome assembly GCA_008086735.1 of Cheirogaleus medius. Classification (NCBI taxonomy): domain Eukaryota; kingdom Metazoa; phylum Chordata; class Mammalia; order Primates; family Cheirogaleidae; genus Cheirogaleus; species Cheirogaleus medius. The sequence goes on along the minus strand of VBSM01001979.1, from coordinate 11,470,441 downwards.
CCCCCGTCTCCTACCCCCAGACCCGTGTATTCAACTCACTGGAGATACAATACAGTATAACAGCCATTGGTTTAAGGCATATACCATACCCTGAAAGATAGAGCCCCAACCTCACAGGGCGTCATTTCTAAGTTAGTGCCTAGCTATGCCTTGAAAATCTGGTTATAACAGACTAGAAGCTTCTGCATGATGTAGTGTGCTGTGGGGACCAGTGAATCTCACAGTTATGTGCTTACCACTGTACCTTCCTTGCCAAAAAGTGAAAAAAAATTTTTTTTGTGAATCCTATGTCAGTAAATCAGACATTCTGAGTCCTAAAATAGCAGATCTTGCCAAAGCACTGCAGGTAGGAAAGGCAAATCCATATTCAGAATTTGTATCAACCCCAGTCAGAACAAAATATTGCTCTTTCCAGGACGAAATAGGTCCTACATAGTTAACTTGCCACCAAGTCGCTGGCTGGTCTCCTTAAGGAATGGAGGTATGCTGGGGACTCAGAGTCAGTCTGTGTTATTGGCAGGTCAAACATTCAGCAGTGGCAGTAGCTAGACTAGCTTTGTTGAGAAGGAGTTCATGCTTTTGGCTTCATGCAGAGCCTCCATTCTGTCACTGTAGCTACTACATTCATGGGCCTATTGGGCAAGGACCAGGGACTAAGCTGAGAACAACTGAATGAGCCATCCTGTCCACCTAGTTGCTTAATGCCTCCTCTACAGTGAATGCTCACTGGTAGGCATCAATGTAGAGTGCAAATATGTTCACTCTTATTGTGCCCAGTCCTGTAGATCTTCTTCCCCCAAAACTCCTTGTCTTCATCTTCTAATCAAGCTCCTTCCAGACTCATGACCAACAATTGGTGTCATTTGCCACCGTCCGTGAGTCTATATATATCCTTACTGTGGGCCACCTCTCTTTCCATACAAAGTGGGTGACAAGGTGCAATGCCCAAAGCTCTGCCCATCACAATGATTTATCCTCATTGGTCTCCTCAGAGCCACTTCTGAGTGGAGCTATAGTGCAGCAGTAGTACATTTTCAGTTTGCACCTATCTACTGAGCCAACTCATCTACGAACCAAACTTGGGAGATTTCCTCTATCAGCTGATCATAGGGGGCCCCCTATGAGGCCATAGATATGAGCAGATGGAGATGTATTGATTGATAGATGATAAGCGGTCTGAGCTCCCACTTCGTGCAGCTTACTCATGTGCTCTGGACCTGCTCAAGCCCAACTCCACCCAATTCCACAGTCATTATAATTGCCACATCCTCCACATTTCTCAAAACTAGAGATATTGCACATGTCAGTGCATCCCCTTCCATCTGTATCCCATCACAATTCACCAAGGGTGAAATTCTTAGTAACTGCAATGAGGCAAAGATAGAGAATGCCACAATTAATATTAGGTACATAAAATATTCTGGTTTCTTGATGCTTTATCATGTAGTACTAACTAAAAGGTTATTTTTATATACATCCTTAAATGATATATTACTATATGTAATTGTCTTTTATATAAAATAAAGATATGCCACATTTCTAACTAATACCAAAAAAAAAAAAAGATATGAAATGTGACCTACTAAAAGGGATGGGGTCCACATTTTCATCTTGCTGACAAATGAGCTGAATCCAGAATCCCATGCTTAAAATCAGCTTCCTAAGACTACTTGTGCACCAGCTGTTTAGGGCAGGTCCCCCAGAATCAGTAGACCCTGAGGAAAGGATTTGTATGCAAGTAATTTATTAAGTCAGCTACCCCAAGAGAAATTGGGAATAGGAAAAGCAGAATAGGGAACAAAAACAACCCAAGCATCTTAACCCATTCAGGCAGCCTAAACAAAATACCATAGACCAGTTGGCTTATGAACAACAGAAATTTATCGCTCATAGTTCTGGAGGCTGGGAAGTCCAAGACCAAGGCACTGGCAGATTGGATGTCTGGTGAGGGCGTGCTGCTAATTTATAGATGGACATCTTCTTACTATAACCTCACACGGAGGAAAGGATTAGCTAGCTCTCTGGTGTTTCTTTCATAAGGGCACTAAACCTATTCATCAGGGTGGAACCCTCATGACCTAATCCCCTCTCAAAGGTCCCAACACCTAATATCATCACTTTAGGGATTAGGATGCTAACACATGAATGGGGTTGGGGGACAGGAAACAATCATTCAGTCTATAGCACCTAGCAAGGTTGTGATTTAAAGTGAAGTTCCAGCCTCAGCCTAACTCCCTAGGAGGTTTTGAGAATAAATTACCCAGCAGAGTTTGTTCTGCTTGAAAGCAAGGAAGGGGCTAGGTGTCTATAGTTCTGTACCAGTCATTGGCTGCAGGCCACCATGGGGGTTGTGAGTTCCCAGGAGCTTTTGGCTCTGGAAGCATCTAAGTGAAGTGGTTCAAGGTTACCAAGAGGAGTTCTCTGAAGAAAGTTGGAGATGTGAACTCTTGGGAGCAAAGCCTATAGAAACTGGGAGATGGGCATACTGAACCCATCAGGGGGACTTTAGGAGATCTAGATCTGCTCAAGGAGCTAAGATTAACATATGAGTAACTGACATAGAACTTCTGGTTGCTGACAAGAGGGTAAACTAAGCTGGGCTGCTGGCTCCCTCCCAGAATCTAACTCTGAAGAAACCACTGGGGAAACATAAAGAGGTTGGGTCCTCACATGTGTGTTGGCGGGGGCACAGTGCATCAAAGAGACAATTGCTATGGGGAGTTTTGCTTCCCTCACTGCTCTGAGCAGATCATTACCTTCTGTGATGAGGTGATAGAAGATTGTGACTTCCTTTTTGCTAGTAGACTCTATCGTATTATTGGAGTAGCATGCTTTGATAAAGTGAGCTGCCATGTTGGAGAGGCCCACCTGGCAAAGCACCGCGAGAGGCCTCCAGCCAACAGCCAGCAAGGAACTGAGGCCCTCGGTCCAACAACCCTCAGGAAACTGAATTCTGCCAACATGAGTTTGGAAGAGGAGCCTTTTCCAGTTGAGCCTTCAAATGAGAACATAGCCCTGGTCAATAACTTGACTTCAGCCTGTGAGAGACTGTGAAGCAGAGAATCTAGCTAAACCATGCTTAGATCCCTGATCCATACATAGGAACTACAAGATAATCAGCTGGCCTGTAGAACTGAGCACATCCACCCTATGTATGGTTATCAGTGTGAAGGTCTTATCTACCTGCTAGAATATAATGCCCACCTTTGGGTCCCCTGTAGCAGCAAGAGTGTTACCCTGCACGTAGTAGGCCCACAGTAAAGGATTCCTTTGAAATCATTTCTGACAAGGAACTCCAGGCCTAAATACCAGGCATTTGTAATAATAATAATAACAGGCTGGGCATGGTGGCTCACGCCTGTAATACTAACATTTTAAGAGGCCAAAGCAGGATTGCCTGAAGTCAGGAGTTCAAGACCAGCCCGAGCAAGAGCAAGACCCTGTTTCTACAAAATATAGAAAAATTAGTTGGATGTGGTGGCACATACCTGTAGTCCCAGCTACTTGGGAGGCTGAGGCAGGAGGATCACTTGAGCACAGGAGTTTGAGGTTGCAGTGAGCTATGAGGACACCACTGCACTCCAGCCTGGGCAACAGAGTGAGACTTGGTCTTAAAAAATATAATACTAATAACAAAAATTGATTGAGCCCTTACTATCTGCCAAGTCTTGTTTCAGGCCCTTTACAAATCTTAATTGATTTAATCCTCACAACAATGATATTAGGTAGGTGCTATTAGGATTTCCATTTTGATGAGAAACATAAGGCTCATAGTAGACAAAGAACTTGCCAAGGTCTGACACTGTGCATGGCTGAGCTGGGATTCAAGGCCTGGACAGCTCAGCTTCAGAGGCCATGCAGCCTCTTAGAACACAAACATTGTCCTTTTTGGAAGCACCATTAAGAATTCTAACCCCTCAGCCACTTGTCAGCTGTTGGAGGGCAGGATTGTACCTTATTTGATATGAAAGCCCACCGTCAATATTCAAAATATGGATATAGTAGGAGCCTTAACAAGTTGGTTGAATGAGTGAATGAATGAATGAGATGACTCTAGTAGGATGCGGGGTGAAAAGAAAAGGGAACGGATAGAATGCTCTATTTCTAGGTATTACAGCAGCAGAATCACATGGCTCACGCCAACACATTCCTGTACAGCTGTTATCAATATTAGCTCTCCTGGTACTTATCTGATAGCATGAGTTAGGAAATATGATGCATTTTTCTTAATTTGAAATTGAGAGCAGAAATAATTCATGAGAGGTAAGTGAAGTGGAAGGCAGTTATTGTCCCTAACAAGTGTGTCTGTTTCTTATTGGTCTAGACACATGTGCACACACTGAGAACCCTGGATATATCTGATTCTGCATTCATAGTAGTTTATTACCTGCAGGGATAAGTGAGGTTATGTAATGGGCTAGTTCAAAGAATATGCTTGCTTGTATATGCAAATACCTGTTTAAATTGCTTAAAATAACAAGTTACTTAACACTCTACACTGAGGGAATTTGGTTTGAAATGTTTAAACATCACCTCTCATTAGGCCTGCCTACAAGTATATGAAATGAAAGATGGTTCCTTTCAACCCTTAACTACATGATGGTTTTAGGGTAAGGGAAAAAACTAAAGTCTTATCTCATATTTCATTCCTATTTCAGGTACTAGAGTTAGGATCATAATTTTATTTATTAACAATTTATATGATTAAGCTGCTTTGGTTTCTTAATACAGACACAGTATGTATGGTAGAGTTCCACTAACTATGTGGTCATCCTTCACTCAGTAAAAGTGGACTTGGATGGTTTCAGGGGCACATTCTGCTCCCTAAGAAGACTAGGTGTGACTGAACTGCATGTTCTTAGTCTTTCTTTTGCCTTTCTCTATCTACTCTTTTATTGCTATCCCGGCTACACACACAAAGCTGGTCACACCCTGGTTAAAACTTTTACTAGCTCTCCTGGTCCCCTTAAGAGAAAGGGCACGCTCCTTGGCCTGACATCCATGGCCTTTGTCATGCAGCCCCTGCTCCTGTCATGAACCACATCTCTGAAAGATTTCACCCACTTCCCAGCCTCCATATTCCCACCCTTCTGCCCTATTTTCAGTTCCTCAAATTTTCTGTGATCTCCAAAGCCTCCCAACCTTGGCATATGCAGTTCCCTCTGTCTCGTTCACCTTTCTTGTCCACTCCCCTGGCCCTGGCTGACTCTTGAGCTTCCTGCTAAGATGTCGCCACCTCTGAAACATTTCTTCAGCTGAGGCTGGGTGCCCTATTCAGTGGCTCCCAGCACACACCCCATGAAGGTCCCGTTGCATTAGCATTGTCTACTCCTCTAGCAGCTCACTGGGACCCTTTGCTCTTTGTCTCTGCTGTCTCAGCACCAAGCACAGGAGTCTAGTTCATGGAAGAAATGAAAAAAAAATGTAAAAGAAAAATCCGTTGAATGAATATTTACATTACTTTCCTATAACCTTCATTTCGGGTAGATCTAAACTGCAATTAGTATAGTTTGGAAAGTTTGTAAATTTCATTCAAAATGAATGACAGTTTAAGTAAAACAAAAGCTGTTAGCACAATAGAAAATTTCCTGAAAACAAAATTAAATTAACTTTTGAAATTTAAATCACATGAAGTTAATTTCTATAATATAAAACACAAATTTGGAAACCAGTTTCTCAAGTCTTAAACCCTAGAACTCCTTTTAAGTCAATCTATTTTCAATTCGTACAGACTTCCATCATTGTATGGGAATGAGCCCACACAGCGAGGCTGCCTCTCACCCTCCCTCGCAACTTTTCTTAGAAAGTGTGACATGCATTTTTTTTCTGCTGGCATAATAATAAAAGGAAGGGTAAATATAGTAAGATTTTGCTTCATGTAGTGCTAGTATAGGACAGAAAAATAGCTAAGAAGGCCTAAAGAATTCTTCTAAAATAGGATATTTATGAACAAATTGATATTTATTTAGAACATAATTTTCTCTGTGCAGTTCACATCGCTTTCTTTGGTATCTCCCCAGGTATTATCAGCAGTTGGATCAAAGAGGATGGACTTTAACAATTTAGGAGTGTTCCTAATTGGATCCCAGTGCTCTCCTGGGTAGAGTTGCCTATAAAACTGGTACTGGAAGTTGATGGAGTCATGGCTTTATTTTTATTTTAAAGGTTCTAATGGGCTTTGTTCTAAACACTTTGTAAACTAAATCACTATTGGAGTTTTGCTTAGAGTCTTAAGCTGCCTCTATCAGTTTGAATTTTTAGAGCCAGGGGGCTCAGTTTGCTATTAGTGTACATCATATAGTTCTTATTTTGGGAAAAACTCCAATGACATTCTTGTTCAGTAAAGTGATATAGGCCTGACTCGACTTACCAAGACTAACTTTTTAGGTCTGCTGCAAAGACATGCAGTGGTTTACTAGGCAAGTCAGGAAACATGAACAAAACAAAACAAAAAAAGATAAGAATAGGGTGTTTTAGTCTGTTCAGGCTGCTATAACCAAATACCATAACTGGTGACTTAACAATAGAAATTTATTTCTCACAGTTCTGGAGGCTGGAAAGTCCAAGATTGAGGTGCCAGCAGATTTGGTGTCTGGTGAGGGCTCAGTCCTCATAGATGGTGCTTTCTTTTCTTTTTTTTTTTTTTTTCAGGTGAAGTAGTAATGGATGGTGCTTTCTATGTATCCTCACATGCCAGAAGGGGCAAACAAGCTCCCTTGGGCCTCTTTTATAATAGCACGAATCCCATGAGTTAGTCACCTCCCAGATGCTTCACCTCTTAATACCATCACTGTGAGGGTTAGCTTTCAACATACAAATTTGGGGACACACAAACATAGAAAGAGTGTATTAGCTTCCTAGGGCTGCTATAACAAATGACCACAAACGTGGTATTTACAACAAGAGAAATCTATTCTCTCCTAGTTTTGCAGGCCAGAAGTCCAAAATCAAGGTGTTGGCAGAATTGGTTCCTGTTGGAGATTATGAGGGAGAATTCATTCTATACCTCTTTCCTGCTTCTGGTGATTGTCAGCAGTCCTTGGCATGCTTTGGCTTGTAGATGCATCACTCTGCTCTCTGCCTTGCCTCCATCTTCACACGCGGCCCCCCACTGTGCCTCCAATCTGCCTCCCCTTTCTCTTGTAAGGACACCCATCCTTACCCTAAATCCAGGATGACCTTATTTCAAGATCCTTAAGTATATCAGCAAGTACCCTATTCCCAAACAAGGTCACATTCATAGGTACCAGGGGCTAGGACATGGACATGTTTTTTTTGGTGGTGGGGGGTGGTAACACAATTCAACCCACTACAGCAGGAGAGTTCTCCTAGGTAAAAAAAATCCTTCCTGCTTTGATCCTCTCAAGAACTCTCCATGCTTTGACCTTCTGAACTTTCTACTCTAGCCACTGAGGCAATCCCCTGCCTCTGGTCCACAGTGTTTATAATTAAACCAGAATCTGAGATATTGCTGGAGACTGAAAAAGAGAAAAATAACCAAGAAACAAGGAAGGAAGATGGGTCTTAAAATCCAAAAAGATCAAAATATAAAACAAGTGATGTATATATAACATGGTCTCATTTTTGACAAAAAATTTTAAAATTGCATATAAGTTTATAGAAAATATCTGGAAAGATATATTCTAAAAAGTTAATGGAGGTAAACCATTGGGTTTTGGGATTATGGGATCTTAAATTCCTTCTTTATGTGTATGTATATTTTCTAATTTTATGTAATTTAAAAACATCTCTTTAAACACTGGAACTATTTGCTTATTAAAAGATAATAAAATCCTGGTGTCTTAGTCTATTCGGGCTACTTTAACAAAATACCATAAATGGGGTAGCTTTTAAACAACAGAAACTTACTTCTCACAGTTCGGGAGGCCGGAAGTCTGAGGTCAAGGTGCTAACGGATTGGTGTCTGCTAAAGGCTCACTCTGCTTCATAGATGGTGCCTATGCTGTGTCCTCACAAGACAAAACGGGCAAGGCAGCTCCCTAGGGCCTCTTTCTTTCACTTATTTTTATTTTTAAATTTATTGTATTTTTTTTTTGAGACAGGGTCTCACTTTGTCATCTAGGCTAGAATACAGTGGTGTCATCATAGCTCACTGCAACCTCATACTCCTGGGCTCAAGCTATCCTCCTGTCTCAGCCTCCCAAGTAGCTGGGACTACAGGTGCATACCACCACACCTGGTTAATTTTCTTTTTTGGTAGATACAGGGTCTCACTATGTTGCCCAGGCTGGTCTCGAATTCCTAGCCTCAAGCAATCCTCCCACCTCAGCTCCCAAAGTTCCAGGATTACAGGAGTGAGTCACTGCACCTGGCCAAGGGCCTCTTTTATAAGAGCACTCATTCCTTTCATGAGGGGTCTGCCGTCATGACCTAATCACCCCCTCCAGTGGCCCCACCACCTCCTAATACCCTCATGTTGGTGATTAGGTTTCAACACATAAACTCTTCAGAGACACAAACATTCAGACCATAGCACCCAGTTTGGCAAAGGATTGTTCACCTAGGTCTGGTCTTTCCAGGAGGCAATTGCTCTGAGTCAAGTAGAGCAGTTGAGACAGGAGTCAGTGGCATTTTTCCCTGAATCTCCCTTTGTCACTACAACTTCCGCACACCATATCCTGGGGTTTGGCCACTGTCTGGATGATCTTACCGAATTGTAGATGTGAGAGCTGGAAGAAACCCCACAGATCATCTGGCCTAACCTCCTTACAAACCCTAGAGAGGGTAACAGCTCTCCCAAGGCCCCACGGATAGAAGTAGAGCTGAGCTCAAACCCTAGGAATTCCATCTCCCAGGTGGGGCTTCCTCCATTACTGCAGGTGGCTGCTGTCAAGGTCTCGTGCAGGGACCACTGGACTAACACAAGATATAGTATCTATTTCCAGTTCAACTTCTAATGAGTAAGCCACTCATCTAGCCACGACTAGATGTATGACATTTGTTAGACATTCATAAAACCATTACAAAAAATCTGTTCCCTGTCCCAGGCATCACGCTGGGTACATAAAGACGGATCTTTATGGCACATCTTTGGGACGCTTCCTAGGGAAGCAGAGACTGTAACCTAAAGTCCCAGGCCTGGCCAGGCTGTGCATGCAGATGAGGCCATTTTAATATAGAGACACAGTTCTCCATGATGGGAGTTCTTAGTTGCCGTCCTGGAATTTCAACACCCTCACAGATTTCCCCCTGGGTATCTTAGGGAGTCCCAGGACATAGAGACATAAGGGTTTGAGGTTCGCTGGTGGTATCTTTACTCAGCAGCAGTTCTGCTCATGTTCCTCACAGGGCCTCATTTGGGAAGTCAACAATCCTCCATTTGAGGAGGGGTGATGGTTAATTATAAATGTCAACTTGGCTATTTGGTCAAATATTATTCTGGATATTTCTGTGAAGATTTTTTTTTAAGGTAAGATTAACATTGAGATTAGTAGACGTCAAGTAAAGCAGATTACCCTCCTTAACGAGGGCCTCATCCACTCAGGTGAAGGCCTTAATAGAAAGAAAGACCTGCCCAGAGCAAGAAGAAATTCTGACAGTAGCCTTGGCCTTCACACTCTACCTGCCACTATTCCCCGGGTCCCAACCTGCCAGCCTGCTCTACAGGTTTTGGACTTGGACTTGCCAGCCTGTGCAATCACACGGGCCAATTCCTTGAAATCAGTCTCTCCCACATATGTGCACATCCTACCGGTTCTGTTTCTCTAGAGAACCCCGACTGACGCAGGGGAAGATGTAACCATCACTGTTAGCGCCAACCCCAGAGGGCCTTGTTTTCTTGATACTCTGTGTTGCTACTTCCCAGTCCCCATCAGACCACTGCTTTGTCTTCCTTCCTGGGAAGGAAATGAGAGAAGACACCAGCCCTGACTCTGGGTCCAATTTGCTGGCTAGAGCCCTGAAGCAACTAATATACAACAGAGAGGCAGAATGCCTAACGTGAAAAGGGACTCATAAAACTTCTTAAAACATTTTTACTAAAATGAAAGCACAAAAATGGCAAAATAAATAAAAATAGCATGAATATTTTACACATTGAAAATTAGTAATAAAGAGTACCGTATATTTTTCCATTTCCCAGTTTTCACTAGCTGGACAGTTTTCAGGATTTGAGTTCCTACTGTTTCAATAACATGCACGTAAGCCAATACTTTTTTATAGACAACACACATTCGCAAATATTTTTTCTTCTATGTCTGATTCTTCGTGCACACATCCAGTGTGTTTTGTATTTTTGGCATGGAGCTGCTGGTGCTTCCGTGCTCTCTCACGTCCTGCTGTGTCCCAGAGGTACGGAATCACTTGAATAAGCTAGTGGCATCATCACCTCTTAGGTGGGGAATAATAATTTATCCTTGTGGTACAGAGATGGAAACTGAGGCTCAGAGATGTCAAACAACTCTCTTAATGTCACTCAGCTGTTACAGAATGTCCCAAAGCTGGCCCTGAGCCCAGGGCTGTGTGAATCCAAAGCTGACATTGCCTTTTATGATTGAGAGGCTTCGAGTAATTTTTATTTAATTGGCTCAGCACAGCTGAGTAGTGATTTACCAAATTTGTGCCACCACATAGAAGGTTATGTAGGTCCTTATCCTTATGCACCATAACCAACGTCATCACTTATGCTGTCTGCTCTTCCCTTACGTGAGTGACCGCGTTCCTTCCCTAAGCTCAGACTCAGCCGGCTGTTCTCTGGCCCTTCGCTCCTACCCTCAGCTTCCTTGATCTTTCCCAAGGCTTCAGTGCAAAGGAACTGCTTCTTCTCTCCTTCTGTTTTACCTCAAAGGGCTGGGTGTGGTGCTCATGCCTATAATCCCAGCACTTTTGGGGTCTAAGGTGGGAGGATCACATGAGGCCAGGAGTGACCAGCCTGGGCAACATAGCATAGATCCTATCTCTACAAAAAAAAATTTTTTTAAATAGCCAGGTGTGGCATCTCTACAAAAAATAGAAAAATTATTTGGGTGTGGTGGCATGCAACTATAGTCCCAGCTACTCGGGGGGCTGAACCAGGAGGATGGATTGAGCCCAGGAGTTTGAAGTTGCTGTAAGCTATGATCACACCACTTCACTCCAGCCTGGGCAACAGAATGAGACCTTGCCAAAAAAAACCAAACCAAAACAAAACAAAACAAAAACCAGAAAGAAAAGAAATGAGTTTAGTGTATATGAAGTAAAATTCTGATAGTTGCAAATAAAGACACTGTATAAGTTAGTACAAGTGACAAAAACCCAACTCCATCAGCTTTAGGGAGTTAATTGGCTCATGTCCCTGGCAAATCTGGGGATGACTGCTTTCAGGCATAGCTGTATCAAGGGGCTCAAGCTTGAGTACTCTCAGAATCTCTCCAACATGACAGCAAGAATCTCTGGCATATTCAGACTCCCATGTTCTTTTGATCTCTGGATTTCAGAGAAAGAGAGAGGGAC
>VBSM01001979.1:11383441-11447836 GCA_008086735.1 Cheirogaleus medius | reverse complement strand
GATTTCGGCTCTAACAGTTGTATGTGAACAGGTGTATACACATTTAGGACTGTTATGTTTTCTTAATGAATCAATCCTTTTAGTATTGTGAATTGCCTCCTTTTATCACTGGCTTTCAGTAATTTGATTATGATGTACTATGATGTGTTTCATTTGCTTTTTTTCTGCTTGGGGTTCATTGAGCCTCTTGGATCTATATGTTTACAGTTTCCATTAAATTTAGGGAAATTCTGGCGATTATTTCTTCAAATAGATTTTTTGTTCTCCCTTTGCTGGGACTCTTACTTTATATATACATTAGACCACTTACTATTATCCCACTGGTCACTAAATCTTCCCTCCCCACCCCTGAGTTTTCTTTTTGCTATGTGCTTCAGTCTAGACAGTTTCTTTTGTGATTTCTTCAAGTTCACTGACATTTTCTTCTGCAATGTCCAATCTCTTGTTAAAGTTTTCCAGTTAATTTTTCATTTCATTTGGTTCTATTGAAATTCCATTCCTTGTGATTATAAACATCACATTGTTTCGTGTCTGGATTTTGTTGTCTTTCTTTAAAGAGTATTGAAGTTTATTTTGGTGAGCATTAATTTACTTGTGGGTCAGTTTAATCCCTTTGAGCTTGTTTTTAAGCTTCCTTAGGTTGGATTAGGGTTAGGGTTAGGGTTAGTAGCCATTACTTTAGGACTAGTTTATTATTATTACTATGGCATGACTTTTCTTAGGTCTCTAATAAATGCCTCAGTGGTTATAGCAAGCAAAATGATCATACCACATCCCCCTCCAGAGATGTTTATCCTAATCCCCAGAACCTGGGAATGCATCAGGTTACACGACAGTGGGGAATTAAGGTAGCAACTGGAATTAATGTTGCTAATCAGCTGACCTTAAAATAGGGAACTTATGCCAGATTATCCAGGTGGGCCCAAGGGTCCGTAAAAGTAGAAGTGGGAGGTAGAAGAGAGAACCAGAGAGAAAGTAGCATGAGACGGACTCGGCTCTATGTTGTTGGATTTGAAGAGCGGGGAAAGAGGCCATGAGTTAAGAAAAGTAGGTGGCCTCTAGAAGGTGAAAAAGGATACCTAGATCCTCCAAAAAGGAATGCACCATGGCAACACCTTGATCTTAGCCCGGTGATATCTGTGTCAGACTTCTGATCTATAGAACTGTGAGATAATAAATTTGTGTTGTTTTAAACTACTAAATTTATGATAATTTATTACAGCAGTCATATAGTGGTCAGTGAGATTTCTACACACTGACTTGGGTGGACTGAATTATCTCCCAGATCATTGTGAATGCTGAGAATGCTCTCTTTATAGCTCTCTGGTGGTTCTTTCACTTTGTTTTGTTTCCTTTCTCTCAGGGATGATAGTTCTGATGTCCCATGTCAGAAAACAATTGTATCATGTCTTTTTTCCAGTTGTTTACAGCTAGGAAGGAAACAAGTGGTACTGGTTATTCCAGCATTGCTAGAAGCAGAAGTAATATGTTCAATTTTGCATATTGAGAAATAAATTTATAGAGTATAATTTTTAAAAAAACTTCCTTCAACACAGAGCCGAAGACTCATCTCAGTTCTACCCTGCCCAATTATAGCACTGCCCTCTTTTGGTCTTGGCAGCCACCACTGACAATAAAAAGAATTCCCTCCGTCTTCACACAGCCTTCCCTTCATGTATGTCTGAGTATCCATCTCCTCTTCTTGTAAGGACACCAGTTGTTATATACTGGTTTAGTGCCCACCTAGTGAGCTCATTTTAATTTAATTACTTCTTTAAAGACCCTATCTCCAAATATAGTCACATTTTGAGATACTGGAGGTCCTTCAACATAGGAATTTTGGAGGGACACAATTTAGCCCATAATGGTGCCTTTTCGTACTTGAAGTTACTATTTCATATCAAAAAGATTAGGAGTCTTTTCTTCTGTTTCCATGGCCCATCGACTGTTCTTTCTTATTTAATGGCAGCAGCAAATATTTAATAAGATACTCGATTTGCTGGACAAGGTACCAGGATATGGTTAGGATATACTTCTTGCCCTTAAGGTGCTTACTTTTTGTGGTGGGATTATATTTTTGAAACACAAAAATCTTAACTGATTTTTTTTTGTTCTTAGTACTTTCCTCTACCCACTGACCCACAGACAGATTCTTACACACCTTGGACTCTCACATAAGTCCCTTTATACTCACATACCTATAAAGGGCATGGAGGTAGCTGAGACCTGAACCAATGGAGGGAGCCCTTAGAGTCAAGATTGAGTGAAAAGTTCACAGGTAACTGACAATGAAACATCAAACAGAAATGAGGATGTCGCCATCAGACCATGACATTGAAGACCAGCTGCTCACCCCACAACCCAGAACCAAGGTTCAAAATCAAAAAAATTAGCAACCCCCAAATTAACTAGAATTTATTTTCTGCTATCCTGGTGGCAAAGGAACTCAAGAAAGAAATTCAATAAAGAAATGCATTTCTTACATCCTGAAATCAATACCCATGGTATTGTCTAACTGGGGAGGTAGGACATTTTTTTAAAAAAGAAGTATTGACATAGGCTAGTAGAGGCTGAAAGTAAATAAAGTGTGTAGCAGATACTTTCTAAAAGAGGTCAAAGCCTCTGAAGCCTGTGGAGGTGGAGAGAACATCACAAATGACCAGTGACCTTCTTCTGCATCTGTAATACTAACTGACTATATTGGTTAGGGTGACACAAAGTATCTAAGAAGGCAGCTGCTGGAATAACAAACCCCAAATGTCAAAGGCTAACCACAACAGAAATTTACTTCTTGCCTATATAACAGTTTGAAAGAGGTGATCTTGGTTGCTAGATGACTTCCTCACAGTCATTCAGGGACCCAGGCTGCTAGGTCTCCCCAGAGCAAGAAGGAACACTTAACAACGATATGGGAATTACTATAGGAGGCAGCACCCTAGTCTGCATTCACCCAGTGCATCTTGAGCAGCAGGTGACGTGTTGAGGGTCCCCATTCATTCCTTACAATGACCCTGTGCGAAGGAGCCAGGTCCCAGAAAGGCTCACATCCCAGTCTAGCCAAACTCAACCAGATTCTTAATCGCTCTACTCTACATCAGCCTCTTGATTTATGCTGATGTTACATTCCTGAGAAGTGCTAGTTAATTCAAAAACATGTAGAGCAAAAATGAATTTTCTCACAAGAAATGAAAGGAAAGCAGAGCAGGAGAAATGCTCGAGTAGGTTGCAAAAGATTCCAGTCATGTAAATTATTTTGCCATATTGCATTAATATGAGCAGTAAATAAGCAGTTTATGGGGAAAATTGAATATATTAAAATTTATTCATGGAATACCTACAAGAAAAAAATAACCACTGACTGATGAAGCATTGGCCAGTGTAGCCTGCAAACACTGGTATGCTACACTATGAGAATTCGAATGTATGAAGTCTGTCATCATATCAGTGGTGTTCCCAACCGAACACCCCTGCCATTCTTGCTGGCCCTGCTTAAATTTGTTCTTAGCATTTTTATCACGGTGAAGCCTAAAGCCAAAGACTGCAACGATCACAGTGATTAAGAGCAAATCCTGAGTGCTCCGTGCAGGTACTGCTCTAAACACATGTAGTGACTCATTTCACCTTCATTTTCACCCAATAGGAAGGTTCTGTTGGGAACTAAGACACTAAGAGATTGAGAAACTTCCTGTGATGGTTACTTTCATGTATCAACTTGGCTGGGCTCGATGTTCAGATATTTTGGATGGATGTTTCTGTGAGAGTGTTTTTGGATGAGATTTACATTTAAGTCAGTAGACGTTGAGTAAAGCCAATTGCCCTCCATAACGTGGGTGGGCCCCATCCAATCAGGAGAAGGTCTGAATAGAACAACGCATGACCTCCCTTGAGCAAGAGGAGATTCCATCTGCAGCATCAGTGCTTCCTGGTTCACCAGCTTTTGGACTTGAATTTTGACTCTTTCCTGGGGCTCCAGGCTGCCAGCCACCCCCAGCAGATTTTGCCAAGCCTCCACAATCATTTGAACCAATTGCTCGCCCTCTCTCTTTTTGAAAATGCATGTGTGTGTGTGTGTGTGTGTATAGATAGATATCCTTTTGGTTCTATGTCTCTGGAAGAACTCTGCCTAATACACTTGCCTAAGATTATATAGCCAGTAGACAGTAGAACTGGCTTTACATCCAGCAGTTTGATGCCAGAGTCCACACTCTTGATATATATCGTCTTGTTAGCTTTTATTAGTGCAGTAGGTAATGTCTATTTTGAGGTTATTAGTGATAGCTTTTTCCCATTTCTTTATATTAACTGACCATATTGGTTAAGGTGATTCAAAGTGTCTAAGAAGCTAGCTGCTATAATAAACAAACCCCAAAGGTCAAAGGCTAACCACAATAGAAGCTTACTTCTTGTATATGTAACAGTTTGATGGGACAATCTGGTTGCTAGACCACTTCCTCCACACAGTCATTCAGGGACCCCGGCTGCCACCAGGCCCTGCCATCAATATGTAGCTTTGAACATCGCCTTGGGTTGACTCCACTCCAGTCAGCCAGAAGGGGAAAGGAGTACGGCAGATCAGACCTGGGAAGCTTTGATACTCACTATTACTAAGGAATTTAGTTTTTAAAAAAGGTAGGCGGTTTAAATTATGTTATTTTGAAATTATTTTGTATGTATATGTTTGTCTGTGTGTATGTGTGTAAAGTTTCTAATTTCTTTTTCGTTGTATTTCTAACTCCTTAAATTAATAGGATATAGAGTGAGAAGCAGGTGTATTTCTTAAGGAATTAACCCAATGGACTGGAAGAGCTGTTTTACATAGATATTGAAAGAGAAGGTTGGAGATACAGTTGGGACCAGGTTGTTAGAAGGCCTTGAAATGCCAGGCCAAAAAGCTTGGACGTTATCCTATGTGAGATCTCAGGTTCTTTCTCTTTCTCCAAGCAACTATCAGCCCTATTTTCTGCACCAAGTAATCACAGGCTATGTTCACCACCATAAGTGACACGTGGTATTATTTCATTTGTCATTTGTTTATTGTCTCTCCTACCCCACACTCATCGCCTGGACAAACTCTCAAGGGCAAGGACAATGACATACTTTTGTCCATACTGCACAAGCCTAGGAGAGCATCTCATTTATAAAATTTAAGAACTACATTCTGTTGACATTCAAGAGCTGATGTCCCTATACCTTCAAATACCCCACACATTGATGAATATATTAAATAACTACAGGATGTCATTTCCTCCCCAAATCTAGTATATTTTAACTGAAAAATATGAATGATGCCTTGAAGCTTCTAATGACTTTATAAGCTACCATATTCTGGTCAGATTCTCACCAAAATGGCTTAATGAATTATGCTTCCTTGTTCTGGAATCACATCCTCCAACTGTTTTCACATCACATTTGACATTCTGTTCTTTGAAATTGCTATTAGGCTGGAAATCTGTCTTTCTCAGGCCTCTTTATTTTTAATACTGGGACTAGCAGAACTGGTTTTTTTGACAAAGGAACAAAGCATTAAAAAAAAAAATCACATTAAGCTGGGCATGGTGGCACATGCCTATAGTCCCAGCTAATCAGGAAGCTGAGGTGGGAGGATCACTTAAGAGCCCAGGAGTTCAAATCCAGCTTGTGCAACATAACAAGACTCAATCTCTTAAGAAAACATCATATCATAAAATTTACTATCTAAGAGAACAAAATTCTGTTTATGCTGGTAGTCAGCTAGGATCACTCACTACCTGAGAAACTCACTCCCACCCACAAGCCTGTGACTCCAATTCATGGCTCAGCAAAATTACAAATGACTGTATATCGTAGACCTTGGATTTGCAAATAATCAAAACCATGCATGCTGATCCTAGGGAAGACAAGTGTCTATGATATAATAGGTAAAGCTGACAATAGCACTGATCCTACTAGTTACCAAGCCCACGTGACTATGTGTATATAAAGCAGAATATCTGTCTGCATGAATATATAACATACGCTTGCAAACGTGAGTTTGGATATGAATATATTTTCACATTCTCCCTTGCTACATAAGATGCAACCTCAAAACAACGGCTTAAAATGACAATCATTTCCTCTTCTTCTTGCACACATTTCTAAGAATTGACTGAGCTTAGCTAGGTAGTTCTCACTGGGGTCTTTCTATGGTTGTAGTCGACATGTGAGTGATGCTAGAATCATCTCGAAAGCCTCTTTCATACACATGTCTAGGGTCTGGCCCAGGAAGACTTAAATAGTTGGGGGCTGGAGCGGGAAGAGAGGTGGCTCTTTGGGTATCTCTTTCTAATTCTATTTGGTCTCTCCATGTGATCACTCCAGCATGGTGGCTTCAGTGTAGCTGGGCTCTGAAGGCATGTGTCCTAGGAGAGAGACACAGAAAGAGAGAGAGAGAGGCCCTTGTTCTTGATAGAATAAGATGGGTGCTGTGCTCTTACAAAATCATGTATTTCCCATCACCCTTGCTGCCTTCCATTGCTTGGAAGCAAGTCACAGGTGCTGCCCATACTTGTGACACAAAGGGTGAATAGAAAGAGGCAGGGATCATGGGAGCCACCTGAAAGTCTGTCTGCCACACTTAGTAAAATGAAGCCATGTTGCTCCAGGTCACATGGCTAGTGAGCAGCACAAACAGGATTTGAGCCCAAGCAGTCTGACTCCAGAGTCCTCATTCTCAGTTAGTACAACACTGGGCCACTCAGTGTGAGTGAATATTTTTCAATTGCTACAATTCTGATCTTAAATGAATGCATTCTCCTCTGTGTCCTCGGTTAGTAAGAGACTATGCTGTTTTCTTAACACTGACAGAATCATGCCTCTGAGTCTACAAAGCTGAAGACCAGACCCTAACACAAAGTAACTTTATGCAGGTAACGCCACCCACCAACAAAGTTTCCCTGCTGACACCTGCTCTGGGGTTATACCTTCAAGCCACAATAACACACCTGACGTATTCATATAAACAGAGAAAGAGACCTTGTCGGAAGACTATGCATGGCCTTAGAACAACTTCAGGCCAGAAGCACATAGGCAGGAACAAATGGGTAGCGGAAAAATGGATAACAACTGGGAGAAAGTCCTGTAGATGCTGGGGTTTCAGCGTTGGAAAGGACCCCAGCGGGAGCAGATTTTCTACAATATAACAGGCTGAAAAAATACATCTCTGTAAAAATAAAGAAAAGCCTAACCGAGTGCAGCTGCCATCCTCCCAATAATTAGATTTGGAGGATTATTGCTGAGATGAATGGAAGATATCATATGGTCACTGCTAGAAATATTTGCCATCCCTGCCTAACTACGCTCGTAGACACTAGAGTTCTTAGCAGACCCACATATGTTTGTTTTTAATTAAAATGTGCTGAATGAACCGTTAGCAGCACTAAAATAATGAAGAAAAGCAACACAAGACAAATCGGCTAATTGACAACTCCAAACATTCTATTTTATAACCTTCAGTTATGTTAATGGAGATTTCCAATATGTTCTAGCTGAAATAATAATGACACAAACAGTTACATAATCATCTAAGAGGTAGATAAAAATATAAATTACTACAGCAGCAAAAACCACAAATGGGTCAAAGGATTATAAATTCATTTTCTCCGTCTTTATTCCACAAGTATTTATTGAGTGCTAACTGCTTATTACATGTCAGGCTCTCACGGGCTAATGCCTGTGATGAAATCATCCTAGTGTTTTCAAATATACATTTTTGTTTCAGATAGCATGTTCTATGAGTATCCAAGTGTTAGCAGAGTATATCTCCAACCACATGATGAAACAAAACAGCAAGCAACTCTTGAAAGAGAGAGACCATCATTTTAAGTTATTTCAAAAGCTAGTTTATGTGAAGGCAGAGAATCTGGCCAAGATCTTAACAAATTACATTTTATTCAGTGCACAAGAAACTAGCACAGCTGCCTGAAGGAAAGTAAGGTCTTGGGATTGTGTACACAGTACAAGGCCAAAGGGCAGCCCCGTTCCAAGTAGACCATAAACAGGAGGTACATTGGAGGCCTTTCCAAAGATCGTGGCCAAATTTCAGCCGTGAGATAACCAGAATTCCGGCCAAAATTGGGAGTGATGGAAACTGTCAAATGTCTTTAGATATTTTGTGAAGATTAAACCCTTGGCTGAGTAGTCTCTGATGAATGGAGGAGAATAATTCAGAGACGCTGAACGCCTTTGCTCGTAGCTTGGGGGGTGGGGGCAGGATATCAATGAGGTAAATTAATTCCAATGCATTTAGAGTTTATTTACAACTAAACTGCAAAGCCTCAATCTCATCCATATTCAATCAGAGAAAATTGTGGCTTATCCAAGACAAGACGTGAGCCAAAATTTGGGGCGAGGGTGACATCATCTGAAAGGGCTGGAAATGAAGTGTAAATTTGAATATCATCTGTATATAAGTGATAATTAAAGCTGTGAGACTCAATACGTGCCAAGAGAGAAAGTCAATAAAAATGAAGAACAACAGTGTCCCAAGCCACGTGTTACTTCTGAAATGGAGATTTATTATTTTTTTTAGGTGATGGGGGCGAGATTTTCTTTCCTGCTGAATGATCTCAAAAACAGATAAAGATCACTTGCAAGAAAGGCTCACATCCTCTTCTGATAGTCACAGAGGGGCCTGAACGTTGAACAAAGAGTGGCTTTTCTGTAAGATTTGTATTACAAAGAAATAGGAAATCATTCCATTTACTTTGTGGAAGACCCCACCACCACCACCATCAATAGATCATGTTAGTAAATAATATTTGAGAGAACCACCAATTTAAGCTGACACTTGATTGTCCTTTTCAAGTCTGGTATTAAATTTGGGCAGGAAACACAAGTCACTTTCATCTGGGTGCTCCATAATTTCATTCATGCAGTGAAGAAATAGATTCTCTATTCTCAGCTGTGTTTGAACGTTTTAACAGTGGGATAACTGAAGTAAGATGCAACTTGAATCAAATGAAATGGAGACTAGTCCATAAGGAATTCTTCATCATGAATAATAGCTCTTTTCCTAATCCTGCCTCTGGAATCTACCACTTAGGGCTCTTTTTATTTTGAATACCAGCCACCTTTCCAGATCAGAGAAGCTTCCTAAAAACAAGTTCCTGAGTAGCTTGGGCTGAGCAGGGAGTGAGTCTAGTTGTAAACAATGAGTGTTATGGGCTGAATCGTGTCTCCCTAAAATTTATATGTTGGAATCCTACCCCCTCAGTGCCTCAGAACAGTATTTGGAGACAGGGTCTTTAAAGAGTTATAAGTTTAAATAAAGTCATATGGGTGGGTCCTAATCCAATACGATGCGTATCCTTATAAGAGGATATTTGGATATAGACACACACGCAGAGGAGACCATCTCCAAGCCAAGGAGGGATTCCTCAGAAGAAGCCAACCCTGCTCGCACTTGAGCTCAGACTTCTGGCTACAGAATTCTGAGAAAATAAATTTCTGTTGTTTAACCCACCCAGTCTGTGGTACTTTGTTATGGTAGCCCTAGCAAACTAATACAGGGGGCAAAAGAATTAGGGCCAGCTTATGTATTTTCTATGGAAGCTCCTTTTCTTGAATGTTCCTACTGTGTCATCTTGAGCAAATAAATAACTTTTTTTTTTTTAACTTCCTTGGGCTTTAGTCTCTTCATTTCTAAATTGGGTTGGAAAATACTGAGTTCATAGTATTGTTGCACTGGAAGTAGATTCTCAACGAATTAACACAAACTTCTTTCCTTCCCTCTTCCATTCTCTGTACAATCATAAAATACTGTGGCTTCCTGGTTTAGTCATTTATATGTGACTTTAGACAAGTTATTGAACCTTTCTCACATTCTGCTTTGTAAGATTGTGAAAATTAAAATTCACAGCCTGGGCAACATAGTGAGACCCAGTCTCCAAACAAACAAACAAACAAACAAATATAGCCAGGCTGGGGCAGGAGGATCTCTTGAGCCCAGGAGTTTGAGGTTGCAGTGAGCTATGATCACGTCATTGCACTCTAGCCTGGGTGACCGAGCGAGACCCTGTCTCTAAAAAATTAAATTAAATTAAATTAAAATAAAAAGAAGTTCAGATGACAATGTCTAAAGCCTGTAGCAGAGGGTCTGGTGCAGGGTAGGAGTTCAGTAAAAGTTGCTTTCATCCTTCATAGGCATGAGCCTGTTATCCACCAGCAGAGAAATGTTTACTGCTTTTGATATTATGCTCATTTATTTATTTATGCTCCTCCTCATTCTAAAAGGATTTTAGTCAACTCACAAAACTACTTCCAGAATAAACTAGTCCTGGAAAGGGAGAAATAGTGTGAGGTAGTAGACAAGATCACTGACCACTTTCCTATAACAAATTCAAAAAGGAATAGGGTTGATCCATATAGCATCCCACAGTTGCATGAACCCAAAATGCAGCGAGAAGGAGCAACATTTTTCTAGTGAGGTCAAGGTGAAATGAAGCCCCTCTGTGTGGCTTCTTTATGGTTTGACTTCATCCCAAAGTAAAATTAAAGTATCTCCAGGAATAGATGAGTTGGCTTTCACAACTTCTTTAAAAATTTAAGATATACAGTAAAATACAAAGAATATTATAACCAAACTTGCATATTCTACTACTCAAAATTAGAAACCATTCACATTTCACTGTATTTGCTTCCAATTTTTTTTAAAGAAATAACACTACAGCTAAAGTCTTGTTGAACCAGCCAACACAGAGGCAATCTCTAATGAGTTTGAATTGATCCTTTCAGAGCATTTAAATGTTTATACATGTGGGTTTGTGTGTGTGATGTGTGCTTCATGCCTATAAGTGGGAAGTGGTATCATATGATATGTACCATTATGCCTCATGCACTTTCAACGTTGCTTTCTGAGATGGAGACACATTGTTCCACGTGGATCTCATTTATTGCTTGTAGGGGCAGTGTATGAACTAAAATTGTGTCCCCCTCAAAATTTGTATGTAGAAGTCCTACCCTCATAGTACTTCAGAATGTGACTGTATTTGGAGATAAGGTCTTTAAGAGGCAATTAGGTGAGGTCACAAGGGTGGGCTCTAACCCAATATAACTGGTATCTTTGTAAGAAGGGGAGATAAAGACACAGACACATGCAGAGGGAAGACCACATGAGAACACGGAAAATGTGGTTATGTGTACGACAAGGAGAGAGGCCTCATAAGAAACCAGCCCTACTGACACCTTGACCACAGACTTCAAGATTTCAGAACTGTCAGAAAATTAGTGTCTGTAGGTTAAGCCACCCAGTCTGTGGTTCTTTGTCATGGCAGCCCTAGCAAACTACTACAGTCAGCAAAGTGTATTTCAGCCATTCTCATGATAGGCATTTAGATGGAAGCTAGGCACAAATACACATCCTTGCACATGGCTCCTTGTGCACACTTGTGGGAGTAAATACCTAAGGCAAATACCTAGAACTGTAATTGCTGTTACGGGGGATGCACATTTTCAAATTTGCAGGATGCTGCCAAATTGCTCTCTAAAGTGTCTATATAAATTTACACTCCCAGCAACAGGAAATGAGAGTACCAGTCCTGTGCAGCCTTGCCAACGTCTGATATTCTCAAACTTAAACATTTCTGTCAATATGATAGGCTAAATTCTTATTGTTATCTTAACTGCACTTTCCTAATTTTGTATAACATTGAATATTTTTAATACATACATTGTCTATTCTTATTTCCTCTTCTATAAATTATTAGTTCATATCCTTTGCCTGTTTTTCCTTTGGGTTTTATCTTTTTCTACCTGATTGGTGAGAATTACATACATTCTAGATAATAATCCTCTGTCTGCTAGATATTCTGTAAATATTGATACCCTCTCTCAGGCTACTACTTGTCTTTTAATCTTGGTCATGGCATTATTTTGACAAAAGGTTTTTAATTAGGAATAATCAGATGTACCTCTATTTATAGTTTTTATTTTTTGTGTTGCCTTAAAGGAAACCTTTCCTGTCCAAAATTCACAAAGGTGTTCTCTTACAATTTATTCTAATAGTCTTATTTTCCCCATGTTTAGGTCTTTAGTACATCTTTAAATTTATTTCTATGGCGGAAAAAGGAATTTTCTTTTCTTTTCTATTTTTTCCCTTTCTTTACCATTTGGGAATGAATTATCCTAACACCACTTACTTAAATACCAAATACTTACTCTAATCATTAAAAAAAATATATTCACTAAAGCACCCACAGATCATCTCATTTTAAAGAGTGTAATTTCCTGATAAATCCTCCCTAATGTATTAGGAGAAAAATGTAGCCCTAGGTAAGTAAATAAGCTGACCTAAATGGGTATTTGGACATGAGCCAAGCAAATGCTTGAGGTCGTCTGCCAAAAAATGGTTTTGATATTGGAAGAGTCGATGTTAAGCCCTCCTTCCTGACAGTCACTGGATAGTGGGGCCAGGTGTCTTTTGAGGCCACTCTGAGTTTGTAATGATTAGACCATGTCGATGGCATTTAGAAAAAGACTTGTCCTTCCATTGTCCCGTCAGGGGAATGTGCTTCCTGCCCACGAGAGCAGTGGCCCCTGCGCAGAAATCTCTGGAATGACGTGCTGAAGCCAGCCACACGATGTCTCTGGGGTGGATGACAGGGGTGTTTCTAGGAGGCTAATTTTTCACCAAGTTCGTTTTCTGTCTCTATTAACTTCTTTTGACCATATGCCTATATTACTGATTCAAAATAATAATTTTTTAAAGCTACTCCTCCCCCCAATTTGTCCCTAAGACACTAAAGAAAACCAGGAAAAAAAATATTCCTGCGGTATTCTGCTTAAAAAAGAAACATAGAGAAATGAGAACTTTTTGAGGGGGTAATTCAAATAGCAATTACACTTCACCTTAATTGTTTGAATAATTTACACCATTGATTTTCAAATATTTCTTAGTGACAAAATACTAGTTCAAACAAGGTCTTTCTCAGAAGACCAACATATAAAATAGATGAAATGCAAGTATTCCTGTTTAAAATGGGGATCTCTATTAGGGGCCTTTCGGGGGGCTCTGTGGGCCCCCCCAGGGCTCTTCAGAATGCTTTGAGAACCTTCCTGTAAAGTCAATGCATTTGAGAGTCAGGTATAAGTTATAACGACCTTTTGAACTTTCTTCACGTAGTAATACTATACCCCACTCCAAAATTCACAGCGTTGGGTACCCACTGATTCTGTAAATATTTCTCGAGCATCTACTATTTTCCAGGCCATAGAATAGACACCAAGGAGGAGAGGACTTGGAGCTGGTGAGGTCTGAGCAGAAGTCTGAAGCGTGAATAGGACACAACCGAGAGTCAGGGAGGGCATTCCAGGCCTAGCAGACTGCCGGGGAAAGCCAGAAGAAGCAGGCCGGCAGATCAGGAGAATACGTGTAAAGGATAAAAAAAGAAAAACCAAAACACTACAGAGGCAAGGTTGTCCCCCCTCAGCAGGTGGAGACTCGCGGGCATCTGTCGGCAGCGGCAGGTGCGGAAACCGGAGAGGCAGGGAGCGGTGAGCTGTCCTTGCCTGGTGGACCTTTCTAAGTTTGGACTTGGAAGGCCGCGGGGAAGCGATTGAAGGGTCTTAAACAGGAGATTGAGGTAGTCATATTTGTGCTTTGGAACGACTGCTCTGACCTACTGAGTATTGAAAGGGGACATGATCAAGGCAGCGAGACTGGGTAGGAGGTGGACGCAGCCACCTGGGGAGGAGAGGATGACGGCTGGGCCTGAGGCGAGGCGGCGGAGATGAAGCAGAGGGGGTGACTAAGAATTAACTGGATGCTGGTGGGCAGTGGAAAAGGGAGGGGTCTCGGGGGTTCCTGGAGTTGGGGTTGTGTAACGGGGTCGCGTGGGATAACCAGTGCCTTTCAACAAAGCAAGGAGGACGCGAGAAGAGGCCTGGGCAGTAGGTGATGAGTTCCACTTGGGGGAAGCTTGTGGTTGACGTACCTGTAAGACATCAGGTGGAAATATCCAGTAGGCAATTGGATGCCCCGTCCTGGAGCTCAGGAGAGAGATGTGGGATGGAGGTGAACAGGCCAGCCTCAGCGAGATGATGAAAGAGGTCAAGGAGGTACTTGCAGTCCCTGGGAAGCAGGATCCAATGCTGCACAGAGAAGCGGCAGCGTAAGGACCAGAGACCCACTGGACATGGTAACTAGCGGTTCATTGGGGTTAATGAGGGGAGGCGTGTCCCAGGGACTTGGGCAGTCAATGTGCAGTGAGGGACGGGCAGGGGACAGGAGGAGGAGGAGGACCATCCTTCCCAGGACTGCGATGATGGAGGGAGTGTGAGCTGCCTCGGGGTGGGCCTGCTTCAGTACTGACGAGCGACACGTGGGGCAACGGAACCAGCCAGCCTCAATTCCAACCACGCAAGAGAAGCACTTGGGGAATTTAAAACAACAACAACAACAACAACAAAACACCAAACCTGGGCCATAGATTTAATTGGTCTGGGGTGGGCCTGGGCAAGGCTGTATTTTGAAAGCTCCACAAGAAAGTCTAATGTGCAGCCACGTTTAGGAACCACCGTTCCAGTCATTCCCTATTTGGAGCAAAAAAGACTGAATCGGGTTGCTCTGGGAGAAGTCACATGACTGTCCCAGGGACCCACCTTGCTAGGACATACAGGAAAGATAAGCAAAAGAAATAGAGTCCAGCAAATTAAAATGCGTCCATGTGGCCCAGTTCTGTTCAGCAGAGACAGGCCCTGAAATTCGGGGAACACCAAAAAATGTGTTCTCCCTTGTTAGAGAAGAGAACTTCACTGGGCTTTCCCAGAACATAACAGACCTGTCCCCCAAATTATTCTGAGTCTATACTCGCCAAACATCCTTTTGATTGATAATTGTGCTTTGCCTGGTAATTTTTAAAATTATACATATTTTTCAAAATTCGAAAGGAATAGATGTATAGGATAAAAAAATGCCATCTACCTCCTTGCTTCCTCCTTTCCCTTGTAGATTCCAGCTGTGGAGGTTCCTGTGTGCCTTATACCCGAGGAGGTGTCATGTGTAAGCCAAGGTCAAGTCTACTTCCTTTTGGTAAATGCTTATACCATTCCAGGCAAATGCCCGCCACGCCAGTGTGTCAGATGCATTTCTCCAAACCCACCAACTCAAAGACCAGTCTGTTGGCCCGCCCCACGCCCACTGCTTTGGATATTAGACCCTGGGGTAGCGCTGGCGGGCCTGGCCATGGAGAGAATTTGTCCTTTGGGGATGACCTTGAATTCTCCCCCCAACCTCACTTTCTTTTCCTACACGCAGATTTCTTTCTGTCGGCTCATTTTATCTTTGTCCTTTTTGCTTCCTTTTTCTACACAATCATTCTTTTTTACATATTAACACATTAACAGCCATGAGAGTTGTATTTAACTAGTTTTGGCCCCAGGGCCACATGAAGCATATATAAGATCTTGTTGATGTTCTTATTGTTATAATTAATACTGATAATTTAATTCTAAAAATGTGGATTAAATGAATAGAAATCAATACATTTTGTTTTTCTATTTATGTTTACCTTTAAATGACTCAAAGTTTTTATTTTATTTTCGTAATAAAACACTGTGGCCCTGAGGAGAAGTTTCTGGGTTTTTTGTGTGTCAGTCAATGTATTAAATAAGTAACCTATGTTTAATTTAGAAAATACATAAAAACAAAGAGATGGGAAAAAACAAAGATGTAATCCCTCCACCTTTCTGTGTATACTTCCAGAACACTACACACACACACAATTTTTGTTTTCATGGAAATAAAATCGTATAAGCTAGACCAGTGGTTCTCAGTCAGGGAGGGTGATTTCCATTTGGCAATGGCGCAGACATTCTGGGTTATCAAAACTGGGGTGGATGGTGCTACTGGCATCTAGTGGCAGAGACCAGAGACACCGCTAAACATCCTACAATGCACAGGACGGCCTTCAACAATAACAAATTATCTAGTTTCAAATGTCAAAAGTACTCAGGTTAGGAAATTCTGGCCTAGATCAGGGTTCAGCAAACTATAGCCCTCAGTGGTTGGCTGATTGTTTTTATAAATAAAGTTTTATTGGAACATAGTGATATCCATTCATTTATATGTTGTCTGTGGCTGCCTTTGCCTTAGAAGGCAGTTGAGTAGTTGTAACAGAGACATGTGATCACAAAGCCTAACATAAACATATGAAATTTTAAGTTTTTCTAGTAGCCACCATTTTTAAAAGTACAAAGAAGCAGGGGAAATTGATTTTAATAATATCTCCAAAATATTATCATATCAACCTTGCAATCAATATAAAATTTATTAATGAAATATTTTACATTCTTTTTCCCCCCATAGTAAGTCTTCACTTATATCACATCTCAATTCCAATTAGCCACGTTCCAAGTGCTCATGTGGCTAGTGGCTACTATTACAAGCACTTTTTTCACTTAACGTAAATAAAAGTCTTTTCGCGTCCACTGTACATTTTATACCACTTTTAAATGGCTCAATTTATTTAAAAGATCCCCATTTTCTGGATATTTATATTGCTTTAGCGCTTCATAATTATGAACCACGCTGCCATGAACATTCTTATATAAAACTGTATACCCCATCTTTAATTATTTCCTTAGGATAAATTCCCAGATGTGGGTCAAAGAGCATATATACATTTTTAAGGCTTTTGAAATATATTTTTAAATAATAATACCTCCCCTACAAGATGGCTACAAGGATTAAGTGAGCTAGTACACATAAACCAATTTTATTAATTCAAGTAAGGTTAATAAAACTTACAATAGCAGTGCCTGGCACATAAAGGCACTCTATAAATACCTCCTATTGTTATTAACAGTGTTACTCCTCAAATCCTCCCTAGCACTGGTGTTGTAATTTATACCCCCACTAACATTGTCTAAGAATGCTCGTTTCCCATGTAGTCTCTCTGATACTATCGTTTTTGTAGCCCTTGCAGATTTTATATGCAGAATTGTCTTCTTGTTATTGTTGGTTTATCTGACTATAGTTCATTAGGTTTTGTATATTTAGGATTAGTTTTTCTTGGGCAGATTTGTCATAAGCTCAGTCTATAGCCACATGTGCCTATTTGTATCAGTCAGCTTTCACTGGGTTATGCCATTGGAACAGATGACCCTAACATTTTAGTGGCTCGCAATAACAAGTAAGTATTTCTCACATGACATGCGAGAGCCCACGGTGAAAGAGCAGCACCTGTCGGGGACATGACATTCCCATGGTAGAAGAAAAGGAACAAATATGCAAGAGAGTGAAGCCTCCCAAAGCCTCTCCTCCTGCTGCACACAGCCTCTTCGGCTCTTCTGCTGATATCTCCTTGGCCAGAGCAAGTCATGGCACCAAGCTCAATATCAACGGGGCTGAGAAGTGTATTCCTACCATAAAAGACACTGCAAGCTATGTGGCAATGGGTGGGAATTGAGATAGGGAGAGAATGATTAGGAACAATAATACAATCTACTTCACCCGTGAAATCAACCCATTACGTTAAACTGGCTATGTGCTCCTACCCACCTGCAGTCAGGATCACCCCTATATGACTCATTATAGTTCTTAACAGAAGTGGTATGCTCCCTGCCCCTGGCCCGTGCCCCACAAGGGAAAAGATGACAGATACTGCGCTGCTAAACCACTTCCAATGTGCTCTAAGAGAGACTCAGCTTAAAGCGGACATGGATACATCTTCCACTTCCTGCATGAAGGGGCGAACTTGCTGGTCAACCAAAAGAGCTTTGTGCTCAAAGAAATCATGGCATCAAGCAGGGCGTGGTGGCTCACACCTATCGTCCTGGCACTTTGGGAAGCCAAGGTGGGAGGATCACTTGAGCCCAGGAGTTTGAGATCAGCCTGGGCAACACGGTGAGACCCCATCTCTACAAAAAATTTAAAAATTAGCTGGGCATGGTGGTGCACACCTGTAGTCCCAGCTACTAGGGAGGCTGAGGCAGGAGGATCGCTTGAGCCTAGGAGTTGTAGGTTGCAATGAGCTATAATGACCACACTGCACTCTACCCAGACAACAGAGCAAGATCCCGTCTCAAAAATAATAATAATTTCATCATTAAACAACTAGGAAAAAATAAATCTCTGAACGCTCTTACAGTCATCAAACAACAACTTTGATTCTTTAGGAAAGAGAGTGTAATGGTTCCCTTAGAGCAAGGGAGGATGGGGTTTATATCCTAGCTGCATCACCTGTAAGATCCACAGTTGCTATTAGCGGCAACAACGTCACCACTGTCACCTCCACCACCTTTTAAGGTCGAGGCAGCCACCATACTCCTGAACCCCAACAATAGCACCCTGGCTGCCCACAGGGGCGTTTACATACAAAAAGACCGGCCCCCATCCCGAGGAACTGAGCCGCAGGCTCTGCTAGCCCGACTGGCTGGAAAATTATTAAGCTATTTGAATTCTCATAAAAATGTATTCCTAAAATTCTAACACTAGACAGTTTTCGAAATTAATAAAGGTATATTAAAATTACAAGCTATTCCACCCCAAACCTGAAAGAAACCATTCTAGGAACATGCAAAATGAAAAGGAGTGATGCATGTTTCCTAAGGTAAGTCACTTCCTATTTGAATCATTTATTTATATAACAAGCCTTTCTGGACTGATTAAGAGAACTGCCAATTACATTTAGCAACCTTTCCCCAGGTTGACAAGAAGCACGACGTTTTCTTCCTGCTTTACATGTGAGAGCCTGTGCTGGAGGTTTTCGTCCTCCAATCCGTATTTTCTGTTAGTCTCTGGAAGGACTCGGTGCACAAAGGAAATACTTTTATCCAGAACCAGTGGCAAAGGAAAGAAAAGCAACACAATCCTTTCCCCCTCCCCGAGCTGATGAGCTTGCACGAGCCTTGGAACCTGGGCACGAGCGAAAGTATGGTATTTTCTTCTTTACTCATTTCTAAACTCTAAGCTTTTCAACTCCTAGCTCAAATCCCACCTCTGCTAAGAAGCCTTTTGTAACTACCCCAGTTGAGACCGGGTTTCCTTTCCCTCAACCCCAACTGCTCCTTCCTGACTTTGCCCATCATCAGCACTGTCTGCAGAGCCTCATAACAATGCTGGTCAACTTCCTAAGTGCACCGTAACAGCTACCGATTTACAGGTTCATTCCAATCTCCCTGCTTCTGGGGTTTGCAGCAACCAGTTCAGGGGTGAGCCTGTGGCCCCAGTAGGACCCTTAGGCATTTGCTCCGCATAGTCAAATACTCACTGGGAGCGAGAAGCTCCTGTCTTCTCCTAGGTTATGAGCTATAAGAAAATTGTATACCTGGAATTTCTCAAGACCATCTTCCCTAGACTCCCACAGAAAGCCAATGCTGAGAGGTGGAGAGCCCTGATGACATAGTTTGAACCCCTGGATGCAGCTGTGCCCAAAACTCTTGCACTAAACTTCCCAATTATGGGAGCAAATACATTCTGTTTTCTACTTAAGTGAATTTGAGTTGGTTTTTTCATTTACAACGTAAGTGACTCATATGCGCACTCACGCCTCCTCAGGAAAAAAGATGCTGCTGGCAAGGCTAATTCGGACTGCAAAACCTCCAGGGTCTTTGCATCTTGCTGCTCTCTTCTTGCCATGGTTTGGTTGAAGCTGGGTCGCCTCCATGTTTGTGCATGTATAGCCGGTGTCTGCAGGCACAGCTGTGGAATGGGCATGCCACTTGCCCTCACATGCATGTGGCAAGTAGTAGTGACACGGCCACCCCTAATGGCATGGGAGGCTGGGACGTGGCTCCATCTGGGCAGCTGTATGTCTAGCCACGACTCTATTTCCAAAAGAAAAAACGGTGTTGCACAACTGTCTAAGTCATGCCAGGTGTTTGTGGATTAAAACAATTGAAAGCGCCAGTCTAATTTAAATGCACGCAAGGTTGGGAGTGAGGTGAAGACAGGGCTGCATCATAGGTGAAAAGTGCTGGTGGGCAGAGCCTCTTGGGGTCTACATGGGGGGCTTGTGCTATGTCAACTTAGTGAAGCTGAAACCACATTTTCTAGAGTTCCCTTCCCTGTAGGGTTCCTAGGGTTGACCACAGTAGAAATTTGCATGAGATTTGGAAGGTGGACCATGAAGCCACAGCCTCCTACTCCGTAGGTCGGTGCAGGCCGCTGTGCTCGTCATTGCAGCTCCAGCGCATTGCTGTTGATCCGCTGCCTCACCTGGTCGCTCGGGGCGGCAGCCAGGCCTGCGGTTCCTCAGCAACCGCCCGATCTCCTTCTTCAGTTCTTCAAGTTATCCCCGGTCACTGGGGATGGAGGCGAGAGAAAGATGTCCTCCCAGGTTGCAGCCTTTCTTAAAATAAGGGTTTCTCAACCTTAGCACTATTGCTCTTTTGAGCCAGATAATTCTTTGTGGCGGGGACTGCCCTGTGCATTGCAGAATGTTTAGCGGCGTCCCTGGCCCCTACGTACCAGACACCAGTAGTAACCTTCATCCAAGTTGTGACAACCCAAACTGTCTCCAGACATTGCCAACTGTCTTCTAGGGTGCAAGGTTGCCCCGGTTGAGAAGCACTGTCTTCACATTCAGCTTTTCTTCTCAACTACTGGCTTTGTGACCCAGGGCAACTTCAAGTCCACCTCCAGATGCAAAGGTCTACGCAACCTTGCTGAGACCCCTCCACCAGCTGCCGCAGCCACAGAAATCTAATCTAATCTAATCCCTAGAATGGATCCCTTATTGCATGTTACTCACGGCGGTTCTGCTCAGGGCGGAAATATGACTTCCTTAGGCTGACACACTTTGCCCTTAAGGACCCCTCCCGCCATCCAAAACATTTTTTAAAAAATTATATTTTATTACTCTGTTGCTATAAAAACAAACATTATCTGAGCTGGATTCATTATCATGTACTCAGTATTGTACTCATTTTTCCTCCAACTTTAAAAGAAATTAAAATGAAAACTTTTGTCGTGCCCTGCAAGTATCATGAGCTGTAGCATCAAGTGCCTGGTGGAGAGGTTGGCCTCGGTCTGTGTCTTTCACTGAAACCTGAATGACATTGTATTCACTTCACACAATTATCTTCCCAGTAATCTGAACAGAAACACACGTGACAATGATTTGCTTCTTTCAAGACCGACCTGAGTTTAGGGGCCTCGCTCCAAGTACTTGGCGCTATGGTCAGTGGTAGCCGAGCAAAACTGGGTGAAGACCCTCCCCGGGACAGCGGTTAGCCTTGAAGCTGGGCCAGTAGGAACGATAGCTACTATACAGGGAATTCAGGGGAAAAGACAGTGTGAAAGAAAACTCCCTTTTAAAAACACATCAAAGAAAACAAGTTTGTCTCAAAATGAAATTGCAGACATGTGTTTTCTATGTATTTTCCATTAGATTGTTAATAATAGGATGTAAATCATCGCGTGGAGTCAGCCGGACCAATCCTGGGGCCCAGTTTCCTACTGGTGACGGCTGTTTCTGATTAGCTTGGAGCCCACTGCCCTGAGGAACAATGAGCACCTCTCGGGGATTGTTGGGGACAGGAAATTAAGCCATCAGGCATCTTGCCTATTATTCCTGCACATTCCTTAAGCTGGAAATCCATCAAATATGAAAGGAAGAAATATAAATTGGACAAAGTGGGAGGAAGTTGGGGATGCAGTTTTATTCCACACTCCCTTTCACGAGTTTGTCCACAAATGCTCGATATTCACTCCAGAATTAAAACACCTGCTTTCCACCAGATGTTTTATAGATGAGTACCATTGTGGATATTAGAAAGTTTTCTGTCAAAGCACCAAATTCTTCCTTTAGCAAAAACTCTGCTTTTTTATATGGAAATATCAGGAAACCATTTTGCAGTTGAACAACCAAACCAAAGGCAGTGGAGTTTTAAGATAAATGTTATGAAAATTGCATAAAACATTATATCAAAACCCTTGGCAGTGTCAAAAAGCAAGATTTCTGAATCCAATGAGTAGCTGAAGAAGAAAATTCAATTCCATTTTTTCACTTTGTCTGCCAATTTTTATAGCACTTTATTTAAAATGGAATCTCTAAAGAATCAATTCAAATTAGCTTTACAGTTTTCCCCAAAGAATCCGCTTTAAAATAAATTGAATTGGAGCATGTGACATAATAAGTGAGCATAAAATTCATGTTAACTAGTCCAAAGGAAAAACTTCTCATAATAAGGAAACAAATAATCTCACATGACTGAGCTAAAAATAGTCTTTAGATTGTCAGTTTCAAAATTGAACAAAAATAGGGGGAGTTATTATAATAATGATATGGCGCATTTCCCCCTAATGAAATGGCCTTGAATTTTGTAATAGATTACAGAAAGAGAGTCCTTTGGGCAAAGAGGAGATGCCAGACATGAGTTGCTTTCATAAATACAGTGACAGCAATGAAAATACCTTGCAGCTGGAACTGAGCAGTTTCGACTATTCTGCAGGGGGGCTCCCCCCTCAAGCCGGGGCAGGGCTGGGTCAGAGCGAGCCGACCCATCACGTTTGCTGCCCCTGTTCAGAAAACAGCTTTTGCTTCTGTGTTTGTTTTATTTTGATCAGGTAGATAGGTCTATCACAAACATTTGCTTAAAGTCTATTTATAAAGTTTACTTAGAATCTTAAGCTCCTTGAGAGCAGTGACAATATTTTATTTGACTGTAACCACCTAGTACCTATCCCAGTGCCTGACACACAGGAGGAATTCCGTAAATGTTTCAGGGAGAAAAACTGGGAATGACTAAGTCAATGAATCCATTTGTTGTTTAAATCAAATTAAACTTAGATTTCTGATTATAACTTTTTTTTTAAAAAAATTCACAGCTAAGTAAGTGTATAGTCAGTTTAATTAAGGATGGGATGGTTGAATGGTGGTGATTTTTTTTTTCCTCTACTGAAGCCAAGTAACAAATAACTGGGCTTATTGTAGAAGGCTTGGTGGAGATTCCCTAAAGCCCTGCCTAAAAGTAACTGTACAGGGAAGTTTATCTTCATGGGACTCAATGTCTTGGAATTTAGCTATGTCATGAAGTGTCATAATATCCATTGGGGCTTCCTTGCATTTTCACTGTGCTCATTCAACATAGCTTCATAAAGATCATGTTTTATTTCCTCAGCTCAAATGTGGGCACGTTCTAGAATTCTGCCCCATTGACTGGCACCTCAGTCACCCAGTTACGGAAGTCAGAAATCCTGGAGATAACTGGGCATCTCCTCCCTCGCCCAGTGCCTCCCACATCTACTCTGTCACCAACGCCTGCTTCCCATGCCCCGCCATTTCTGATCCCATAGATCCATCCCGTCCACTCATTTCCTTCCCTCCTAGCCCACCTCCTGAGTCCAGGCCACTTTCTTTTCTTGCTTGGATGCCTGTGGCATTTCCTGTAACCAGCGCTCTGCGGAATGTTCTCCGATACCCACGTACGTGTCTGCCCCTCTACCCTACAGCCAGACTGGTGCTTCCAAAAGGTAAAGCTAGCTGTGCCACCTCTGCCTTCACTTAACCTTCAATGGTCTTCCCGTGCTCTTGGGAAAAAGACAAAACT
The DNA here is from genome assembly GCA_008086735.1 of Cheirogaleus medius. NCBI lineage: Eukaryota > Metazoa > Chordata > Mammalia > Primates > Cheirogaleidae > Cheirogaleus > Cheirogaleus medius. The sequence continues at coordinate 11,424,331 of VBSM01001979.1, read as the reverse complement.
CCTTGCCATGGTCTACAAGGCCCTGCACGGCCTCCCCCAACCCCTGTAAAGTCAGCTCCATCCTAGGCCCTGGGCTCTGCCTACAGCTCCCAGTCGCCATGGCCTGCCATGCCTTGGTCACGTCTATGTGCCAAGTTCCTCCCACTGCAGGGCTTTGGCACATGCTCTTTCCTCTTTCTGGAATGCCCTTTCCCTCCTCTTTGTTGAGTTAGCTCTTCCTCTTCCTGGAAATGCCCGCTGAATACTCAGGGAGGCCACCTGAGGTTCCTGCTTGGTTACCTGACCTCTCCCTGTTAAATCTCTGTCTGTCCAGAAACCTCTCTGTTACGGGCTGAATTATGTCTCCCTCAAATTCATATGTTGAAGTCCTAACTCCCTAGTACCTTAGAATGTGACCGTATTTGGAGAGAGGGCCTTTAGCTAGATGAATAAGTTAAAATTAGGCTATTAAGATGGGCCCTAATCCAATGACTGGTGTCCTTATAAGATGAGGGAATTTGGACACAGGAAGTGATATGAGGGCACAGAGGAAAGACCACGGGAGGACACCGCTACAAGGTGGCCATCTGCAAACCAAAGAAACAGCTCTGCCTGCCAAGACCTTGATGTTGGTCTTCTAGTCTCCAGCACTATGGGAAAATGAGCTTTTGTATTTAAGCCGCCCAGCCTGTGGCGTTTTGTGATGCTACCCCGAGCAGACTAAGAAGCTCTCCTTCATAGTCATGGCTGCAATCTGTTTTATTACCCGATTGCCATCTCCCTGATAAGATACAAGCTTTGTGAGGACAGGAACTGGGTCTGGTTTTGCTCAGCCAAGTATCCCTAGAGCCTGGCACGGTGCTTGTATGTAGTTGGCATTCAATAAATAATTGCCCCAGGAATGAATGAATGGGCAAGGAAAAACATATACGTGAACGGATGAACACGCACATGAAAGAAACGGTAATTACGCAAGTGGTTTTACCTCTGGGAAGATTCACTTTAGGCCTGGGTTGCATCTAGAAGCAAGGGCACCTTGTATTAACTAATGTGGGTATTAGCATGCATTTATGTAATTTCACTAGATACAGCCAATTCCTGGAGTTTCAAGCTGTTAGTCCCTCAGAGAAACACTATTCAATGAAATCTAAGCTCATAGATTTCATTTTTAAAGAGGCAAAATGTATCTCTCTAGGGTTAGAAAAGATCATTCTCAGAAATATAAATCCAACATCCTTGCAATTGGAAGAAAATACAAAAGCGAGAGAAATGTCCTCATTTGTTTCTAACCACGCTGATTAATGGCGTGCTTGGTTTCGGCTTGGAAGGTGTCCTTGCTGGTTTCCATGGGGGCCATGACACAGCGAGAGCACCGTGGAATCGCCACGCGGGAGGGTTTCTGCCCAAGTCTTCAGAGGCGCCTTCTTTTCTGAGAAACTCATAATTCACTTAATTATTCATTCTGTTTATTTACTGTATAGTTATTACACATAAATATGGTGCAAATCCCCAGAATCCTCAAACACCAGATGCCGGTTTCCCTCTGCAGTCCCAAAAGACATAGCCAAGCCATCACTGTGAGAATTAAAACAACAACAACTAAAACCCAATTAAAATTGTGCCAGCATGTTCATTTCCAAAAGAAAAACCCTGCAAATGAATAAGCTTTTAGTCACTCTCCTGACTGATTCTGCAAAGAAACAAACAAACAAAAAGCCTCCTTAAAGCGAAAACTGAAATATCATTAGTATTTAAATCACAGCTACCTTGAACTTTGTGCTGCACAGAAAGGGCATTGGCTAAGTCAACCTTACATCATTCCTTCCGTTTTCAAAGTCAAATGATTGAAGAAGATAGTGTTTTTCTTTTCAAATTTCCCACGTGTCTGGCAAAGGCCAATGATGGTTGGGGAGAAGCCAGGTGGTATCACAACATTAATGTGGGGGTCTTGGAATCCTTGGGTTACACGACCCCTTCATGTTAGTGATCTAAGATGGGGACCCCTTCATGTTAGTGATCTAAGATGGGATGAACCTGGTGTACCTCGCTCACTTGAGAACATGACTGGGCTTCCTGAGGAAGTGAACTTGCAGCCCAAGCTCTTTGAACAAAGTCTAATACAGCACAGGTCACTGCCAAGGGCAAAGGAGGCCAGCCTCCCATGAGAAATGGTGGGAGGGCAGTGCAGGGCCGACCACTGGGATGGAGGATGTGGGTAGGTGTGTGGGGAGAAGGAGGGAAGGGGTGTGTGTGTGTGTGTGTGTGTGCATGCATGTGTGTGATGGTGTACAGGTCCCTGATCCTCTGGTGACCTTGGCCTTGTGCAGAACAAAGTAGTCTTTGAGAGAGTGCGAGACTATGGCCACTGACTGTGGTCACCCTTAATAAAGCGTCACGCTGTAACTGGGAGATGTGTCTAGACCACTACACTCACACCAGCATGTCTGTGGGAGGTCAGTGACCAGGCTCACAGCGACCTCTGAGATGCAGGCTACTGATTCCATTATTAGAAATGCTTGAAGCTCTTCTGGATCTGTAGTGCCTCCCCAAACCCAGGGCTCAGACCTGAAAGGCCAGGGGTCTCCATCCTCATTGTTGAGAGTATGAGAATGGGTGAGCTCAGAGCCAGGCTGCCCGGGTTCAAAATCCCAGGTCTCTGCTTACCCCTAAAGGTCCTCATGTTTCCTCCTGAGAGCAAAGACTGTGCCTCTGTCTTACAGTTGCCACAAGAATCTAACATGACAATGCATGTACAGTGCTGAGAACAAGGTTGACCAATGGCAGGCATACGATAAACACTGGCTTTTAACATCAATGTTAATCATTTCTAGGGCATGTGGCGATTTAGCACAGCATAGAACTAAGCTTCGCGGCAACCCTGTTTTTCCTACTTTTTATTCCCAAAGCAGCCGATAGGATTATTTGTTTTACTCTTTAGCCATGAGAATGGCACCTGGCACTTCAGATTAAAATAAGTTCATTGCCTCCTATCCCACAGTGCCTCATGGCCACTGTGGTTACCTGTTGCAAACGTTTTCTAGTCACGTAGCCTAATCTGGGGCCTTTTTGCCGAGAAGGCAGTAATTTTTCTAATCTATTTGGCACCCACATTGTGAAGTATCAGCCCCACCAAAACACAAAAGGTCTTCATTAATAATATATGGAATAAGAACTCTGGATAATATCTCGTTATTGCTTTCTTATTAACATAACGTCAATAATCTGCTGTCCTTTAAGAATTCATGTGTATGAAAGCCTGGTCTATTAAGTTATGGCTCAAATTAGATATATTAACTAGTGACACCCATGATATCATGAAAGAAACATGGAAGAACTGAAAAAAATCAATTTTAAATTAAAATAAAATCATTCTTTCTTATGCTTTGATTTTCAAAGCAGCTGCTCTTTTAAATTAGCAATGACATCACTTCACTGTCAGATGTCAAAGTTAAATGCACATGCACCCCAGCCCCTTCCTAACTGACACACACTTTTTAGTAGCGTTGCTCTGATTTCTTCTTTTGTGTGGGGTAGGGAGTGGAAGGGAGATGAGGAAGCAGGGGCTGAGGGAGGGTAGGGAGGGAAGGTCAAGCACGTGGCTCTATGAATTCACAGTTACAGCACTATCTGAGTCAGGCACCAGGGACCGTGAGACTCTGGGCAGCGTTTTCATAAAAATGTAGAACTGGAAGATCCCATAGAGATCAGCTAATCAACCATTTCCCAAAATATGAACCATGGCTGGGCTGGCTGGGATCAAATCATGGCTCCGCTACTTACCAGCTTTAAGCCTCCCTGTGCCTCAGTTTCCTCACTTGTAAAGTGGGGATTGTAATGGAATTTTCCACAGTGGGTTGTTGGGACTAGTAAATGAGCTTATGTATAAAGTGCTAGAACAATCTCAAAAAACAAAATATGAACCATGGAACATCAGTTCTTTATCATGGCTGTCTGTCTATGCACACACATACTTGGGAACATACAAGCAAACACACATACACATACATACACAGTTCTATGATCCATCGAATAAGTCTGAGTAACTCTGCACATTCTACCCAATTCTTGAAGTGCCATAATGGACTTCAGCATTTTAAAGGCTCTGTGAACACCTACATTAAAAAAAATACCCATTTATCATCTTGAAGTATTTCCCCAGCTTCCCTGGTCATGGCACCCTTTGTTTATATAATACTAACTCATGTATAATGGTGCAATGGACATAATGTTTGTGTCTTCCCAAAATTGATACATTGAAATCCTAACCCCCAATGTGATGGTAATAGGAGGTGGGGCCTTTGGGAAACAATTAGGTCATGAGGGGGAAATCCTCATGTATAGGATCAGTGCCCTTATAAAAGAGATTCCAGAGAACTCTCTTGCCCCTTGTACCATATGAGGACACAGTGACAAGAAGGCTTTCTATGAACCAGGAAGCAGGCCCTCCCCAGACACCAAATCTGCTAGTGCCTGGATTTTGAACTCCCTAGCCTCCAGAACTACAAGAAATAAATGTTTGTTGTTAAGCTACCCAGTCTATGGTATTTTTGTTATAGAAACCAGACTGGATTAAGACAAATGAGCAATGAGCAATCTTATCTAAGTCAACTTCCTCATTGAAATTGATGAAGAAAAGGAAATTGGTTGACTTGCCACAGTCAAGAAAAGTGATTGACTTGCAAAAGAGCACAGAGATAGGCACTGAGTGGAAAGTAGAATCCAGGCCTTGTGATACTGAGTTCCATACCATACTGCCTTGCAGAGGAATTTCCCTCTAATTCATCAGAGTATCAAAATCTGCCATTTATCAGGCACTGGACCAGGCACTACAGTCACAAAAACAGAAAAGACACATAGTCCTAGCCTTTGAGAAGTTCATAATCAAGAGTTGGAAACAGATATGGAAGTACACAGATCACATTACAACATGGGGAGACCTCTGAAGAGACTTCTGTGGGAGTCCAGAAGGAAGCATGACTACCCTCTAAAAGAGTTAGGAGACTTGTCATACATGAGGTGATGTGGGCATGGGGCCGTGAAGGGTGCCAGGCCATGAAGGCTTTGTCCTCATCAATAGATAAATGCTGTTATCAAGAGAGTGGGTTCACCATAAAAAAGACAAGTTTGATGCCTCTCTCTCTTGTGCGCGTGTGCACGCTCCCTCACTCTCACTCTCTCCTTCTTGCCCTCTGCCATGAAATGATGTGGCAAGAAGAATGCCTTCAGCAAATGCTGACCCCTCAATCTTGGACTTCTCAGGCTTCAGAGCTGTAAGAAATAAATTTCCATTCTTTATGCATTACCCAGTCTCAGGTATTTTGTTATAGCAGCAAAAAATGAACTAAGACAAAGAATGATCAGGAAGTTTCCTGCAGAATGTTTATCTCCCCCTTGATACCTTTCTAAGGAGTTCCCACAATAGCTCTCTTGTATGGGGTACTGTTTGCATATATCACCATGATATTACCACAGTACTCTGTCAGCTAATTGGACCACGGTGGGCACCTGACCCAGAGCAGCCAGTCGCCCTACAGGAGGGTCTAGGAAGTGTTGTCCAATAGAACTTGCCGCAATTATGAGAACATTCTATTTAGTGCTGTTCAACAGGGTTACCACTAACCACATGCAGCTACTGGACACTTGAAATATGGCCACTGAATATAGCTATTTGGTGAAAAACTGAATTTTAAATTTTATTTAATTTTAATTTGCTAAAAATTAAATTTAAATAGCCACATGAGCTCTTGGCTACTACGTTGGACAGCATATCTTTAGGTTGATTAACAGATTCACTTGGTAATTCTAATTTAAAATACAAGTTGCTTTAAATTTGTGATTTTAAGTTGAAATCCAAGTTTATAAATAGTATTGGAAAATTCAAGAGAATTAAGATTTAATAGAATTCATTATTCTTGAAAACATTGAGATACATGGGAATATGTATTTGTTCACTGGAGAATCAAAGGACTTAAAAAAGAATTGACTTAAAGATTTGAAAAGATTCAGAATAAGTGTTCTGACCACAGTGGAATTAGGTAGAAATCAATAAAGAAAACTAGAAAACCCACAACCTTTGAAAATTTAACAATTCATTTCTAAATAGTCCATTTGTCAAAGAAGAAATCAGAACAGAAATTAGAAAATATTTTGAAGAGAATGATAATGAAGATAAGACATAGCAAAACTTGTGAGATGCACCTAAAGCAGTGCTTAGAGGAAATTTATAGCCTTAAATATATGTATTAGAAAAGAAAAAAAATTGGATCCAAATCCATGATCTTAGCCTCTCAAGTAGCTAGGGAAAAAAAAGAGCAAAAAGGAAAGAAGAAAGGAAATGGTAATAATAATAAGGGCAGAAATAATGAAACAGAAAGCAAACATAAAGAAAAATGACAAGCCCAAAAGTTGATGTGTTGAGATTAAAACAATTGATAAACCCTTAGAAAGACCAATCAAGAAAAGATAGCTGAATATATTATTTTGTACATGCAGATAAAACTCAAGGAAATGTAATTGAATTGTAAAAAGCCACCTTACAGTGGTGAATTAAATTTTCTGGATTTATAAATAGAAGAATATGATCTGTATATGAAAGCTTAAGGAAGAACTAGGCATTTTACCATTATAACTCTAATGGAAAAAACATTAACTTTGCAAACTCATACTCGTTCCTGAGTAACCTCACAATGACTGCTGATTTTCAAAGGTTACAACTTGGTGCCACGCTGAGGCCAAGCCACCACGACTGCAGAGGCAGCAGCAGAGATCTCATTTCATGATGCTGGTGTGCTCCATTCATTAACAGGCCTTTTGAGACCCTCCACACGGACAATCTAGGAACTACACCTTATGGGTGGATGGCACCTTACAGTTTTCTCAGCACTGTGAGGAATTATCAAACTCAAAAGAAGTATAAAAGGATAAGTCCAAAGCGAAGGGATTTCTTTCCTTGAAATGTACATTGAAAGCAGTATAATAGAAAGCTGGGGACTTTTTCTTGGTTTTTTGAATGTTCTCAAAATGCAATTCAAAAGCAGGTACTGTATATGAAGTCTCTTCTTTAGCAGAAACCAATTCAAATCATGCCACAGGCTGTGAACATACTTTCCCATGTCAAAGGCCGCACTCTGGTAGGACATCCTTGAGAATTCAGGCAGAAAGTCCAATAAAGGTGCCATAAAGTGGTGGTCTAAACAGTTTTTTGGTTAATATAATCCATAACCTCATTTTGAAAAGTTATGTACCCCCTTTGCATATTTTTAATTGACATCCAAACTTTTATTATAAATTTAAATAGTGGTAAGGAATATAATTTATACCATACAGTAAGATCTGATATTTTCTTAAAAATACATTTTTATAATAGTTTTAGATTTACAGAAAAATTGTGACGATAGTACAGAAAATTACTACATACCACACATTCAGTTTTCCCCTATTATCGACATCAAATGTTAGTATGGTAAATCTGCTATAATTAATGAACTCAATATTGGTACATTAACTAAAGTCCATACTTTATTCAGATTTCCTGGTTTTCCCCTAATGTCCTTTTCCTGTTCTAGGATCAAACCTAGGCTATTACACTTAGTTGTCATGGCTCCTTAGGCTCCTCTTGGAGTTTCTCAGGCTTTCCTTGTTTTTGATGACCTTGACAGTTTTGAGGAGCACTGGTCAGGCATTTTGTAGAATATCCATTCATCTCTTAAAGTGCTGATATATCCCAGTTGCTTCCAGTTTTTGGTGATTATGAATAAAGCTGCTATAAACATTCACATGCAAGTTTTTGTGTGGATGGAATTTTCAAATCAGCTGGGTAAATACCTAAGAGCTTGATTGCTGAATCATGTGGTAAGACTATGTTTAGCTTTGTAAGAAGCTGCCAAACTGTCCTCCAAAGTGGCTGTACCATTTTGCATTCCCCTAGCAATAAACAAGAGGAGGAATTATCCAACAGAAACAGGGAGAGAATAGAGAAAGAGGAAGAGTGTGAAGAGAAGGAGGAGGAGAATATAGAATAAGAGACATGCCAGATAAGATCACTGATATAAAATACGTACAACTGGAGTCTGAGAAGGCCATTCTCTTCAAGTATGTGGTAAAAGAAGTAGTTGAAGAGATAATGGCCAAGAAGTTGCCATGTTTGATAAAAGTCATAAAATGTCCTGGAATTTGGCTTCAATTTGTAGAAAGGGGAAAAGAACTTTGCTGATATAAGTTTGCATATCAGCCAAGAAGTGGATTGATTGAACCTTAGATGCCCCGATGTATGTAATTCTTTTTTTGTTTGTTTTTTTCTTAATTTCAGAATATTACAGGAGTACAAACACTTTGGTCACATAAATTGCCTTTGCACCACCCAAGTCAGAGCTACAAGCATGTCCATACCCTAGACAGTGCTCAGCGCACCCATTAGGTGTGAATTTACCCCGACACCCAGTGAATGTTACTTCCATATCTGCACATAAGTGTTGATTGATTAGTACCAAATTAGTGGTGAGTACATGTGTTTGTTTTTCCATTCTTGTGACCATTCACTTAGAAGAATGGCCTCCAGCTCCATCCATGATAATACAAGAGGTAGTTTACCATTTTTTTATGCCTGAGTAGTACTTCATGGTATACATATACTACATTTTATTAATCCACTCACGTATTGATGGACACCTGGGTTGTTTCCACAACTTTGCAATTGTGAATTGTGCTGATGTCTTTTTTATAGAATGTCTTTTTTTCCTTTGGGTAAATACCTAGTAGTGGGATTGCTGGATCAAATTTTAGTTATACTTTTAGCTCTTTGAGGTATCTCCATATTACTTTCCATAGAGGTTGTACTAGTTTGCAGTCCCACCAAGCAGTGTATGAGTGTTCCTATCTCTCCGCATCCATACCAACATTTGTTGTTTTGGGACTTTTTGATAAAAGCCATTCTCACTGGAGTTAAGTGATATCTCATTGTGGTTTTGATTTGCATTTCCCTGATTATTAGAGATGCTGAGCATTTTTTCATACTTTTTTGGCCATTAGTCTGTCTTCTTTTGAAAAGTTTCTGTTCATGTCCTTTGCCCACTTTTTAATGGAGTTGTTTGATTTTTTTTCTTGCTGATTGTATGTAATTCTATTTATGGATAGGGATAGTAGGAAAAAAGGCAGGCAGGAAGAAGAAAAAAATTAACAAATCCTATCCCATGAGTAGTCCAATACAAGTAGTAATAGAGAAAGCTCAGTAAAGAAATTGATTCAAGCATTCTCTCTGACACATTTGACCTTAGAAAATTTATTTATAATGAAACTAAACCTGGCTTCCTTATTTAAAATAAAAAAGACATTCAAACCTGACTTCTACCTTACAATGGCTGTTGCTATGATAATATACATGATACATTTCCAGCCCCTTGGTCAAGTTTTTCCCCTATGAATTCAATATTATTGGAATTGCTCTTTCCGAAGTCACATACTTTAGCCAAATTAACTGTTTGGTCTATTTCTAGTTTTTCCCCTCAAGGATCAGTAATGCATAAAATAGGGAGTATATTTGGGTTTCAGTTTATGTTTTCATATAAATTAATCTGCATTTTCTCTGAAGTTAGAATAATGTTCTTTTTTATTCACATTTCTGAGTATTTTATCAATTTAATAACCTAAGAGAAATTTAGATTGGACACTCTACTTTTTATTATGTTAAATTGTTTTAAGCTATTTTTCAATTCATGTGGCCAATCCAATTTAAATTTGTTTTGTAAGAAAGGTTACTTTGTGAGCTGCTATTCCTAATGGCATTGAATTTCAATGTGTGTGTGTGTGTGTGTGTGTGTATGGTGTTTTATAACTGCCTAATTTTGCAGTTCCAAATAAATTTCTCAAAAGTTACAAGCTAAGAAAAAGGAAAGTAGCCAACAGTTTGTTTTTATTAAACCTGAATTACAATTCTGTAAGTGAAGCGTGAATACCAAGTAGAGAAAATTTATATACCTGAGTGAGTGTTGTCCAATGAGAATGCACACCTATTTCACAGATGCTTCCATTGTTCAGAGCATTCCTAAAACTGCATTTTGAATGTTGCCTTTGAAGCTTGCAGCACATTTTAATCTTGGTCTTTTGAAAGTGGATTTGATGAATAACCCAATGTAATTTTGGCTAAGTTTGGTGATACGTAAGATGGGAATTAATTTTTAATACCTACTATGTGCTAGAGGCTTGATTTGGCCAATGAATCTGGGTAAATTCATTTTAGGTCAAAAACAAAGTGTGACCACCGAATATGAACCAATGTCATAGATGATTTTCCCATGGGAGGTAACACAGCATAGTAGGAAAGGCATATGTTTTCAGTCAAGCTGACGGGTTTGCGTCACCACCCCGACACTGTCCACCCATCCCCATCACTTGGCCTGAGTCAAGTTACTTAGACTCTTTGAGATTGTTCCCTCATTTATAAAAGAGGATGACTAATATCTATCGCAATGATTTCAAGAATAAAATAAAATATACAAAATACCTAGCATAACTAGTCCCTCTTCCCCCTTCCCAAGGTGACAACTGTGAGGGGAAAAATAATCCTTAGGATGAAGGTGGTCCAGCATGTTTTTAAAAATGAGTTTCATTATTTTATGGTTGCATTTTCCTATTAATTCATCACATATTAATTCCAGGATTGGTTACTTTTCAATTTGGGGCAAAGATCTATTGCTATCTTGGTGTATTTGGATGAAGGGGCCGTGTGTATGTGTGAGTTTACCTGGCTGTGGGGTGGTATGTTCGAGGTAGTTGTGCACAATGAAACTGAAAATAGAAATCGATACCAGATTACAGAGGGCTTTGAATGGTATATTATAGGTTTAGACATTGTCCAATAGAAATGTGGCCACAGAAAGCTTTTGAGCAGAGAAAAAGTAATTTTGTCTGTGCTTTGGGAAGATAACGGACAGGCTAGACTAAAATTTCTTGACAGCAGGGCCTGCTTGTTACTTGCACATCTTTTACTCATTTTTATATGAATGACAGAAGAACAAATTCCTGGATAGAAGGATTGGAGGGAGAATAAGGGCCTGGGCAGAGAGATCGGGAGGGAATGGAAGACAATGTCATGAATGTTTTACAGACACAGGCTTAGAAGGATGCAGTGACTGGCTGGATGTCCGAGCTAAGGAAGGTAGGGGAGACTCGAAATGAACTCTGTGGCAGCTGGCTTGGATGACAGATTTGGGTGGAGGACAGGTTGGTTGCTATGAACAGAAACAGAAAACACAAAATGGGAAACCAATTTCGAAAATGTGGGGAACGAGTCTGATTTTAGTTCAGTGAGTTTGCATCGAGGTGGAAATGTCCGACAGGCAAATGAAAACATGGGTCTGGAGTTGAACAGAGGTCAAAACTAAAGATTTGTTTGTGGAGTCGTACCCATAAAGATGATAGCTGAAATCTCGGCGGTGGGCGAAATCATCCTTGGAGAATGTGTTGATCAAGATTGGCCAATTACAGGACCTTGGAGAATAATAGCACTATGGGATGGCTGTAGAAGAGGAAACAGGGAAAGACAGTAGGAAAAAACGGGCACAGAAATACCACGAGCGACCCATGTCATAGAGGCTAAAAGGGAAACATTTCAAAGGCACAGCTGTCAGGGCAGACCCAGGGGAAGGGCCAAGTACAATGAGGTCGGAGGGGGCCTGTTGGGTTCGGCCACTTGTAGCTCACTGGTAACCACTCTGAGAGCTGTCGCAACAGGGAAGACTGGAGCTGGGTTACAGCGAGAGGTAAGTAGAGGCAGGGCACCGCTGAGAGAAGTGGCAACAGTTTCCTCTTCCATCGTCAACTGCTGCTTCTTAGTCTCTTTAGAAGACTCTTCTCTGCTGCCCTAGTAATGTTACTGCTGCCTAGGCCTCCGTCCTTGGCTCCATGCTTACAACAGTTAGGATTCTCTCGGTTTCAAATCACAGAGAGCAACTCCAGCTGGCTGGAGCAGCAGGATTTATTGGAAGGATACAGGGTTACCTCACAGGACCCAGAGGGTTAGGACTGGGCCTTGAGCACAAGTTTTAACCAGAAACCAAGCACCATAGGACTTCTGTCTCCTTTCTTGCTCCCCTGTTGGTGTCTATTTTTCTTTGCTCTGCTCTCGTTGCAAACCAGCTGCCTCACTCCACTCCACGCCTGCCATTGCTCCTGAGGCAGAACCCTTGCTCAGTCACCTGGGAGCACTGCCGTGTTTCACTCTCACTCTTGATGTTCTCCGAGGGAAGGGCCGGAGTTGATCGGCTTGCACAGGTGCCCACCCTGGGGCCGCTCAGCTGAGGTCAGATCAACAAGGCCACTCTGCACAGACAGTAGCATGTGGCCCAGGGTAGCGCCTGGGACCTGGAAGTGAGAAGACGAGGGGAGGGGAGGGGAAGCTCATGGGATGAGGAATCGGATCAGGCCTAGGGCAAGCGGTGAGAAGGGGGAGGTGACATGAGCAGCTTCTCATTCTCCCTTTTTCTTTCTGTCCTTGCTCTGAGAGCCTGGATCCTCCTAAGCAGCAAGCCCTAGGGTTGCGCTCCCTCCTGGACCGGGCCCCAGCCGTGTTGTTCTCTTCAGAGGAAGAAGATGGAATTGCTGCCCAGATCCCACCAGCTTCCCCCTCTGCGACTCACCCTCGGTACACTGGAGAGAGCCAGGGCCATACCCTCAGCTGAACCAGAGTGGACTGATCCAGGGGGCCAACCAGAGCCTCTTCCTGGGGTCTCTGGACTTGGAACTGGATGGATCAGGGGCCGGTTCTGGTGACTACGGAAGAGAGGCAGAGTCTGGAGGTGCTCGTGTTGCTGACTCCAGTTATCCTGAACCCAGCCGCACCACTGCTGTCCCTGTGTTAGGCTCCATAAGCTAGCCTTGTGTTTTCCAGTACATTCTCTTACAGTCCAAGCTACTTTGGGTAGGTTTCTGCCATTGAGACCAAAAAGAGTCTTGACTACTCTAGGGCCAAGAGTTGCCCAATAGCCCTTCCCAACCTGGCCTCTTGCCTCCCACATCAGCTGTGGGACGTGACCCTCCCCTTCCCTTGTCACATTTCCCAGGAGAAAGGAAGTCCAAGCAGTGATCACAATACGAGGTTTTGGCATTCTGGTGATTACTGAATAATGCCACTTTGTTGATGTATTACTCCAATTTTGATAGTTTAAAAATCTAAAATCTGTATCACTTATGTTTTGAGGTCAGGATCAATGATTCAATTTATGATGAAAATACTTGCTGAACAAAACTCTACCCAAAGTCAGAAAGGGCTTTTCATCAACTGGAACAATTTGTACAGAAACACAAACACTACTCAATGACACCATTGATCCACCCTGTTTTTGAAAATTTGTACTTGATTTTCAATGTTTTCTTTATTTTAGATAAAGTTTAGCTTATTAGTTTTTTAATATGACTTTATTTTTTAACAAACTTTTAATTTTGGAATAGTTTTAGATTTACAGAGAAACTATGAAAATAGAACAGAGAGTTCCCATATACCCCTCACCCAGTTTCCCCTGTTATTAACATTTTGTTTTTTTTCAGGGTTAGGAAAATCTTTATATTTCTGTTATAAATCTAAAGAACCGATTTCAAATGCTGTTATCCACTGCAGTGCATCTTCTCAAGTTTAAAGTCCCTCTAAAAAGAATGTTGAAAATACTACATTATCTGTAAAAATGATCAATAGCTCCAAATTACTGAAGTGCTCAAATTAAGAGTTTTCCAAAACCAGAATGGCATGCTATAAAAGGTGGCAAGTTCTATTTTATAATTAATAAGACAGAGTAACACTTATTCCTTTTATTTCTTAACTTATAAAACTAATGCAAAAAAATAGTGATGCACACTAAATATAGAAAAAGAAAAAGGTCGTTCCCAATCCTACTACAAATAACCCTTGAGTATGGAACCAGTATTGATACATTATTATTAGCTAAAGTCCACACTTGACTCATTTTACCTAATGTCCTTTTTCTGTTCTATGATGCCATCCAGGATACCAATTTAGCTGTCACATCTCCTTAGGCTCCTCTTACTTATGACAGTTTAAAACTTTATTTTTATTGAGGCTATTTGCTAATAATTTGGATGAGAATGCTGCTTGTTTAATGCTGCTATTATTTAACAAATTTACATTTTACTTGACCTTTAAACATTTAACACTTTTAAAATGTGAAGTATATTAAATATTGTTTTACTAATGTTGTTAATGTTATGAATTCTGAACACTTTAGAAATAAAATGTTAGTATTGATACTAGTATTTTGGAATTACTCTAAATAAATGCTGAGTGTTTCTGCTCCAGTGCAGCAGTCACCAGAGCCCCAAGGGACAGGCAGGGCTTGGAGGACATGACCACGTGGTGGCTGAGGCTCCAGGTTGCAGGACAGAAATGCCCAGAACTAGGGCTGGGAAGCCTAGGGCTTAATTCTCTGCAGCAGGAAGCCCAGGCCTGGGCTGCCCTAAAGGGTGCTGGGAATGTGTCTTTTGTACCAGTACTCTGACTGCACTCAAGCTCTTCCTCTGTATACAGCTGGAGAGCGCTTGCTTGTGTTAGCCCAGTCTAGTTTCTCTGTCTTGCACAGCCTGGGACCACTTTGCAATAAAGATATGGACTCTGGGACATTATCTTAGAGCGGTCTTAAGTTTGTTTTCCCAAAGTCCTGCTCCTTGCTTGGAGCACAGTAAGCTCTCAGTACCATAGGTGCAACTATATGTCCAACCAAAGTTGAGCGAATGAAGGAAATGGGCACCACTGGCGGGAAAAAGCTGCCCCAGACATTAGGAGCTGGTAAGAATCAGGATCTGACATGGGGCAGTGACGAGTGGGGCCCTGGGCCTGGTGCAGATGCTGTAGTGGAGCACCCGGCCTGCACTGTGTGTGTGTGTGGGTGATAAGCATGAAGGGGAGGGGACAACAGGGTGGCAGTGCCAGCAGTGGTGGCCTGACTTGGCTGGTGACCACACTAGAGGAAGACTCCCAGTACCGGTCAGCTCTGGGATTCTGAGACGCAAGCCCATCATCAGCATCCAGAAGTTATGATTACCAGTTTAATCGCAAGGATGTAGCGTTACATCATTAGTAGAGTGGAGTCTGTTTGACCTTTAAACATGTTACGATCGCCCCAGAACTGCCAAAAGTAGTTCACAATGGTTAGGCTTCCTTTTGTCCACACTTCATGGCATATTCGAAGTCTCTAAAGCTGACGTGACCATCTGAGTCTTGATCCACTTCCCTGGAAAATGAAACAAAAAGCTACTTAAACATTATTCTCATCAGCATCTATGCATCACGAGCACATTAGAATCTGTTACTTCTTTGCATGTCTCAGTGAGAGAGGAACCTACTTTATCTACTTGAAGGCCAAGATTGATGCCTGCTTTTTTTCCTTACATTGAGAATACCTACTCAATAAGGTAAGGAGAAAAGAAAGGGTATTTATTAAAACCTACAGAAATAATGTATTCGACATATTTAAAGGGACGAAGCCAAATGCATAGGTTATATAAGAAAAAGAGGGATGATTGTTTTTCTAGTGATCCTGTGTGTCTTTCCATGACATATCAAAAAAATATATACGCATTACATAACAGAAATGTGGAATAAACAAACAAGAGATAAGAAACACATTTTTAGACTAGAGAATAATGACTGGGACGATGGCTGACGTCCCGCATAGCAGCGCCGTCACACGCCTTGGCTCACTGAATCTTTGTGCCAGTGCTGGGATGGGTCCATTTTACCGACAAAGACACTGAGCCTCTAAGGAGGCTACGGAGGCTCAGCAGTTTTCTCAAGATCACACTGCCAGTAAGTAGCAGTGTTGGAACTCAAACCAGGACCATTAAATTCTAACACCAGGGCTCTACACTCTATTCCACCTTGCCTCCCTACACAAACAGGCCAGTCCAAAGAGAAGTGATTAGATTGCAATTCCCACGTGGCTAACACTCCTCCAGAAGTTTTCAGTGGCTTCATTCAGGGCATCGGAAGCTCTGTTACATCCTCACCAACACCCAATAAGCTTCTTGGACTCCTACGAAGAGTGATGAAGATATGAGCTGGAGGTGTGAGTGGCCTCAGCTGGGTTGTCCCTGTGTGTCCCTAGAGCTGCTGAGACAGGGGAATTGATCCCTGAGCGGGAGCAGAGAAATGGCACCCACTCCACATGGTTAAGATAACACATGTCAGAAAGACAAAGTTATAGCATAAGCAATATAAACTGTTACCAGTAAAAGAAATGTTCATTAAAAAGTGTGTTTGTAAGAATAACTGATCAGTAGTGGTCACAATTGCTCTCTGGGGGGCATTTCAAAACAATGTATTGCATCCCTTATAGGTAGCTTCTGTGGTTGATGCAAATTATTAATATATTTTGTTGAAACAACAAATAATATCAACCATGACACAGGACTTTTTAAAACGAAGACTGGCCCAAGCAAGAGAGCCACTAATCACTGTAATAGTTTTAAAGCAGACTTTTAAAATATTGAATTCTAAAATAAACTTTCTGAATATTTCATGCCAAAGTCTCTGAAGTCTATAATGGTTCTGGATAGAGTGATGATAATTTTTCATTCTTTTGAAGTAGAGAAAAATCCCTACTTCTCTGCCCCAAGGCAAAACCATGTTGCAGTGTGTTAGTATAAAATGACTACAGACTGCAGAGGCCATTATTCTTGTTACTTCTTTTGGTAAAATATACATGATGATTTCATGCTACACAGGACCAAAAGCATAATGTCAGATCTCTTCTAAGGGATTAGAAATAATCAGTATCACATGTTACTAACTACAGACTATAAATCATCCCTTTTATTAAATTAGATAATTGAAGATTCTTAATATTGCCTAAGTATTTTTTCTCAAAGAACAGGATTAGATAAATGACCTTTTTTCTTTCCACTCTGAACTGGTATGATTGAACTATAAATCTCAGAGGGTAAGTTAAGTGGATAACCTAGAAAAATAATGTTTAGAATAAACTGCTTCTGATAATATTTGTGTGTGTATGTTTATTCGCTTATTGAGATGCTGCATGCTTATAGAGAAGAGAATCCCTTTGCCAATTTTCTCAGTTAATAACCTTCATTGCCATTGTATTAATATTAGCTTCTAATTTTTCTTGCTGTCTTTGCCAAAGCTTCCCATCAGAAAATGGGCACAGTATAACCAGTAAGTGTTAAAATAGGAAAGTTTATTCATAAGGTTTGGAGTGGCATTTTATTCACCTAATGAATCGAGGGGTGTCATTTATATTTTTAAGCTTATATTTAGCTTGAGGCATGGTAAAATTCTTTATGTCTTCTGACTTTTCTTCCTTATCACATATATATGAGGCGGGCTGGTCATCTCACCGAGAGCGAAGAGGAAACTCAAGTTTCAGGGCTATCATTTTTTTATTGTTATTTTTTTTTCAAGCTTGCAGGCCTATCATTTCAAAAGCTAACATGTACTGTTCTTTTTGTTGCAGACAGAACTATTCTAAAGGAGAAAGATTTCACAGTACCCAGGCTCAAATCACTGTGAGAAAAAACAGCTGTGGCTGGTGGGTAGAATTGGTGCAGAGACGAAGAATATGTCACTAGGTAACAAGTTTCATTGTTTCTGTTCACAGCATTCAACCCTAATAGGAGTTTACTCTAGTTCTGAAACTAGAATGTGTTGTTTTGGTGTCACCAACATACCTTCAGCACTAAAGTATTCCACTACCGCACACCTCAACTAGAAATAAACCCTAGAAGGTCAAGACCTTTGTCTCGTTTGCTGCTGTGTCCCCACCTCTGAGCCCACAGAAGGCAATGAATGTCTGCAGAATGAATGAATTTGTGGAATAAAGGAATCTGAGGAAACAGTTGACAATATTATGGAAAATCTATTACCTCCCAGGAGGTACTGGGGGATTAAAGAGAGAGAGAGACTATAGCATCACTGTCTTTACAGAGTCTAAAAACTAGCTGGAGAAATAAAACACATGGAAGAAGCCACCTCAGAGCCATCACTCAGGGCCCCATATGTCAGTCAGTTACGGTCTCTATGTTCAACCACATTCTGCAAACACAGACTAGCACAGGATAGACCACTTGAGAGACAAACTTTGGAAAATGAGGCTAAAAAAGTGGGGCAATGCATGGAAAGGAATCCCTTGAATGTCAGGCTGCACAGTGTAGAGCTAAAAAGAGGGAAATTGTGAACCAAAGCAGCACAGTGGACATGCAAGAGTCTAACTTGCCCTGTAGTCGGAGACCATGCAATCCAATCCAGTTAAGTAGCTGCTTTTCTACGAGACACATGGATATAGGTATAGACATATGCACAGGCTTATATTTCAGAACTGGCTTTTCAAAGGAATTAAAGTTTACACAGATGTACAAGAGGAAAATAAATTGCTATGAACAATAACTGCTTCTAGAAATGTAGGTCCAGTGAAATTAAAGGCTTTTTTGGTTTGTTTCTGAGATGCAAAAGGGAGACCTGTAATTGATTTTGGGAGTAGGGACTCAAGAGAGCTGACCTGCTCTGTAGAACTTAGTGTGAACAATGTAGGGCCATCTGGAGGAAGGGGATGACAAGCAAGCTAAGAGAGAGTGCAAGAACAAGGGGTGCCATATGAGCGCTGTCATGAAAGTCCCCAATGGTGCAGAGATCAAAAGCCCTTTGATTAACTGCTATGTTTACTATGTACTCCGAAGTTGTTTGCGTTGCTTGTTATAATCTGTCCCCTATCTTCACAAAGAGGTGTGACAGGCATACACACACTATGGGAGGATAGTGAATTTGGGGGTATCTGTGTTGAGTCAAGGGCTGAAGATTAAGTTAGGAGATAAGATCTGTCTGAGCAGGTGCAGTAGACCAGAAAAGCAAGTGGGGAAAGATGAGATGACCCATCAACTGAATTAATCCAGAGAAATGAGAACTAACTCAGAGCCATGAGTCTTCTAGAAATTTGCAAGAATCTTGGCAAGTGCTTAATAATCCTACAAGGTGTGGAATGGAGTTTCCAGGCAATACTATCTGGACTTTGAAGTGCAGGAAGATTCAGGTGACACCAGGATACATAGGGAATTTCAGGCAGGAATTAGACTCAGTCTATCCATCTGAATTCCAACAGTTTTCATGTATGTTAAAATACAAACATTTTCTGATTCATTGTACTGAAAAGTGGTTATAATTTTGTTCATCAGCATGAGCTTTGGAATTTTTCTCTTTTACATCCTGATTTGTTCAGCGAGATTCTGTTCTCTCCTTTTGGTGATGCTGTGTGGGCTTCAACAGCCCAGGCTACATGTTTCCCTGTCCCCAAAGCGAAGAGGTCTCCACCCTGAAGAAGCCAGGGTTTCCCACTGTGAATCTTTTATTAAGTTAGGCCATAGTGTTGCTCTAATGAATTCTGAGGGGAAGAGGGGAAACATAACTTTTTTTTGTTTTTTAATTTAAAAAATACGTAAGTAGTGAAATGTTTCTTGTACAAAAATAATTACATCACAACAATTTCTTAGAATGTTCTGAAGGTAGTTATTTCCTGGAAAATAGTTATTGCTGTAAAATCATTCGAGAGTACCCCATACCCAGGTCTCCAAAGCCAGATTTCAGACTGGAGTACTTGCTTTTACCCAAGTTACTTTAAACAAAAAAATGAACGAAAGAAATAAAAAAGGAAGGGTTTAATAGATTCTATTACATTAAAACAATAGACTCTTCTCTAGTAAAATGACACAAAGACCATGAAAGTGATATTTTTCAGTGGAAACAAGAATACAAAATGGTATATACATCATAATTGTAATTTTACAAACTTCTCTATTCATTTGGGCAGAAGGTTGAAGGTTATATGCTAAACAGAAACTTGTGTTATGAAGATGGTAGGGTTATGGATAATTCTCTTAAAATATTCTTTAATATCATCGATACCTTTTTCAACTGAAAGAATATTTCCTTTCTTTGTAGTTGGAATTTTCCTAACAAGTGGCCTTATTTCACACTGTTTAAATCTCAACAGCAAGAGCCGGGTTTCTCAGTCTCAGCACTATTGGTATTTTGGGACCAACCACTGCTCCGTTACAGCAAGGAGGGGGCCGTGCTGTGTGCTGTGGGGTGTGGGGCAGCGCTCCTGGCCTCTGCCTACTTGATGTCAGTAGTTCCCTCTCCCACCCCTCACCCTCAAGTGTGAAAGCCAAAAATGTCTCCAGACATTGCCAAATGTCCCCTGGGGGAACAAAATCATCCGCGGTTGAGAACCACTGAGCTAGAGGAACCACCATTTGAGGCAATCCTTCAGAACATTCTAGCTAAAGCTACACTTATTAAAATAATTGCTTTCAAGACATTTTTTTAAACAAGTGATTTCAGGGTCAGCTGAGACACATGTGTTTCTCGGATGGATTATGCAGATAATCGCCCCAACACTCTGTCTTGCCGACACTAAGGTTTTAAATTGAGCCTAGAGAAGACCCCACTTTTGCTGGTGATAACAGGGCCACTGCCAGACATATCTGTGTTCCCAGCAAACGCACTGACAGACAATAATTATTTTCAGTCACTGTGATAATAATATGCGGTTTGGAAAGTTGATGCCGTATTTGATTCACCTGAAACACGAATGAGAAATTGAA
This sequence comes from Cheirogaleus medius, assembly GCA_008086735.1. Taxonomy (NCBI): domain Eukaryota; kingdom Metazoa; phylum Chordata; class Mammalia; order Primates; family Cheirogaleidae; genus Cheirogaleus; species Cheirogaleus medius. The sequence goes on along the minus strand of VBSM01001979.1, from coordinate 11,403,742 downwards.
TGTGGAGGCAAGGACTTAAATGAGAAAAGTTTTCTTAGTGGAATTTTTAGGGTGGGGGAAAAGGCAGAGAGAATCTCTTTCTCTTTGATTCTTTATGGAATAATTTAAACTAAAGTCAAAACTGCCATTACATTAGGGACAAAGCTGTCATACTGACTGAACAGGGAGAGTAAAAATTACCCTCTAAGCAAGGAGCCCCCGCTGTGGATGAGAGGACCCGCCAATTGAAGATGTAATGATGACAGCTTCTCCCGCAAGCAGCCTTCTCTTCCCAGGAGCCGGCTGCTTCTTTGCACTGGTGCGCTTGCCTTTTTGTTGATGAGAGTCCTGCAGGGCTCTGCAGCAATTTGGCTGGTAATGTGTTTATTCATTTTACCTTTTTAAAGACATGTGTTAAGAAAAGCCATATTCAGATGCACGGGAAGGACTAAAGAGATATGCAGATTACGTCTGGGCTTTTCCAGGCTCCTAGATGACTTCGGTGGCATAAGCATTCCCTTCCCTGTGTGCTGGGCTCCCTCTGTGCCAGCCTCAAAGCACTCTCCACCCTTCTTGGGCTCCAGCCACTGCCGGGACTGCCTCACCTCAGATGCACCCTACCCCACTATCTTTTGCTGTTTGCTGGGACTGCTCTGACACCTGGGGTGGCACTCACTCACGCACACAATCTCAGGCATGTAGAAAGGAGTGGAGGCCTCACGGGGCACCCCTTGACCGATGAGGTCAGAGGATTCAGTGGATAACTGCTGCCTGCTTCTGTCCCTCAGGTAGACAACTGTGAGTTCATTGTTTGGGCTCGCTGGAGTTCTGCTGGGATGGCGCTCCAGTGGCCCAGAGCAGTAATGAACTTGATGACAAACACTTGCATCAGTTTTCTCTCATTCTCTGTTTCACAACCTACAAATGAGTCCTCAGCTCAGGCTCTGCTTTCAGGAAGAACCGAGGTTAAGACATAGTGGAAAGTTTATTTTTAGAGAGAAACTTCACACAGAGCTTTGAACTTGCCATCAGCAACAGCTTCTCATTCAGGTAAAAGGGATCTCACTACTGGAAATAGATCAGAGTGTTCCTCTATTTGCAAAATGCTTTTTGGAGAAAATTAAATATTGCCTTTAAGAAGAGCTCCAAAGTTTGAAGTTCCAAGCACTTAAAATGCCAGTTAACCAGAAAAACATAGCAGCAGTCTTCTCTTCACTGTCTAATATACATGCCTTATTAATAACATTTAGTCTGTTAACAACAAATAGTATTATTAGGCTTTAAGTATTCCTTCGGTGTGAAGACAATACATTCCTGACTGTAAGATTCTTACAGGGTCCTTTTGGATGCAGAGGTACAGCTATGAACTGACTTGAGCAGGTGGTGGACTTGGCCGTTTAGGATGAACTGTCAAAGATAAAAGATGCCCAGACCAGGCCAGGAAGAAAGAATGATACAAGCTAAGGCAAAACTTTGGCCTCATTAGTACTAGGCTCAGTCCACGGGACTAATGAGGAAGTGGACAATGTTGGTTATTTTCCCACCATCCATCAACCTGCTCTGTGCTATCAGCAGCTGTATAATTCAGATGGGAAAGATCCCCACCCCAAGCTCCATAAGTGGGATCTGACTGGCCTAATCCAATCACTGTCATCCCATCTTCCTTACCACAGTGACTGGTTCAAGGATGGATTGGCTTAAGCCAACCGGTACATGTTGTTCCTTCCCTGGCCACTACTGATTGGTAAAGAGTTAGCACAAACAGAATGAAGTCTAGGAATTTTGTTTGCAAGTTGAGAAGGGAGAAGCTCTCTCAGTATGGATATCCAGGATGCACAGGTGAGGCTTGGTATTGCAATAGCTTTTCCTACCATAAGGGTGCAATCTCCACAACAGTCCTATGATCCAGTGGTGCATTGATCCAATAATTTGTACACAGGCTTTTAAGTGTTAATTATCAGCTGGAGAATGGAGCTATACACAGTGAAAGGAAGAGTCAGCAGAATAGCAGAGTGAGCTGGAGTCTAAACAAACCATGCCTGAAGCCTGCCCTATGTCAAGACTCTTAGTCACTGACCTAATAAAGTCCCTGTGTTGTTTAAGGCAGTCTGAAATGGATTTCCTGCTACTTGCAAATGAAAGCCTCCTGACATATGAGGTATCCTGTCTGAAATCTTTTCTAAACCTTGCAATATCTGGAACTTGGTAGACAGACCGTGGACATTCAATGAATAGAGTATTTCTGAAATGATTATTCTATTTTGAAAGAAATCCTAAACAATTCAGATTTCTCCTTAGATACTATCCCAAGATTCTGGATTATTTTCCTCAGTTCTGGCATTCTAAAGAAGTAACTTACTTGCTATAACCAAGAAAAAGTTCTGTTTACGAAGCCTTAATTGTGCTTCTTAATGTGAAGAGGGGACATTGAGGGGACCTATATTTTTTCCCCTAGTGAGTGACAGAATAAATTCTTCAATCCAAGAAAGAAGGAAAATGGATGTAAAATGCAGTTACAGCTGGCAAAAGTGATTAACCATAAATAATGACTCACTTTTCCCCATTTACTACATTTTAAGAATGAGGAATCGTATTTCAGTATGCCTGATGATTGGCTACTTGTAGATAAATGCAATCGACATATAGCCCAAAGCCTCATTTCCAGGAAATAGTTTGGTATTCCTACTCTTATCAAGTGTTTTAGCAGGGCTGCTAATAAACAGGGATATGATCTTGTTTCTAAGTTTGATTCTCTGGAAGAGAAACTGCAATGTAAGAAAATGGCACACATCTGAGAGCTTTCAGGATAAAGAACAAAAAGTCAAAGGGAACATCTTTGAACTCATCATAACAAATCTGCTTCCTATACTTCTGGGTCACTGGATCTTCCGTTCTTGCTCCCATGCCATAACTGTATGACTACTGCAGACCTACTCTGAATATGGCAGGGGGCAGTGTGGTCCAGCAGAAACTGCCCAGGAGGGGACTCCCATCTTAGCCGGGATGCTGCCCAGCTTTGGGACCTTGGGCAAGTCCCTTAGCTCCTATGAATTTCAAGCCTCTCACTTGCCAAGTTGAATAGTTGGGCTAGATGATGGCTAAGATTTGATCCGGTTCCAAATTTTGATGAATCTAAGCTGGATCTTCGTCATACAACCAGTGTCTTTGTATACAGAAAATTTAAAAATGCAACCCAACTCCCGTTAGCCATTTTTAGCCTTTTTAAAAAAGCAGTTTCAATAGTTGACCCTGCGGACAGTTATAAGGAACCATAAACATACATAAATGTAAACAGAAAGAAAAAAGATCCTGCCTTCAACAGTGTAAAATATGAATGGAGATAAAACCATTTCTATTTCAAATATATAATCACTTCAGCTGAGATATCCAGTATCATCTTGAACTTGATTATGAGATAAAGGAAACGGGACAGAGATGGCAATCATTTAATCTCTTAAGAACAGCTATTCTGAAGAGCTTTTCACTCTATGCTCAATAGATTTCTAGCAGGTTATGATCTGGCTAGAAAGAAAGCATAATGATGAAGAAAATTATGTTTTCAATAACACACGCTTTTACAGCACAAGTCCTTCCACAAAGGAGGCAATAAAATGAACTCTGACCACTTTAACAGATGGCATAATGGCTCGGTATACAGATGTGGCCTCTCTGAAAGCAACAAGTTCATATCCTTGACTGGAGGTTTAGGAATAAGCTGAACTTTCAAGTGTAATGTAGGAAAGATTACATACTTCCAGACAAGAAAGCTGAGTATTAGTGGGTTCAGAGGGTTGGAGAGATGGGCTAAAAGAATAAGACTTAATGAGCTTCATTTTTCTAATGCAACAAATAGAGTTGAAGTTGAAACGTGAACTATAAACATTAAGCCATTTGTAAATGCCCCGCTAATTACATTGTTAGCCATTGTTTGGTAGGAAGCTTGGTTTTTTTTAAAAGCATACTTCCTTGGAGTCAGAAAACACCAATTGTCAAATAATGCTTATTTTCTCTAATAGCATAATGTTTTTGAGCAGGATATATTTTTAATACTATGTGATAGAGGGATTATAGAGTTTTTTTGTTTACTTTTTTGGGGGAAATTTAATAAATCTAAAGTTTATTTGGAAAAATAAATATGCCATAAAATTCAAAAGATTTTTAAAAAAATAATAGTATCAAAACAATATATAAATCCTCAGTAATTAAAACAGTGTGATTATGACTCAATGAACAAGAATAGTGTCCAGAAATAACATATATATAGGAATTCTGCAAAGATCAAATAAGGCATTTCAAAGTGTTGGGGGTGGTATAGGTTGGCAGGAAAAGAGGCTGGTATAACTGGCTATCCATTTTGGGATGGGTGGGGTTTGACTCCTCAGCAAGAGGCTGCTGTGTGTTCAACAAAACTTACTTCCCTGTCTTCTCAGGAACGTAGCTAGACTACATTTCCCAGCCTCCCTTGCAATTAGATGTGATGGAGAGTTCTCGCAATGGAATATTAATAGTATAATGATACAGAAACAAAGACTATCCATCACTCCAGCTAATTAAAAGCATAACATCTCGGCCGGGCGCGGTGGCTCACGCCTGTAATCCTAGCACTCTGGGAGGCTGAGGTGGGCGGATCGTTTGAGCTCAGGAGTTCGAGACCAGCTTGAGCAAGAGCGAGATCCTGTCTCTACTAAAAATAGAAGGAAATTAATTGACCAACTAAAAATATATAGAAAAAATTAGCCGGGCATGGTGGTGCGTGCCTGTAGTCCCAGCTAATCGGGAAGCTGAGGCAGGAGGATCGCTTGAGCCCAGGAGCTTGAGGTTGCTGTGAGCTAGGCTGATGCCACGGCACTCTAGCTGGGGCAACAAGAATGAGACTGTCTCAAAAAAAAAAAAAAGCACAACATCTCAAAGGGGTGTAGGGGACCTTAGAGTAACCCTAGGGGTTGGGACATAGCCAAATCCTGAAAGAGTCTCTCATATTATGTTAGCAAAGACTTGCCAGTAAGTGAGTGATTTACTCTGTATATCTTGGTCATAGGAAAATTATTTTTAAATTCTGTGAAGTCAGGTTATTTTTTCATTAAATGAGAATGCAGAAATTTATAAAAATTGCGATTTTTAACACTTTGTACTTTAGGTTTAAATAATCCATTTAAGAAAATAAGATTTTATATCTCAGTCCATTTCTCACTGATGCACGTCACTGAGCCAATAGAAACTTTAGCCTTAGTTCAGCATGATTAGAATAAATTATTCATGTTTTCGTTTACAACATGCTCTTAGCATTTAAAACTTGAGTTTGTGGACAATAATATACAACATAAAAAATGAATAACATTTCATAACGAAGCAATTCCCTCAAATTATGAGAAGCACTCTATTAATAAAGTCCACCTATAATCAAAAAGTCACCCCAAAGGGAATGACCACAGGGGCTTTTGACAAGAGAATTTCAATCTAAAGAGATGAAGGTTCAGAGGGCCACATACAAGCGTTTAGAAAATTGGGAATGCACAGGGAATGTCAAATCAGTGAAATCCTAGGATAAAACCAAGGGACGCCAAGTCTGAGGACTGAAACCTTGAAGTGCTTCTTCATATGCCAGCTAGAAAACAGAAATTTGTTTTCTCTTCCTATAGTAATTCTCAAAGTTGGTATTGAAGATGGGGGAAGAAAAGGGAACATACCCCTGAGGGTGATCTCACAAATTGCCTATGACATCCTTGTACCGGGATCCTGATGGGCTTATCCCCTCCTGCCCAGCACTAAGCATTACTCCCAGGCAAGGGACTGTTGTGCTGAAACTGCTGCAGCATTCGCCTTCGTGGGCGGGGGAGGCAAAGAGCCTCAGAGGGTTCAGGCAGAGAACAGACACTGGCTTATGAGGGGTTCGATAATACGTAAATCACCAAGGGACATTAGGGATGTTGGGGAGCTATTCCTACCCTTGGGAAAAAAGTGCCTTTCTATAAATTGCCACACTAATACCGATTTCAGGGATTCAAATTACTGGCCCGATCCAGCATGACATTTTCTGCCCATTATCTAGTTTCTCCTGCCTCCGGGCAGGGCCACATCATTGATTACGGAGCATTTCAGCCACTAAAAAAGATCACGCTCATCATTAAAGACATTAAATGTTGATCTGCGCTGGCTAAGTGACTTAAAAGGTTCGTGCCCTTCTAGTAACAACTCAAAGAGGCTATTTCAGGATATTTATTAAACAAATGAAGTATTTACATTATGCTCAAGCACAGAAGCAGTCATTGAGTACAGAAGTGTAAGACGATGAAATCAAGAAAATTTATGTTGGAGAAAAGTCTCCATTTTCAGTTTCCTAGAAGTAGGAGCTGAGGGACCTCCAAATGTTTGGGAAAGAGTCTGAATTGAGCAGGGAAAGTGTCCTGCCCCCACCGCCCCCACCAACGGCATTCAAATGGCCACCTGCCTAAAAGTTCATTCTGTCCCTAGACATCTTTCTTCTAGAATATACAGCCTACTTCTTGATAAGTGGTGATTAAAGACTGGAGAGACAATTTAGAAAGTCTCTTTCAAAGACTAAAGGAAATGGGTATATTACCTCAATAATATTTTCCCTATAATTTAAAGTTTTAATGCTATAATAATGATGACCTTGATTTTAAAAATATTTTCTTTAGCCTACAGTACACACTATGGCAAAGGAACATGTTTTCCTGAATACAGTGGCAATCCATGAATGTTGGACCATCTATATGATTATTATTTGTGTTCTTCCTCATCTGCCTGTAAACTTGCAATGGGCAGAGGCCACCTACATCTTGTTCACTGTGCTATTCCCAGTGTTTGGCATGGTGTCTGACACACAGTGGTATTCAATAAATATGGGCTAAATATACAAATATCTGAATAGGAGAGCTTGGAGAAAAGAAATATAACTCACCATCCTATGATCTTAAACCAATTGCTATGATGATTTTGTCACTTCTGGTCAGCATAAGAACATTTGGATCCTGCTGTTTTAAATGTAATACAGATGTTGTCACCCTATTGATATAGTCTTTATAATTTTCTTTTGCAATGGCTATATGGAATTTTATCAAATGGATTTATAATAATTTACTTATTGTTGGACTTTTGAACTGCCCCAGTCTTTTCACTTTTATAAATGTATTACTGAACACATTCAGTAATAATGTTTTTTCTTAGAAATGGATCCCTGAGTTCATGTACTCATTCACCAGAAACACACTAAGAGTCCACTACGGACCAGGTGCATTAGGTTCTGAAGGCACAGGAGTGATTAGAAAAGTCAGAGTCCCTTTGAGCTTTTAGTTCAGCCTGGGAGAGAATTGAGAGAATTAAATAACTCTACAAGCAAAATAAAATTACCAGTGTGCTAAATGCCCTAAATGTGCGCTAGAAGGTGCTCAGGAGGGGTAGGACATAGAGATGTAAACTGGGCAAAAGGTTAGGGAAGGGATCCCTGAGGAAGTGGGACCAAGCTCAAAGCTGAAGATGAGTAGGGAACTAATCAGGGAGGGCAGGTGGGCAAGAGCTCTCCAGGCAGAGGGAACAGCATGTGTAAAGGCTTCTTGGCAGGAGAGAGCAAGGTGCATTCAGGAAACTCAGTGAAGGCAAATGTGGCCAGAACACAGAGTTAGGATGAGCATGGAGCCAAGTGTAGCCGAAGGGTGTGTGGGATGAAACTATTCAGGACCTGGTAGTCCATTTAAGGACTTTGGTTATAATCCAAACAATGATGGGAAGCCATCGAAGTGCTTCAAGGAGGGGGCTGACATGCTTAGACATAAACTGTGAAAGTTCATCCTTGCTGAATAATACCCTGCCCCAAAGATATCCATATCCTAATCCCTGGCACCTGTGAATAATTTCTATTACATGGGAAAGGGGAATTAGGGTTGCAGATGGGATTAAGGTTGCTGACTTTAAAATGGGGAGATTATCCTAAGACTATCTGGGTGGGCTCAGTGTAATCTTAAGGGTCTTTAAAAGCAGAAGAGGGAAACAGAAGAGTCAGAGAGGGATTTGAGATGCTAAACCGCTGGCTCTGAAGATGGAAGAAGGGGCCATTAGCCAAGGAATGCAGTGGCCTCCAGGAGCTGGAAACAGTTAAGAAATGGATTCTCCCCATGAGCATCTGGAAGGAGCACAGCCCTGCTGACACCTTGGTTTTAGCCCAGTGAGACCCATTTCAGATTTCTGGCGTCTAGAAATGTGAGATGATAAATGTGTGTTGTTTTAAGCTACTAACTCTGTGGTAATTTGTTACAGCAGCCACAGGAAACTAATACAAGGGGGAAGGTCATGAATTTAGTTTTGGATATTTAAGTTTTATAAGTCTTTGACACAAAGAATATGGAAATTTGAAAGTATTCCTCTATAGCCACTCTCCTAACAAGTTATATGATCTCTGTTAAATTATTTTACCTTTCATGACTTCAGTTTTATCATATGTAAAAAGAAAATATATTTAAAGTTGATTCCAGTTCTAAATCTCTGAGTTTATAAGCTTGGAAAAGAACAAATATAGTTTTCACTCAGATTCCCGTCAGTACTTGGCAATCACTGGGGAAAAAATGATATTAAAAATAGTGATCTAAACTAAAGGGGGGAAAGGTTCCATTAAAAAGAGTACCTAAAATATAAAATAATCTGGAAACACCTTAGTAAGAAATGTGTTAAACTTATGTAAAGAAAACTACAAAATTCCTTTGAGACATACAAAAGGATATTTGAAAATGCCATATGTGTATTCCTGGATGGGAAGACTGAGCATTGTAAAGATGCCAAATTCTTCCCAATTAATTTATAGGTTGAATGCAAATTTCATCAAAACTCTGAAGGAAGTTTTTTGGAACTTTACAAAATTGATACTACCATTTATCTGGAAAATAAACAGGCAAGACGAGAACAATTTGAAAAGAAGAATACCAGATTTTAGAACATATTATAAGAACTAGGTGAAAAAAGATGTATCCCTGGAGTAAGAAAAGGAGACCAAGGGAATAGAATAGACAGTCCAAAAAAGTCCCCTCGTATGTAAAAGGACTCTCAATACAGCACATGATAATGAAGGCCTTATATATAAACAAAGATTATTTAACAAAAGATCATGGAAAAACTGGCTAGCTATTTGGAAACAAAAATGTTTAGTTCATCATGCTATATATTAAAATAAATTCCAAATACATTAAAGTACATAAAATACATTCCAAATACATTAAATAGTCATAAAATTCAAACCAACCAAAACAATGGAAGTGGATATTAACCTGGTCTCTAGATGAAGAAAACTTTCTTAGCATAAAGGCAATGGGAGAAATTGTGAAGGAAAAGACTACAGATTTGAATACATGAAAACTTAAAATCTCTGCACATCAAAAAATCATCATAAGAATAAAAGGAAAACAATAAATTGGAAAAATAGTTCTAATAAAAATAGAAACGGGTAAAAGTTATCACTACAGAAGAGAAAATGGGCAAAAGGCATGAATAGATAATTCACAGAAATGGGAATAGAAAGAGCTAATAAACATGCAAAAATGCTCAGTGTTATTGGCAACAGGAAAGAAAACAAAAAAGCGAGATACTATTTTTTCACTTGTTAGATTAGTAAAGATTTGAAAACACAAATAATATTCAATCATCGGTAAGAACAGGGTGAGAGGGGCATATGCAACTAGGGGAAGTGTAATTTCTTAATTAGGCAATTGGGTAAGAAGAATCAGGACCATAAAAACGATAAACTAAGTTCATACTCTCTAATATGGTAGTATCCTGGCGCCTAAGAACCTCTCCTAAGAAAATGACTTAAAAGTACAAATATGTTTATTGTAGGGTTATTTATAAAATGAAAATGGCAAAATGCTCAATAAGCCTGGGATATAAAACTCTCACCTAACAAAAACAGAGACAAACAGAGAAGAATAAATATCAAGATATTAACAATGATTATCTTTGGTTTGGTAGGAATATGGTTGATTTTTCTTTTCTTCTTCATACCTTTCTCTATTTACAAGATATTCTATAAGTAGCATTTGTTACTATAGCTAGATCCCCTCCATGCCCCCCACCTTCCACCCCCACCCCCCAACACAGCAAAATGCCCAAGTCCTCATAACACACTCAACCACCTTGTCTCTATTTTGTCAGTTTCCCATTGTACGCAGTTGATAGCCGAGGGAAAATTTGTTTCATAAAATCATCTTGAGAGTGATGGCCAACAAAGGAAAACCATTTAATACTTAGAGGGCTTACATAATATGAGTTTATAAGAAAGGAATGAAAGAAAAGATGTTATGGACAGAACTTTTAAAGAAACAACTGGTGTTTGACTCTGCAGAGAAGGAATGCAGTTCCAGGGGTGCCCGGTGTCTGAGCACACATTCCTCAGCTGCAGTTTTCTTTCAGTGACTACATGGTCTGACTATTTGATTCACTTGACACTCTTTAGTAATAAATATATCCCCATATGGAAGTTTTACTGAAAACAGCTCCCAGGGAGAGGGGGAAAAAAAAAACAACCTTTTTTTTTTTTTTTTTTTTTACTTTGAATCAAACCACAGGTATAAAACAACCCTGAACTTTGTGTTTGGTGTTACAATCTCTGGAACACTGTGCAGAACAAACACTCTGAGGTGAGAACTTTCCATGTCCTCTTTTCCTACCCTATTGCTTTTCTGTCCCCTGGTGAAGTGAGCCGTATTGAGCGCTTCAGACTTGCCACCTGCCAGCCCCACACGGTCTGGCCCACTAGGAGCGAGGCCAATGCTGACCTGCCCACCGTGCTTCCAGATTCTAACCCTATGCCCAGCACAGCAGCATGTAGTCATTTTTTCTTTCAAAGGACTTTAGAAATCACGCGGCCCACTCTTCATTTTACAGATGAGGAAATTGAGACTCAGATGCATAAAGCAACTTTGCTAACTAGGATAGGAAACCAGGTCTCTTGATTCATAGCACAGTCCTTTGCCCAGCTAATAATAATTCTGGACTTTCTGAGATCTTGAGGGCCTTTGTTAAAAATCCATGTTGGTCTCATTTTATACAAAGAGAAATGCCAGGTTGCAGAATACTAATAGCTCAAAGCTGCATACACAACTGCAAGCAGTGCTGGGAACAAGACTTAAGACTACTCATTTCCAACTACTTGATCATTTTCCGTTTTTGAGGGGATAAGGGAAAAACGCTGGGATTAGGATGACTCTGTTGTGCAGTTAGTCCAAAGCTTTTCACAGCCATGAAGAATTAGGGGCTGAATGAGAAGTGAAAACCTGGGCCTGGACCATGCAGCTGGCATGATGTCACGTTGAACATCCTCCCCAGAGCTTCACAGAACAGCACAAGAGAACAGCCCAATACTTTGAGGGTGGGAAAAGAAAGCACAAAAACATCTCAAAATATTAGTGCTTGAAAATTATGTAGTAAGTGTACATTGGTAAAATTTCTGCTGAAGTTCTTAATTATGTTTTTTCCCCTACAGATGCTGGGTTGTGCTTAAGAAAAGAGCCCTTAGCAAAACTTGAGTATAACAGAAGCGCTGGTATCATAATTAGAGGAATTTCATTATGAAATGCTTTTTAATTAATACTATGTAGATAGCTGTAAGTTTGAATTTGAGGCAATGGTGAGGAAATAGACTATTAGAGGAAAGTGGGTAGTTTATCCTAAAGATTAAAGTTTTGACTGATTTGACACATTTAACTGGAAAAATTAAAATCAAGAAAGAAATTATACAAGTTTTAGCATTTTTTTTCTATTTCTGTGAAGAATGTCATTGGTATTTTGATAAGGATGGCACTGAATCTGTGTATCACTTTGGGTAGTATTGACATCTTCACAATATTAATTCTTCCAATCCCTGAGCATGGGATGATAGGTTGCCTTTTTTGTGTGTATCCTCTTCAATTTCTTTCACAGGTGTTTTATAGTTTTCCGTGTAGAGATCTTTCCTTTTTTTTTGGTTAAATTTATTGCTAGGTATTTTATATTTTTTTGTAGCTATTATAAATGGGATTGCTTTCTTGATTTCTTTTCAGTTTGTTCACTGTTGGTGTATATAAATGCTATTGATTTTTGTATGTTGACTTTGTATCCTGCAACTTTACTGAATTCGTTTATCAGTTCTAACAGCTTTTTTGGTGGAGTCTTCAGGTTTTTCTAAATATAATATCATGTCATCAGCAAGCAAGGATAATTTGACTTCTTCCTTTCCAATTTGGATGTCCTTCATTTCTTTCACTTGTCTAATTTCTCTTGCTAGGACTTCCAATCGTATGTGGAATGAAAGGCACCAATGTATATTTCAACAATATACATTGTTGAAAGGACACTCTCTTCAATAATTGGATAATCATATGCAGAAGAGTAAAGCTAGACCCCTCTCACCATATGCAAAAATTGAATCAAAATGGATTAAAGACTTAAATATAAGACTTGAAACTAGGAAACTATTAAAAGAAAACATTGGGGAAACACTTCAGGACACTAGTCTGGGCAAAGACTTTTTGTATAAGACCTCAAAAGCACAGGCAACAAAAGCAAAAATAGACAAATGAGGTTATATCAAGATAAAAAGCTTCTGCACAGCAAAGGAAACAATCAACAAAGTGAAGAGATAACCTACAGAATGGGAGAAAATATCTGCAAACTATCCATCAGACATGGGATTAATAATCAGAATATATAAGGAATTCAACTCAATAGCAAACATAAACAATACAGACATTTCTTAAAAGAAGACATACAAATGGCCAACAGATATATGAAAAAATGCTCAACACCACTAATCATCAGGGAAATACAAATCAAAACCACAATGAGACATCATCTCACTCCAGTTAAAATGGCTTTTATCCAAAAGACAAAAAATAATGGATGCTGGCAAGGATGCAGAGAAAGGGGAACACTCATACACTGTTGGTGGGAATGTGAAGTAGTACAGCCATTATGGAAAACAGCATGGACATTCCTCAAAAAACTAAAAATAGAATTACCATATGATCCAGCAACCCCACTGCTGGATATATATCCAAAAGAAAGAAAAGTCACTATATTGAAGGGATATCTGCACTCTCATGTTTATTGAAGTACTATTCACAATCGTTAAGATATGGAATCAATCTGAGTGTCTATCAACAGATGAATGGATAAAGAAAATGAGGTGCATATACACAACAGAATATTATTCAGCTGTAAAAAAGAATGAAATTCTGCCATTTACAGTAGCACAGATGGAACTGGAGGTCATTATGTTAAGTAAAATAAGAAAGGCATAAAAAAGACAAATACTGCATTTTCTCTCACATATATGGGGGGCTAACAGTGGATCTCATGGAGGTAGAGAGTTGTTTGGTGTTTTCCAGAGGCTGGAAGGGTAGGGGGGAGGGAGAGAAGAGAGGTTGGTTAATGGGTACAAAAATACAGTTAGATAGAAGGAAAAGATACATGTTTGAGGTGATGGATATCCTAATTTTCCTGATTTTGTCATTACACATGATATGCTGTATCAAAATATCACATGTATCCCCAAAATATGTATAACTATTATGTATCAGTAAGAAAAAGAAAGCATAAAGGGGAAAATAGAATGAGCAGCCTAGAGACAGAGCTGAGACAACAGAACACAAAGTCTACAGGAGCTTTAGAAATAGGACAACAAGTACTAAAGTCCCCTCAAAAAGAAAATCTTTGAAACTTTAGAGCAAAAGATAACAAGTTTGTGAACAAAATTGGAAAGTAACCAAGAAAGAAATATGCTCTTCTCATAATATAGTTAATTCATTCCTAGCATACTTTTCTGGCACTCATAATTATATGTATGTTAAAAGGCCTAAAAGGAAATTTTATAAAATAAAATGTACAATCTTGATCTTTAATTTCTGAAAACTAAACAAAACAGAACCCTTAGTAAAGATACAGATATTAATGGCATGTTTCCTAAAAGCAAAGTAAACAAGGTACTCTCTATTTTGCATTTTATTTAATAAACTAGTAGAGGGTCTTATCATGGTGATAAAGCAAGAAAAACATATAAGAAAAATTAATATAACCCAGAAACTCAAAAGAAGCTACTAAGAATTTTAGAAATATAATTTAAAAATATTTATCACTTAAAACATTCTAAAAGCAATCCTTTCAACAATATCAATTTTTTTTTGTTTCAAACCGAGATTTCTGTTATAACAAGGACAAAATATACCTGTATTTAATACATATTTATTGAGTACCTACTTGGCAACTAACCTAAGGAGGGATATATCAGTCCAATATAAATAGATCTACAAATATTTTATAAATTAAAAATATTATAAACATGGCAATACTTCAAAGTAATTTATACATTTAATATATTTCCCAATAGAATAACAATAGAATATTTTATTACATAAAACTTCTAAAGTTCACATCAGAGATTAAGTGGAACAATAAGGGAGAACTTGCCTTAGGAAATACTAGAGTGTATCATAAAGCAACCCACATTAAAAGTATGTTGTTGTCTTCAGAAATCTAGATCCATGGAATAAAGCAGAGAATTTTGAAATAGGACACAGATAGTATGAAAGTTTAATATATGACAATCTCAGTTCAACAGAAAGAATTGCTAAAATTATTTCTTAACAATATTAAGAAATATAAACTTAGACCCTTACTTTATACCACAACCATAATAAAATCATTGTCAATGAAAATTTAACATACAATTTCCCCAAATTTAGTAGAAACAGAATAATATATTTATTTTAAGTGGGCATTTGGATCTACTATTTATAACAAAGAAAATTACAAATAAATTGCATTTGGGTATGGGGGCAAAACTAAGATAAAAGGTAAATATAAATATGAAAATATTTGTGATAATTATTTTATGTAAATTTTGACATCTAAAATATATGAAAAGCTTTTACAAATCTACAAGAATAACTTAAAGTTCCCAATGATAAATGATTAACAGTTACAAAAGAAAAAATGTTTTAAATGTCAAATTTATTAATAAGTTAATGTTCAACTTGCCAGGTAAGTAAGTGAAATAAAACTGTAATGTAACACTTTACACTTACCAAAATAGTAAGTAAAGACAAGCAAGAGAGACCAGAATTGGCAAGCCTCTGGGGAACATACTATAATTCAGTGACAGTGTTTCAAACCTTCTGGAAGACAGACAACAGGTAACTAGAACTATAAAAAGAAAGAATGAAAAAGAGAAGAGAAAAGGAGGGAGATGGAGAGAGGGAGGCAGGGAAGAAGGAAGAGGAGAAATGGGAAGAAGGAAAGAAGGATGGATTATGTTTTTGACCTATTAATCCTATTTCTAAAATGTATCCAAAGAAAACATGTTTTAAAAACTTCTGCTCTTCAAAGGACACTGTTAAGGAAATGAAAAACAAGCCAGACTAGAAGAAAATCTTTGCAATCTTATTCTACCTGATAAAACAATACACAAAGAACTCTCAAAATGCAATAATAAAGCAAACAACACAGTAAAAAATGGGCAAAAGATTTGAACAGGCACATCACTAAAGATGATATGGAAAACAAGCAAATGAAAAGATATTCACATTAGGAAAATATTGACTAAAACCACAATAACAGACACCACTGCATACTTTTAAGAATGGCTAAATTTACTAAACACCAAGTTGCTGAGGAGGCAGAGCAACCGGAATTCTTATTCACTGCTGGCAGAAATGAAAACAGGAACAGTCTCTTTAAAAATTAAACACACATCTACCACATGGGTCAGCCATTTATGGTATTTTTTTTTTTGAGACAGAATCTCACTTTGTTGCCCAGGCTAGGGTGAGTGCTGTGGCATCAGCCTAGCTCACGGCAACCTCAAACTCCTGGGCTCAAGCAATCCTCCTGCCTCAGCCTCCTGAGTAGCTGGGACTACAGGCATGCACCACCATGCCTGGGCTAATTTTTTCTATATATATTTTTAGTCAGCCAATTGATTTCTTTCTATTTTAGTAGAGACAGGGTCTCACTCTTGCTTGGGCTGGTTTCGAACTCTTCATCTTGAGCAATCCTCCTGCCTTGGCCTCCAAGCGTGCTAGGATTACAGGCGTGAGCCACCGCGCCCAGCCCATTCTACAGTATTTATCCAAGGGACAAGGAAGCACATATCCATTCAGACTTGTACATGAATTTGTGGAGCAGAGTACTGAAGAGAAGGAGCAATGCAGAGAAAGAGCTCCAGAAACCTGCCTGGGTTTCTCTTAAATCTGGCCAAATATCCTATGGACATGAAGTGGGTGAGAATCCAAAACCTTGGGGAAAAGAACTTACAGGCACAGGGCAGCTGTACAACCATGGGACTCACCCAGGGCCTCTACATGTTCAGGTTTGGATGAGAGAGTGGAGAGACCTCATTGAATACCTAGGTTATTCAACAAACACCAGAAAGGCCTTAGGGCTAAATATGTCACAGAGTAAAGGCTACTCCAGAACTATCCTAACAAAGCCTGTTAATAAGCCTTGAAAATATATCAACCTGATTTGCAAGTAGAAATCTCAGAAGAGATCTGCCAGAAGAAATCTCAATACTCTTTAAAAGACACCACAAATTCCTGATACTCAGCATCACAACATTTATAATTGTGATAGGTAGACTTTCTAGGAATGACCCCCAAGGTTACCTACTGCTTCGTCTCCAGAACATGTGAAGGTGATATCACTCCTCTGATTGTTGTATTATCTAGGTGGATAATCCAGGTGGGCCTTACCTAATCACATGTGCAGAAAATCTTCTCTTACCAGTAGCAAAAGAAGTCAAAGAGACTCAAAGCACAAGAAGGATCTGACACACCATCGCTGCTTTGACAACAGAGAAGATCACATGAGAAGGAATGTGGGCATCCACTAGGGCCAGAGAGTAGACCCTGGCTGACAGCCAGAAAGAAAATGAGGCCCTCAAACCTACAGCCACAAGGAACTGGATTCTACTAACAACCTACATGAGCTTGGAGGCAGATTCTTCCCATGTACTTCCAGATAAGATCCCATCCCAGCCAATACCTTGATTTTGACCTCCAGAGACCCTAACCAGAAACAATGAATCCATCGGGCTTCTGATTTTCATAACTGAAATGAAAATGGGTGTTGTTTTAAGCTGTTAAGTTTGTGGTAATTTGTCATGCAGCAATAGAAAACTAAAATAATAATGGAATCTAATAAAAAACATTCCTGTACACACTCAGAAGCAGGAAAATGTAACCCATAAAGCATGAGAAAAATCAGTCAATAGAAACAGAACCAGAAACAAAAAAAGATAGAATGAGTAGCCAAAGACATTTAATTACAACTATGCTCTAAGACTTAAAGAAAGGCATGAACATAATGAAGAAAGAAATGGAAGATATAAAAAAGAACCCCATGGAACTTCTGGGGCTGAAAAGTATAATATCTGAAGTAAATTATTCATGGGACGGGATCAACATCATATTAGAGATTGCAGAAGAAAGCTTCTGTGAAAATAAATACACAGAAATAGAAACTTTCCAAACTAAAGCTGAGGGGAAAAAACTGAAAGAGAAATGGAAAGAGCATCAGTGACTTGTGGGACAATATCAAGTGGTCTAACATATGTGTAATTGGAGTAACAGAAGGTAGAGGAAGAAGGAAAAATATTCAAAAGAATGATGGCCAAAAATTGTCCAAATTTGACAAAAACTAAAATTCCACAGATCCAAGAAGCTTAACAAACTCTAACAATAAGTAAATAGTATAAAAAGCAACTGCACATTACTAAAAACAAGCAATAAAAACAAAATCTTAAAGGCAGCCAGAAAAAAAAGACACATATGTTCAGAGAAAAAAAAAATATATATATATATAAATTACCAGTGCCTTCTCATCAGAAACAATGAAAACCAGTGCTGATAAAATATCTGTCAAATATGAAAGTAAAATAACATTTTTCAGAGAAACAGAAACTGCGAAAATCTGTCACCAGTGGACAATTAATTTTAAGGAAGTTTTTTAGGGTTATGGAAAATAATATGAAATGTAAAACTGTATCTACATAAAGGAAAGAAAAGTTCTGGAAATAAAGGTAGGAAAGGAGTCAAAAGAAAAGAAATAACAAAAGGGAGAAATAGAAAATGAATGTGAAGATGGCAGACTTAAACCCAACCACATAAATAATTAAATTAAATGCAAATATGCTAAACACTAATTAAAAAATCAGAGACTGTCATAAAAGATAAAACAGCAGATTCAACTATCCTATCCAACTTTCCTATTTGTTACCCCAGGAAATCCACTTTAAATATACAGACGCAGATAGGATAATAGTAAAAGAATAAAAAAAGATAATCACAACAAAGAAAGAATGGCCATATCTGTGTCACTGCAGAATAAGGAATACTGTCAGGGATAATTTCATAATACTAATAGGGTCAATTAATCAAGAGGACATAATAATCTTAAATGTATATGTACTTAATAACAGAGCTTAGAAACACATGAAGAAAAAAACTGAAGAAGCTAAAAGGAGAAACAGACAAATCCATTATTATAGCTGGTTACTTTCACACTCCTCTCTCAGTAAATGACAGAACACAGAGACACAAAGTCAGTGGAATAATATGACTAAATAACCCTGTCAATCAACTTGACCTTAATTGACATTTATAGAGCCCCACTCCCAACCCCTAAAGCATATTCATTCCATTCAAGTGCTCATGGAACATTTACCAAGATAGATGCTGGGACACAAAAAAAAGTCGCAGTAAATTTTAAAATATTAAATAGAATTAAATTAGAAATCAATAACCAAAAAGTTTAGAGAACTTCCAAATATTTGGAAATTAAAATAACACATTTCTTAATAACCCATGGGTCAAAAAGGGAAACTCAAAAAGAATTAGAAAGTATTTTGGATCGAATGACAATGAAAACCCAACATATCAAAATTTGTGGCATGTAGTTAAAACAGTGCTTAGATGGAAATATACAGCTCTAAATGCTTACGTTAGAAAAGACGAAAATCAGTGATCAAAAGTCTACCTTAAGAAGACAGAAGAGGAGCAAGCAAACTAAGAACAAGGAAATAATAAATATAACAGCAAAAATCAATGCACAAGAAAATGAAAAAATAATAGAGAAAATGAATGAAAGCAAAAGACAGTTCTTTAAAAATTAATAAAGTTGATAAACCTCTAGCTAAACTAATAGGGGGAAAAAACCCACAAATCACCTATATCAGGATTGAAAGATAGATTGTAGAGTCATTGAAAATATCATAAAGAAACATTATATATAATTTGTGCTAATAATTTTGAGCTTAGATGAAATAGAAAATTCTATTTTACATTTCATCTCTTGAAAAAAAAATGAGAGAGACAGAGTGTACATGTGTGATGTGAAGCAGTATGGCAAAATGCCAAAATCTCTGTTAAATTTTGTCAACAGCTACCTGGATGTTTGTTATGGTATTTTCTGTATGCTTGAAATGCTTCATAACAAAAATTATAAATTAATTGAGTGAAACTTATTTCCCAGGATCATTTGATCAACAAGTATTTATTGACCATCTACTATGTGATAGGCATTAGAGCAGAATCTTGAAAATACAGTAGCCAATATGACAGATAGGTCTCTGCCCTAATGGAGTGCAGTGTGGTGAGGAGACAAATAAGTAAACAAATACATAAGATATATAGATATACATAGGTTGTCATAAGAGCTATGAAAGAAATGAATCTAGAATGACATATTTATTTACTAGGCAAAAGGGTTGAAGGTTTCCTTTAGGTAGAGAGGCTTGGGGAATTAGGAAATATGAAATATGAAGGATGAGAAGCAGTTATACATGCCAGGGGAATTGAATTCTAAGAAGACAGAACTATCAGTGTGGGAGGCCCAAGGCCAGAGAGAGCTAGAGACTAGAATACAAAAAGGGGGAAATGGCTTGAGACAAGGTTGAAGAGGTTCTATTAGATTTTACTTTAAATGTAATAGGATGCCATTGGAGGTTTTAAGCAAAGGAGTTGGTTTTAAGGTATTTTGGTCACTGTATAAAAAATAGATTGAGGCTAGGCACAGTGGCTCATGCCTGTAATCCTAGCACTCTGGGAGGCCAAGGCGGGAAAATCGCTTGAGGCCAGGAGTTCAAGACCAGCCTGAGCAAGAGCAGGATCCCATCTCTACAAAAGAGAAAAATTAGCTGGGTGTATTAGTATGTGCCTGTGGTCCCAGCTACTGGGGAAGCTGAGGCCGGAGGATCACTTGAGGCCAGGAGTTTGAGGTTCCAGTGAGCGATGATGACACCGCTGCACTCTAGCCTGGATGACAGAGTGAGATCCTGTCTCGAAAAAA
>VBSM01001979.1:11299975-11373819 GCA_008086735.1 Cheirogaleus medius | reverse complement strand
AAAAAAAAATATTAGAAATCTAGGGAATTATGGCATGGCGTTAAAGCATGTATCTGGAACAAACACCAAAGTCTTAAATATATTAATAATAAATATTTAGTAGAGGGCTATAAACTTGAAGTCTAGAAGCATTTAACAGATTAACCTTATATTGAAGCTACTTAAAATACTTTATTTTATTTTATAATTTTAATGAAGAAATTGTTTTATACTTGGCATAATTAACCTTAGAGAAATAGATTTTGGAGACGACTTAGCTATCCCCCAAAAGCAACTGTCTCCATTACATCTGTCTTGTCACTTCCCTTATGAAGAACATGGCACTCAAGTCTTAGGCGGCATCCCTTTTAATAATGACCATTGAGGAACAAATATCAAAACAAGCAAGAATTGGCAACTGTCAGCCTATGAATCTGGACTGCTAATTATGTAAGACAAACATGATGTATTCAAGAAAATAATACCCATTCATCTGCTTTTTT
Organism: Cheirogaleus medius; assembly: GCA_008086735.1. Lineage (NCBI taxonomy): Eukaryota > Metazoa > Chordata > Mammalia > Primates > Cheirogaleidae > Cheirogaleus > Cheirogaleus medius. The sequence goes on along the minus strand of VBSM01001979.1, from coordinate 11,373,337 downwards.
TCAAAATGGAAAAGCACTACATTTAATTTGTGGTTCTCTGCATTTTAAATAGGCAACTCAATGAAGCAATAAATGTGTTCATAATGAACAGATTTTTCTACATAGGGAACCCTTAATGGCACTGGCATAACTGAAGATTTAACCTGGTGAACATAAAAGTAAACAACAGAAACATACAAGGAAATTTGAATTGGCCAGAAAATGATGTTTTGGTTAAAAAAAAAAGAATCACTATTTTTGAGGGTAAATTTTAGGTTGGGATATAAATGCATCAATGTGTAAAAAGATATGATTGCTGAAATCCAATATTGATATCTAAAATAAGATATAGCTCTCTGTATATCCCCCTGTCTCTTCATAATAATGCTATGCGTGGTCACTCTGGTGAGCCCCTCTGGCCTTCCAATCCACTGTATCTTCTTCTTCCCACTGCTTTTCCTCCTTTGATCTAAACTCCCACTACTCTCTTCCTCTTAAACCTTTCCACTGAGCACCATGGAACATTGTAAACTATCTTACATCTTCAACTTCTTCAGCTAATGCTCATTCACCTCATGTCCTGATTTGGAACTTGGTTCTTTGTTGTAGACATGGCTTTTCTCCACATTTCCCCAAAACCCATTAAATTAAAGTAGTCTCATATCAGTTTCAATCTCTCCCCCCAGCTGCTTCATCTCCCCTCTCCCCTTCCATCTGCTAGCTTCTCTCCGCCTCCTCTATCTCTCCTCTATCCTCTCCCTCACTCTTTAACCTGCTGGAGCCTACCGCTCCATTGACATTGTTCTGGAAACAGTCAATGATTCGACAACTACCTCCGTTGCTAAATCAAATAGACCCTCTCAATTCTCATTTCACTGACTTTTTGATAGCACTGGTCACTGCTGACCCCTCCCCATCCCCCTTCTTGAAACTGGATTCACTTGGCCTCAATGATCACATGGTCTCTGGATCCTCTTACTTCTCTGGGCACTATTTTCAGCAATAGTGGCATACTCTCCTCTCTTTGCTTATTCCTTAAATATTGGCACTTGGTACTCCCCAGGCTTCTCTCTAAGGCAGTCTTCTCTTCTTGTTTAAATCTTCTCTCTGAGAGATCTCATTCAGCCCATGGCTTCAGTTACAATTTATATGCTGATGACTCTCAAATCTACGTCTTTAGTCCAGATGTTCCTCCTTAGCTTCAGAACCATGTATTTCAGTGTTGATTGTGCATCTCCTCTCAGATATCCCACAGTCAACTCAAATGGAATCCCTCCTGCTCTTCCCTAAACCTGTACCTCCTGTGTTCGCTCTGTCTGTGAACATTACCATTACTCCCAGGTGCTGAACCTGAATCCTAGGTTCAACCTTGATGCCTATTTTTCCCTCTTTACGCCCAGTCCATTTACCTAGATATGTAAATTGCTCCACATAAGTCTCTCTTAAATCTTCCCACATCTCTCCATACTCTATCTTTTTACACAATCTCTCCAACACCCCAGCCACAGCCTAGTCTAGGTTCCACCATCTCTGATTGCTGCAATGACCTCTAACGGGGCGCCCCCTGCCTCTAGCCATCCATTCTCTACAGCCTGAGGGATATAAAATGTGATCTGATGTTACTCTCCTGCCTTAAAACCCTCCAATATCCTCCATTTTCCCTAGGAGGAGGTCCTAACTCCTGACCTCATGAGGCCCTTCATGATGTGGCTGCTGTCCTCTAGTTTAGCTTACTGTCGCACCATCCTCCTTCACCCTGTGCTCTGGGTACATTCTACTTCTTTTATTTCTGCAATGAAGCCATGACCTCTTGCATGGACAGCTTTGCACATGCTTTTCCATCTACCCAGAGTAATCATTCTCACCTCTTTGCCTGGCTAACTCTTATTCATCCTTCAGGAATCAGTAGAAACATTAATTCCTCCTGGAAGTCTTCCCTAAACAGGGCCAGATGCCCCATAATGTGCTCCCACATCACCCTGTGCTTCTCCTATCACAGCACTTGCCACACTTTACGGGACTTACCTATTTAACTACAGGTGACTATTAGCTCCATGGGCGAGGAGTGCTACCTCTGCACCAGCCCAGGCCCGGGACACAGTACTCTGTATGTACTAGAGCAGTGGTTCTCAAACTTTTTGGCTTTAGGATTCCTTTACACTTTTAAAAATTGAGAACCCTAGAGCTTCTGTTTATATTGATAGGTTATACCTATCAATATTTACCATACTAGAATAGAGTATTAAAACTGAGAAAATTTTAAAATACTAATTTGTTTTAAAGTAACAATAAACCCACTGCATTTTCACATAAATAACATGTTTTTATGAAAATTCATTCTCCAAAACAAAAAAGTGAGAATATCATGATTTTACATTTTTGCAAGTCTTTAAAACATATTGCTTAATAAATTACACCTAGATTCTCATACCTGCTTCTGAGTTCTTTTTGTAGAGATCCAGCCGTAGTATATAAAGAAAAATGTAGCCTCAGACAGATACATAGTTGAAAAGGGGAAGAGTATTTTAATAGTCTTTTCAGACAATTGTACATATTCTTTTTTAATATTATAACTTAATAAGTGGTATTTTCTAAAGGCTAGCTGCAATGTAGAATTTGAAACCATATCAGTCATATACTTTATCACATTAAACTACATTGGTATATCTTATACTTTCAATGGATCTTTCACTCAAGCAAGAGTCATGATTTTGTAACATTATACATTGGTCATCGATAAATATTTATTCACTGACTTATACAGATCTTCTAAACATTAGCACATTTCACTATACAATATTAAAAAATCATATTTAATATCACCACTGAACTCATCAGAAAAGTCTTTATGTATTGAGAAGCTGTCAAGCTCACAGTGGTGGATACAAGTTTCCCAAATTCTAATTTTCACTTGAAAGCTTGAGTTTTATCATTGGCAACAAATACTGTCAGTTGTTTTCCTTGAAATGACAGGCTCACTTCGTTCAGTTTTGAGGAAATGTCGACCAAATACTCAAATCTGAATAACCGTAGTTTGTCTGTCAGTCATTCTTTCAAATAAAAATAGTATTCCACTAAAACAGTGGCCAGTTCAGATCTCAACTTAAAACAATCATGCAAATGCTTTTCCTGGAGACAACCAGTGTGCTTCAGCATATAACAGAAATGTCGTATGGACACTTCCCAGAATATTAAAAAGATGTGCATTTGAGGATTGAGATTTAATAATTTTTAATGCCTCATCAAAAATATTCTTAAGTAAAATTGACAACTTTTTTAAGCTGCGGGGGTAAGGTGGTAGAGAATACAATGATTGCTACTGCAGTTGGGTGCTACTGTCTTGATTTGTGCAATTTTACCTGCCACTACTTTTGCACCATCAGTGCAAAACGTCTACAGAGAGAAACAAGGCAAACAGTGCCTTAGTGCTGTGAAAATAGTTTTGACTTTACAGACCCCTGGGGCCATGGATCACAAGCAGGGAACTGCTGGGTAGATGAATGAATATAAAGAAGGCCATAGTGACCCAGCTTGGATTCCTGTGATGATGCTGCCTGGGCACTGGCCCTCCTGGTCTGAAATCCATTCTGAGCACCTTCTTTATGGCTACCCCTCCCTTTCTACACTCTCAGCCTTCCCAGTTACTTCCTCCCACCCACACCCCACACCCAACACCCAGTGTTGGCTCAATCCCTGAGTGCTAATACCTAGGCCTTAACAAAGTCCTTGTTGGAACTCAATTTCCTGGCTTTATTTTTGTTATTACTTCTGGGCCTTGGCTTTGGGTATCAGTCCTCTGTCCTGAGCGCCCATGATCAGGATTAAGGTAAACCCTCCTTGCTCTTTTTCTGTACCCCTATGAGGTAGACTGCCAGGTAAACCTCTCACTGGCTCTGTGTCTTGCATTGTGTGTGTGTTGGAGGAAGTGGGGAGAGGGGAGTTATAGGGATTAGGAATTTGATACACATTTATATTGTTTAGGAATATATTAATATCTAACTTTAAAAGTTAAAACAAATCTGTTTTGTTGTTTTACATCTTGCAAGATAAGGTGAAATATTCTTTTGCTCTTATAGGTAAGGATAAAAACGTCTTCACTTGGTGACTGAACATAAGCTAAAAAAATACCTAACATATTGCAGTTTTTAAAATGTATGTTCATCCATTTCTCTTCCATTAGTATTTTCTGAATATGCATCAGGAATTCATCCAAGTATGAGACCTTGGTAAATGCACCATTTAAATATGAAAGTTGGAGTTAGACATACACAGGACAAGGTATCATTTTCTGAAAATAGCTTTCAGCAAATAGCAAATTAATTTAGAAGCAAATTAACATGATTTTCAAGGAGGTCCTTCCTATTGAGTAACTTATTTTTATCATTACAAAAGAAATGCTTTCTTTTATATGACTTTTCTGAGCATTCTTGAACTAAGGTTTTCACATCAGCACAACAACCTTGCAACAACCTTCTTCACATCACAACAACCACCCTCTGATGCTTCCAAGAGTCAGTGGCAGAATGAAATGCCTCTCGTGCCATTCCTTAGCTCTCTTGCAAGTAAAGCCCAGAGGTTTAGCTCCTAGGGGGCTTTGGGAAGAAGCCTCATGTTTCCTCTGGCAGTGAGGGGCACTGTCCTGGGAAAGCAGTACTGTATGGGGTGATAAAATGCCCCAAAGACACTGTGATTCTGTGCTTGAAAGCAGCTTGAAAATGGGCTACAGGGAGATGGAGGTGCAGTCAGGAGCCCCTGGTCTAGTGCTGTGTCTCTGGGAAGGGATCCCAAGGATGGCCACTCTTCCTTCACAAACAGGAATACACTAACCCCCAACATGAGGCTGACTTAGGTATCCCCAGCCATTGAGAAGCAGATTTTCATCATTGGGACCTTGAGTTCTAGAGGCAAACCATCTGGATTTGAATATTGGCTCTGTCATTTTCAAGCTGAGTGACCTTGGGCAAGAGACTTAACCTCTCTAATCTTCAGAGTCCTCATCCATAAAATAGAGGCAGAACCTACACCCATCTTGTGGAGTTAATAATCCACATAAAATGCTTAGCACAGTGGTTGGCATGTAGTAAATGCTTTACAAATGTAGCTATTATTATTACTAGCATTATACTTCAGAAAGGATAAGCTGTACATTCTCTGGAAGAGGAAATAAACCTAGGACTTTTATATTCTTCTCCTACTAATTTCAGGATGAGGATCCTGAGAAAAAGTTGAAGATTCTATTAGATATCTTGGGCACTAATTAAAGAATATGTCACTAACCATCAGGAATGTTTCTACCATAATTGAGAAGGACCTCTTTAGATATAACATTTGGATTATGAATAAAGTATTATAAAAAGATGTAGTCTTGTTGGATGGGGACTTGAAAGGATACCAGTGCAAGGTCTCAACCACAATTCTATGCTAAGGATCCCTTGATCTCCTCAATTCTGATGACTTTCACCTTAACTATGCTTCAAAAATTGACTTTCGATTGCTAGACCAGGGACATTGTCAACTACCCAGACTTCTCTGAACATGAATTGTTCAATGTCAAGATCCCAATATCAAGAATATTGTGCACAACTCTCTACTCTCAGAACTCTATTATTCATTTATTCCCAACTTCCCTTCGACATCTTTGAGATTCCCAGGACCCTGACCACTATACATTCTCTCAGTCTATGAGTGGCCTCCTGGTCTTACTTAATCTCTCCCTAGCCTAGAGCCCCTGGTGCCATGCCTTTGGTGATTCTGACCATTATCCTCAATTCTCTGCCTCCTTGTTCTTCTATCACACTCAACCTATAAAACTCAAACCTGAGATCAATCCAGTCCTAATTCTTCTGCCAGCCTTTGGATCTCATTCCTTCTATCTCCTAAAGAAGAGTCTTGGTTCCTTTAATCACATTCCTATACCTTCACTTGTACTCACTATTTCTTCCCAACACATCTACATTCTTCAACATTTCTCTAGATTCTAAGTTGCTTCTTCAGCATCGTATTCTTCAAAAGGAGTTTATACCAGTTCTCTCACTAATCTTCAGAGTCCTCATCCATAAAATAGGGACAGAACCTGTACCCTTACTTATCATCAATTCATTTCTCAACACAATCTGGCCTTTGCCTTCATTGTCTTATCCAAATTACTTTTGTTAAGATTATCAATGTTCTTCACATTGCCAAATCCAACAAACCTTTTTAATTCTTACCTTTTGTGATCTTCTAGTGGCATCTGAAAACTGTGGTTATTCCTTCTTTCTCTAAACTCTTATCTTGCCTTTCAAATGCCAGTGTTGCCCAGGGTTGTATCCTTGCCCTCCACTCTTTTCACTCTACAGACCCTTCCAGTGTGACCTCATTTAAACCTAAGACTTCAACCACTCATGGGATTCACAAACTGATACCACCTAGCTCAGATGTCTCTGCTGAGTGGAGATCCCATATGCATATCAGTTAAGGCAGACTCTGAATTCAAACAGACTTGCCTTTCAAATTCTTTCTCTGCACTTACCAGCTGTCTTGCCTTGAGAAAGATACTCAAACCTCAGCTTCAGAAAGGGAGCAGTCATATTATTGGTATCAACCTATATAGTTCTTTTGAGGATTAATAAGATAATGCACATAGAAGCACATAGTTAACATGCAATAATGTTAGCTATTGTTGTTATTACAGAATTCTCTACCTAAAACTTCCCAAAGCAACTCAAACTTCACGTATCAAAAAATAAACTTAATGCACTTGCATTCTTCCTCCATTGCAGTAATACTCATTATAGCTCTACTTCTCAAGGATTAACTTCTATAAATATTCTGTAAGTTAAATATTAGTGACTCCATTTCACATATAAGGAAACTGAGGCCTAGAGAAGTTAATTACTTTGATTGAAATGGCAGTTAGGATTCAAATCCTAGTCCTTCTGATTCCAATGTTCATGAATTCTAGTGCTGATGTATGACTTCAGTGTCCAATTCCCAAGCCAAAACCCGGTACATTTATTTTGGACTTCTTCCCTTTCACTCAGCTAGTGGTGTGCTGGAGAACTGACTCTCATGAAAATAGAAAAAAAAATCCCTGATTTGTAGAATTTGCTGATTTCAAGCTACCAAGGTGACATTACTGAAAAGATGGGCAGAACTCGCTTGAGAGCCTGCGTGAGCTGGCTCCAGCACACCACTGAGTCAACAAGCCCCCAAATCCTGTTAATTTGGATCTATGACATTTGATTGAAAGCCATTTGCCAAATCCAACTTAGTCCAAATCAAGTTGGTAAAAACAACAATGTGTTAAAACAATCTGGTTGAAAAGGAATAGTGTTCAGTGATAGGCTGCAGTTTTTTCTCTTTTTATTTGCCTTTTTTTCCTAACTTAATTTTGGCCAGTTAGTCCCCAGGATGTCTAACTACAGGCTATTAGCTGCAAAGTATTAAACTCGTCAACCTCCACTCCCATCACCTTCACCCTCCATGATCCAGCCTGACTGTATATCTTTCTCTTCTCACGAATGCTATGGTCACCTGCCTCTAGGCCTCTGTGCAGGCAGTACTTTGGCCTAGAATACCTACCCCTCCACTCTACCATCTTTGGCTGACTCCTGTTCCTCAACTTTCAGTTTAGGCACCAGCCATAGGGAATTTACTTGGAACAGCCTAAATGTCAAACAATGGGAATTAAATTAGAATTGTGCAAATGTCCAAAAATTGGCAGATTGGTTAAACAAACTATGCTGGTTTTCAAAACATATATAGTGCAATCCTACTTTGGTAAGGAAGAATGCACATATACATAGAAAAGAATCTAATAAGTTAGTCTCCAGGGGATTTTGCAGTGATTTTCTAAATGTGAGTGGGATTATATGAGGGTTTTTTTGCTCATTTATAGCTTTTGTAATAAGAATGCATTGCTTTTGTAAAAAGAAAACCTGTTTTTTGGTAAGGTGCTTTTATTGTTAATATCTTGGTATTTCAATTGTTCATTATTATAATCAATTTTGGACAAGGATGACTAGCTGACAATTCATTGGATTGAAAAAGAACCTGGAAAATAATGGAAAATGGGGAACATTTAAGAATATGTAAGTCATCACATGGTGCACAAAAATTACCAGAACTGAAGAAACCAGATACCCAAGAAATTAACTGTCGACAAACGTATCATTGCAGCAAGATTCTTGGGTTAACTAAATTATCTTTGGCCAGATTCTATGCTATCATTAACTCTACCCTCCTTTAGATGTCCTGTGAATCTTCAATTTTCTCATTTCCATTTCTTTTGTTACCAGGTTAGGAAAAATTCTTTCAAGCACACAAGCCCCTTCATTATGATCGGAGCTCTACGTAGTTCTTGGCATCTCTCCTGCCACATGTTCCTCTCCTTCCCACCTCCACCAAACTCCCCTGGCCAGCCATGTGCTCTTTGCTCCATAATGCAAACTCCATGTCCCTGAACGTGTCATGTGGTTCCATTCTCTAAGCCTCTGCACATACTGTGTTCTCTGCAATGCTTTTAAAATAAATGCACAGTGTGCACATACACAGTGATACAGTGTGGTTAATATTAGCCCATTGTGGAGTACTAATATTAATCCTATCTGCCACATAGACACCATTGTATCTTCTTTATCTTGGCTTTCTGATGTTTCTAGACTATGCAAACCCAAAGTGTGGTCTACACCCCAGTAGCATCACATGGGAGATTGTTAGATACAAATTTTCAGGACACATCATGATATCTACTGCATCAGAAATTCTGAGGTTGGGGCCCAGAAAAGATGTTTAAAAAGTCTTGCAGGTGATTCTTATGCACCATAAGTTTGAGAAGCACTGCTCAGCACAATTGTTAACATTGCCTGGAGGAAGTGATGTATGATTCAAAACTTATGACACTCCTTTACATTTGTTTTAAGCCTATCTCCATTGTAATCTCTTGCTTTTGCATGTATAAATCCAGATATATAGGCATATATGTAAATAAATAAAATAACCAATCTTGTCAAAATGTCCATTGAAATTTTACTTATTTTACTTAATTATCTGGTCACTGTAGGGCATTGAACTTTCTCCTCTAAAAAGAGAAAGTTAACACAGAATTTTGTTCTACAGGGCCTCATTTATTTATTTAGTTGTTTGGTATTCTTGGGATTCCTTAAGCTAAACTTGTATTACAATTCCTAATTTTGGATGGAGAAACTGAAGCCCAGGAAGTTAAACACACAGCATGTTGTTGAGGATCACACAGCAACTTAGTGGGAGGCCAAGGCACAAACTGAACAGACTCAGAATTCCAATCTGTTGCTTAGTCCACTGAGTCACAGTGTTCCTCTATCTTTAGTTATATCAAAGGAATTAACTTAGTACAGAGACCTTGGAAGGTTAGAGCAAACACTTTATTTTGTGGTCAGGCAATTAAATGTGTAAGGGTCCCTACCCTCTATCTGACCATTACCTACAGGACATCCGTCTTTGGCCAGAAGTGCTTGTCGGCGTTGTAATATAGGCATCCTGTGTACATCTCCCTCTGTAGCTGCTCAAATCTTGGCTCGTACCCAAATGCCCCACTTGGGTTTTGTTCAGGAAAGATTTCTTCCAGCTGCTGTATTTGTGTCACGATTACATGTACGAGCTTCCAGAATGTACAAGATCACAAGTCAAATGAAAGGCTTCAGCTCCCAGTTTGTATAAAGAGATAAAATTTGAAACGAAGGAAACAACAAAACTTGGCTAAATGAAGGGCTAAGTATAAATGAGACTGAATAGTGTTCCTACTAAAAGGTCAGCACATGCTAAAATGCTAAGGGAAAATATAATAGACACTATAGAGTAATCATAGTATCTTTGTGCTATATTTATGGGCACACAAAGGGATTCAGACTGCCCCTTCAGCATTTACAATTTGGGGCAAAGCAAGCTGAGAGAAATGAAAAGCAAATTTTGATTTAACAATAAACAAAAACAACCATATAAACAGGGTTCCTGTTTTAAGAATTGGAAAAAATATATCTAAAGATGAAATTTGAGCATCCTGGAAATTGGCCATCATTCAAGTTGAAATCACAATAAAGAGATGCATGTCTAAGGGAAGAGGCTACAGTAAAAAGAATACGGGTGGCAGTTATTCGTGGTAGGTGGAAGTGTAACTGAAGGTTACTCTTTAGTAATGCAGGTAGAGATCTACAGTTCACAGGGCATGAGAGGAAGATGACCTTGAGTACAAAAATGGAGAGTTTACTAAAGTATACCATCAAATGCCAAAAGGGTCTTTGGAAATTTAGGAAGAAAAATCTGAGTTTGGCTCCATGAACCTCAAAATATATATGAGAAAGTATTTAAAAGTGGACAGAATTTCCAACACACCACACACATGAATTTGCTGGATTAAGATGTAGGATTGGTGAGAGCACAGTCCTGCTGTATTACAGTTGTCACATGTAAAGAAGATCAAAGACGATGAGACCTTCAGAAGATTAGACATAAACAGTGAAGATGCTCTTATCTAAAGCAATCTGGACCAAGAGTCAGTCAGTTAATTTTAAAAAGTCTGTTAAAACGGGAAAACCACACAAAAAATTGACACACACTGTTGTGGATGCTGTGGTGCACCACTCAGATTCCCTGGCTACGGGAAGTGTTATCTGTTGATAGTTCTCCGTGGAGAACCTGCTGAGACTCACCCTCACCTAAAGGAAGGTGCCTTGCTCAAGGTTATCCCTCCTCCCCTGGGACAGCCCCTATCCAATGTCTGGTCAGTGCAGGAGGACAAGTACCGATTGCCTCAATCTCCATCTCTGAGTCTGATTTCCAGGAGCCCAGTCTGAGACACATACATAACTTAAATTTAAGTTTAATTTTCAACTTAAAATATACATTTATTCACATATATTAAATATACATGTATATATATATTCTGATCAATGCTAAAGCCTTCATTTTTGAGAACTGATCCATTGATCAGCATGCCTTATTCTCTATCTTATATAAACTACACCTAAAATGCATTAACTATGACTTTCTGCTTTGGTTTCCTGAAAGTATGAAAACTTAAAGACCGTAGAAAAACAATCTAGATGTGGAATCTATCTAGGTTTTATTTCCCACTCTTCCAATCTTACCCACAGCTAAGGTGATATATATATATATATTTAAATTTTTAACTATAGTAAAATACAAGTAACATAAAATTTATCACCTTAACCAACCAAAAGCAGACAGTTCAGTCATATTCAGTACATTTATACTGTCATGCAATCATCACCACCAGCCATCTTCAGAACTCTTTTCATCTTACAAAACTGAAACTCTGATCCATTAAACAATAACTCCCCATTGCCCTCTTCCTCCCGACCCCCTGGCAACCACCATTCTACTTTGTGTCTCTATGAATTTGACCATTCTGTGTAGCTCAGTAATTTTTTTTTTTTTTTTGAGACAGAGTCTTACTCTGTTGCCCAGGCTAGAGTGCCGTGGCATCAGCCTCGCTCACAGCAACCTCAAACTCCTGGGCTCAGGCGATCCTTCTGCCTCAGCCTCCCGAGTAGCTGGGACTACAGGCATGCGCCACCATGCCCGGCTAATTTTTTCTATAAATTTTTAGTCGGCCAATTAATTTATCTCTATTTTTTTTAGTAGAGACGGGGTCTCACTCTTGATCAGGCTGGTTTTGAACTCCTGACCTTGAGCGATCCGTCCGCCTCGGCCTCCCAGAGTGCTAGGATTACAGGCGTGAGCCACCGCGCCCGGCCTCACTGGCTCTTAAAATGAACATTAAATAAAAGGTGTAACAAGAATAAAAATACAAAAGCGATTCTTTGTTTTCTATTGGCATCATACAAAATGACAAAATATGTCACATCTAGTTTCTTTAAAAGACTATAATTTAACAAACAAGGGATGCACTTAAATCCTCACAACAAAAGAATGTAGGTAGTACGATCTGCAATTGTTATTTGTTTACATAGGAATGATTTCAGTTAATTAAAGACAGAAGAGTTAGGCAATATTTGTAAGGAAAGAACTGAAGTCAGACATCTTAATTACGCTTTCAGATTAGCACAAAGAAGAGACTAAGCTACAAATGAAAAAATGGAAAGTTTACAGACTATAATAAAAGCTAAATGTGTTATATCTCAGGACAACTCTTTGAATCAAAAAAAGAAAGAGAGAGCGAGAGAGCACCAGCACATCTAAAATAATTCAGAGTCAGATAGCAAGTGACTAATTAGAGAGGTCTCATTACAACCATCTGTATCAACACCCATATGGAAAAAGCCAAGCTACAGTTTTATTAGAGGTATTTTCGCAAGAAAATAAAGCATGACTTTGTGGTCATCTATTAAAAAGAAATGTCAATGACATCTCAAAACAGATACAGACAACATTTAAAGAGAAAAAGAGGCATTCAAGGTTGCCAAATCATAATGAGTAGAAGCTAGCTCCATGTAATAGCCCACTGGAGACCTGGGCAGAGAGAAGGGCCCTCATCCTGCAGGACAATGTGGCAGCTCCTTTCTACATCCACCAGCAAGAGTTTGCTCCTCGCTCCCCTCCTCATCCAGGACACTGAGATAGAAAGACGGCAGCAGAGACTCCCAACAGAGCAGCACCTGGCCAAGAAAGACAGGCTGCACTATTCAGCTCTTTTCAATGCTTATGTTCCATGAACCTGACATCATCACACACGTACCTAAGACCCAGACTCTCTCCTGGATATCCTGGGACAACTCCTCTTTCATGGAACCTTCTGACCTCGATGCCCATTTCTAGATAAAACACCTTCCCTCATTGTTCCATAGATGCCTTAAATATTTAAACACACATCCCAAATTGACATTGTCATCAACCCTGTACCTGCTCCTCCTCCTGTGTGCCCTGCCACACTGAATGGAGCCATCATTCACTCAGACTCCTGGGCCAGAGGCCTAGGAGCCATTCTCCACTCCTCCAAGTCACTCTCCACTGCACATCCTGGCACGACGGTGCTGTGGATTTAGACATAAAATATCATTTGAATGCATCTACGCTTTCACCACTACCTGAGTTTAGGGCCTAGACTCTTGCAATGAGGCCTCTGAGTAGTGATCGTGGGGTCTCAGAAGTTTGGCCAGGGCATCTGATACACAATCTCATTTATGAAGCTCCAACTTCCTATCTAAATACCATGTTTAATTCCTGCATCAACTTGAGTAGAATCCCTGGAAAAATGGGAAATACAAAAAGGGACTTTCCCTTAGCACTTTAGGAGTGGGGAATTTTTAGTATCCCACTTAGAGAATGATGAACATCAGGTAACACCAGAAATTCTTTTGTAGGTCGAATACAATAGGCCACTTCTTTTTTTAAAATAAATTGTGTTGCCTATATTTAGGAATACAACATGATGTCACAGGATACAGATAGTAAAATGGTTACTATAGTGAAGCAATTTAGCATATGCATCATCACACAGTTACCTAGTTTTTTGTTTTTGTGGCAAGAGTAGCTAAAATCTAGTCACTTAGCAGGAATCCCAAATACAGTACAATTTTATGACCTGTAGTCCTCATGTTGTTCACTAGATTTCTAGACTTGCTCATCCCACATAGCCATTCCTTTGTAGCCTCTGACAAAGGAGGCTACAATCTCCCCACTTCCTACCCCTCTGCCCATAACCACTGTTTTATTCTCTATCTCTGTATATTTGTCTGTTTTGTTTTTTCATTTTTTTAAAAAAGATTCTGTATGAATGTGCAGTCATGCAATATTAGTCTTTCTGTGTCTGGCTTATTTCACCTAGTATAATGTCTTCCAGGTTTATTCAGATTGTGGCAAATGGCAAGATCTCCTTGTTTTTTATGGCTGAATAATATTCTAAGGTATATCACAGTTTCTTTGTCCATTGTCCATCAATAAACATTTAGGTTGTTTCCACATCTTGGCCAGTGTGAATGCTGCTGCAATGAATGTGGGAGTGCAGATAACTTTATGAGGCAGTGATTTTATTTCCTTTCAGCATATGTAAAGAAGGGGGATTGCTGAGACAAATGGTAGTACTATTTTTAATTTCCTTAGAAACCTCCATACTGTTTTCCATAATGGCTGCACCAATCTATATGCCCACCAACAGTGCACAAGGGTTCTTTATTTTTCCACACCCTCACCAACATTTGTTATCTTTTGACTTTTTGATATTAGCTATCCAGACAGGTATAAGATGGTATCTCATAGTGGTTCTGATTTGCATTTCCCTGATGATTAAATGATGTTGCACACCTTTTCATATACCTGTTGGCTATTTATGTCTTCTTTGTGGAAATGTCTATTCAGGTCCTTTGCTCATTTTTAAATTGGGTTGTTTTCCTATTATTAAATTGTATGAGTTCTTTATAAATTTTGGATATTAACCCTCATCAGACACATGAGATATATGGTTTGCAAAGGCCTGCTTATTTTCAAGACCCTTTTATCCAATCAACAGATCATTTCCTTCTAGTGGTCTCTTAAACTATAGTGATTCATTCTGGGTAAACACAGAAACACTTCCTAAGCAATTTCTCCTGGTTGAGGAGGCTAGTTGGGGCTTCCAACACAGTTCCTTCCTAGAGCCCTCCAGAGAGCCTCTGAGATGAAGCAGAAAATACAGACCTGGCTGTGAATCTTAAACTTACTAACTGTGGGGTTGCAGTCAAGTTATCCAATCCTCTGAGTGTTACCTTTCTTACAGAGAAAACGAAGATAATGATATTTACTTATAGGCATGTTAAATTCAACAACAAACAATAAAGATCAACTAAGGGCCAGGTGTTGCCTTGCAGCACCTGGATTGAAAGATGCAAGTCACAGCTCTGCCCTTCAGGCATTCCCAGTTGAATGGAGCAGACACATGCAGATCAAAAACTATGCCCACACAATGTGGTAAGTGCTATCAGCAAGATGCGCAAAGGAGGAAAGACTGGAGACTGGGGTAAGAATAAAAAGGGAACTTATTCAAAATGAGATAATTATATAAAACCATGGTGCCTGATGACTGGCTCACATAATAAATGCCTTTGGGTTGATTTTTTTTTCAACTCCCCATTTGGGCTTATAGCTGTTACTGACCTGATCTTTCTCTTGTCTTCCTCAAAGTTCATATATAAAATTATCAACGAAATACCTGATAGTTCCATTTTTGGAGAAGCTCTAATTTAACTGTAAAAAGCTTCCTTTGAAGATCTGTCATCTCTGGCACCTGCTCTTCTATATGAATGCTGCATAATAGATGCTCAACTGGTTCATCTGGAAATCGGGGAGATTTTAAAAATTTCTTCCCACCTTCATTAAGAAGCCTTATCAGGGCCGGGTGTGGTGGCTCACGCCTGTAATCCTAGCACTCTGGGAGGCCGAGGCGGGTGGATTGCTCAAGGTCAGAAGTTCGAAACCAGCCTGAGCAAGAGGGAGACTCCGTCTCTACTAAAAATAGAAAGAAATCAATTGGCCAACTAAAAATATATATAGAAAAAATTAGCCGGGCATGGTGGCGCATGCCTGTAGCCCCAGCTACTCGGGAGGCTGAGGCAGGAGGATCGCCTGAGCCCAAGAGTTTGAGGTTGCTGTGAGCTAGGCTGACGCCACGGCACTTTAGCCCGGGCAACAGAGTGAGACTCTGTCTCAAAAAAACAAACAAACAAAAAAAAAGAAGCCTTATCAGAAAGAATAAGTCTTGAATTATAGTCTAGATGTTAGGTAGATAGCAAGGGATTCCGGGTCTCCTAGGGAGAAAAGTGGGTGCTGTGGCCATCTTGGTCCTGCTCCACCCTAATCTTCTGAGTGACTGCCATACCTGGGGACGAGGAAATATCCTATCAATCAGCCAATCATAACTTAGTGTGCTAGCTGCAAAAGAATGCAGAGGACTCTAATCCAAGGGCCAAGCAGTATAGATACCATAGAGTCCGGAAGTGACCTAGAACAATCTGCATGTGTAGTAATGCAACTCCCAACTGTCCAATCCGAGTGGTTCCATGTTGACGTCTGAGCCACTAGGGAGGTCCTAATCCAGGCGATATAAAACAAGACGCAGACCATACCCAGCCCCTTCTTGAGCCCTTCCTTTTGCTCTCCGTTTGCTGCGACAATAGGTTTGGTTATCATCTGTGGCATATGTATCATGCTCTGTAAACCTGTATCTTGCTCTTGCTTTATAATCCTATCTTTCTCTCCTCAATAAACCTCATGTTCGTGCTTGCCTTACTTTGGTCTGTCTGGTCATTCTTCGGCCATGAGTGCACTAAAAACTGACATTTCAGACTAAAACCTGACATAGGAAAAGTTTGTAGTCTAGAACACTGAGGGAAAATGACATCTTTTGATTCTAACACTTCATAATTTTTTACCACTGTACCATATTCTCTTATACAAGAGAATAAAAAGGAAGTAGACACTAGAAATAATAAAGTGGAAACCAGAAGTTCTGACATCCAACTTCTATTTATGGATAAGAAACTAAACAAATAACTTGGATCACAGATGCTTTCAGATCCTTGACAAAAAGCATCTAAGGTAGCAAACAGTGTTTTATGTTGGAGGCTGTGGAAGTTTTAAAATATGTCCACACATTCTTTGATGTTCCTCCCTTCAAGAGAGGAGCCTAACAGCCCTCCCCTGAAGCGTGGGCACTGGGCTTCCTCCAGGCTCTCCCTCTCCTGGCTCTCCTGCTTTGGGGGAAGCCATCTGCCATGCTGTGAAGGCACTCAAGCAGCCCTGACGAGGGCCATGTGGTGAAAAACGGAGGCCTCCTACAACAGCAGGCACTAACTTGGCAGGCGTCTGCGTGAGCCACCTGGGAAGCAAATCCTCCAGCCCTAGTTAAGCCTTCAGATGACCAATGCCTTGAGTGTAACCTTATGAGGACATGAACCAGGACCACCTAGCCGAGCAACTCCCAGATTCCTGATCCACAGATACTGGAGAGATACTAAATGTTTGACTGTTTTAATTAGCTGAGTGTCAGAGTAATTTGTTACTCAGCAATAGATAACTGAAACAAAGGTAAATAGGGTATTAGAGATAAGATTTCTATATTTGGGATAGCATAATTTTCTTAGCTAAAAAGCAATTCCCTTAATTTCCTTCCCTAGAGCAGAGAAATACGACAGAACACAACTGTGCGTTTTGAGACAACACAAAGAGTCAATGCTAGTTCTACTTCATTCCACCACTTCATATCCCCCACCCCAAAGAAAGAAACTATAGTTTAAAATACTAGAATTATATGACAACAAAAGCGTAATGGGTTATGACTAGGCAAGGCAGTAATAATGAAAGTAAATAACATCATAAAATAGTAAAAATCAGGCAAACAAAGCCAAGTAGTTCTAGCCATAATTATTAGATAATAAACAATCAGTTTTAAATTTTACCAGAACTAGTGGTTTATGCACTTACATAATTTATTTCATTTATTTAAAAATATAATTTTGTATAGGTAGAGTGAATTAGTCTTTAAAGGTCCAAGGTGTTATATCTGCAAACAGAAGAAAGGGCATTTTATTCTCATTTATTATTTATTACTTTTCTCAAAAGTTAGATTCATTTATTCACAAACATTGCTTGTATATCTAATTTCTGCCAGAAATTGCCCTAAAGCCTGGGAATGAAATGCCAGAAACAATAGTCTGTGTCCTCAAGGAACTTGCAGAGGGCAGACTACTGCTTCTCACATGAGTATGACCTGTGGGGATTTTTAAAATAGGATATATAGGCCCATTTCTAGAAATCCAAATACCAAAGGCAGGGAGTGGGACCTGGACATCTCCATGTTATTTAATTCATAACTGACGGTTATGCTTAGAGTGGAGAACTACCAAGGTGGGCACTAATGTAACGCAGCCTGTCTACTTACTAAGCACCTGATCTGTACCAATGTCACTAGGGGCCAGGGATTCCACTGTGTGCCAAAAAATAGGTAACCAGAGGTTAGAAGGATAAGAGAGTTAGCTGAGTGGAGGGAGAGATGAGGCCATTCCATGATAGGCAGAGGATGTGGGTTTAGGGAACAGGGAGAGGAGAGCACATGAGGAATACCCTGATCATGTCTTCAAATGCAAACTCATGCCATGTGGTGAGCTTGATTAGTAAATGAAAGAATAAAGTAGTATAATCATGGATTCTGAGCTTTCATTTGAAAGAGACCTAATTAACCATCTAATACAATCTTCTCACTTCACAGCTGAGAAACTCTAGAAGTTGACCTCCTCAAAGTCATGCAACAAATTAGGGAATGGCATCTAGGTCCTACGACTCCGGTTCTAATGTACTTTTTAGTTGGTTGGTGTCTCTTAGGATTAAAAGATGTCTTCGGGAACCAGAACAAGGCCAAAATATATTTCTCAACCAACTCTAAAAAGCTTGTGTTGTTACTATAGGCATACTTTCTCAGGTGCTATCAATCTGGGGTGTTTTTGAAAAGATACAATCAACCCAGAAAAAGTAAGGTAGATATGAAAAATGTCTTTGAAGCTATTTCAGTTGCTACTGTTAGAAAATGTTTAAATTTAAACTCTAGTAGGCATAAAATAAGCTTGTAGAAAACACTAGTTTTGGAATCTGAATCAATGACCTAGAAATAAATCTCAGAGAGGGATAAGTGAAATTTTGAAAGAGTAGAATCAAAGAATATCAAAATATTATTTCCAAATGGTTTATAAAAATAATGTTTTGGGGTTACAATGTGGAAACAGGTACATTTTAAATCTACAGGTATTAATAATATACTGGCATTTTGTTATATAACACTACTCAGTTGAGGAGTGAATTTCCTTCAAAGGAGTTTCCTACTTGAAATGACTGCAAGATCTTGTGTTACAGGCTCACCAATAACACAAACTCTTTCTCCCTTTTCAGGGTCTTTACCATCTGGTAGCCACTTCCATCACTTTCCTGAAGTTACTCAAAGGTCAACATTTTGTCTTTCTCTTAAAAAAAAAACCCCAAAAATCTCAGACCTCTTATTTCCTGACTTTTCTGTTTTCCCTGTCATTTTGAAACACTGTCTTGCCTTTGTTTCCATGAAACTGCAGATGCAGGTGTTCCCTCTGCCTGTTACATGTCTCTTTCTACTTGTCCATTTAAGCCAACATGGCACCATGATTCTCCTACTTGCCTGGGCTCCCCATCCTTCGCAACTAACCTTGACAGTTCTCTTTGCGATGCTTCCCAATATCTACTCAGCTATCGAGACTATCTGATGCTTTCTGTGTTCACATTCCTAAGGTTTGACCTTCCCTTCATATGTCCATCTCCTTTACCTTAGAAACAAGACTTCATCAATTAAGCCGTGGTCGGTTACAATGGCTTCCTGTGGACCAGTCTTTCATTCTCTGGTACATCCTGCAACCAGATGAAGACCTTTCTCATCATGTCCTTTCCTTGCCTAAGAATCAGCACATGGCCTGCTGAACCCAATCCCAGTGTCTGTTACCTGGAATGACTTTCCCCTTTGCAAACTGCTATGGCTTGAATGTGTCCCCAAAATTTCATGTGTTGGAAACTTAATTCCCAAATTCATATATTGAGCCTTTGGGAAGTAATTAGGATTAGATAAGGTAATCAGGGTGGGGCCCCATGATGGGACTGGTGGCTTTATAAGAAGAGGAAGAGAGACCTAAGCTGACACATGTTCTTGCCCTCTCGCCATGAGACACCCTCTGCCATGTGATACAACCATAAGGCCCTGACCAGATGCCAGCACCATACTCTTGGACTCCCCAGGCTCTAGAACTATAAGAAATAAATTTCTTTTCTTTGTAAGTTACACAGTTTCAAGTATACAATTATAGCAATAGAAAATGAACTAAGACACAAACCAAATCTAATTCTTTCTCCAAAATCCAACATGAACTTCCTTCTTGGATGATGCCTTCCCTACCTAATAACCTTCCAGAGTGCATTTTAACTTCCTTAGCAGTCACACCTGGATCACACTCTCTCACATTTGCTTGTCGCAAAGGCCAGTTCTAAAGGGCAGTTCTTGCAGAAATCATGCTACTGGGGGGGCCAGCAGTAGGGTCTCCATAAATGTTTGCTAAACTGAACTGAATTATACTGCAGCTTGGCCAAAGTTTTTTAATTATAATTACTTAAATTATTAAATTACTTAATCATTTAATTTTAATAACTTTAGATTAAGGGAAAATAGAAAGCACATCTTGTTTAAACTGTAACAGTTATTACCTTAATTTCTTAAGCACTAATCACAAAAACAGATACTGAAAGCATTTTTTTTAATTGGAAAAATCACTGGAACAAAACCCTTTAAACATTCTTGTTAGTTTTCTCTCCTCTGACACTTTTGATAGATTTTATCACTCTAAAAATAAAGGAGGTTTTTGGCATTTGAGGAGCTGAGGATTGATGACAATGGGTAGACTTAAATATGTGAAGGATGAATTGTGTCCAGAAAACCATGGGTCAGAGAGATATTTTCCAAATGGGAAATGAATTTTGACAGGAAGCTGCCTGGTGGGAAATGAAGGAAAGCTTTGAAAAGTGAGTAATCATGATAAAAGTTTAGTTGTGTTGACTAGTCTGAAATATATATGTGGAATCTACAATATGTAAGTTGTTCTAAAAAGAACTTAATTATGCAGAAGAGGAACCAAAGATCTTTTAAAATTTGAGCATCTACATAATCAAATGTGTTAAAGTGTCAAGATAATAGGTCCGTCTTACAAAATAACTGATGTTCAAGAATACTTTGCTAGACATATAAACCTTATCTCCTCCATATCAAGGTTAGCTCCAGACTAGGTAAAACTAGCAGGAAGTTGCTCTAATAAGACAGATTGATCAAAATCATGTGTGAAAATAAAAAACATACATATGTGCTTGTATGTAATTTCCTCTGCATTATTTCTATTTATATGTGAAATGTTTTCATTCATTCACGGAGCATTTATTGCGTATTTTCTATGTGCCAGGCACTGTCCAAAGCTCCAGGGATTCAATGATCCCTGTCCAAAAGGACTTCACAGCCAACTAGGGCAGTTCACATGCTTGGTGGGAAAAAATGAAGAGTAAATGACAGGAAATTACTAGAAGGGAAGAAATAACATGAAATGGAAAATTTTGGGTTTAATTCTAAATTTATTAAACTAAGAATAATCCAACAACTCAATGTTAAATAAAGCCAGTTAAGAACTCCGCCAACTTGATCACAGTCAGATTCAGTTTTCTGAAATTCTCATGTCTGAATATGTCAAGCTAAAAGATTACAGTGAGTAATAGTCCCGAATATGTTAAGATGCAGCAGAAGAGTGACTGTGTAGATGGAACAACTTTTAGCACCTAAAAATAAGAAATTGTCCCAACATTTTTTCTTAAGAAATATAACTGTTGATACTTTTATTTTATAATTTGGTTTTGGCAATACTTTCTTCAAAATTGTAAAAGAAATTTAGAATTATATTATTATACCTTTATAAGACAGTGCCGAAAGAATATTAGGGAATCATTACAGAAATGTTTGTAAAATACACGGGTGGTCAGAAGTGATCTATAACAACTCATAACAATTCTGCAGGAAATATTATACAATAAAGAAAACATTAGTATTAAGCAACATGCTCTAATAATAATTTTAGGGAAAACAGAATAAAATGCAAATGCCAAAGCAAACTTGCTTGACGCCCTAGGATGTTCTCCCCTTCCTTGCCAATATCTGAGATTCCCCCACCCTCTGCAGGCCTCCTCTCCTCACCCCAGCAATTGTTCTGTTTTCTACACTCCTTAACTGCTGTCTCACCTGCTGGCACTAGGCAGTGAATAGCCTGCTTCTTTTTATTTTCCATGCATTTGCCTTTCTTTCCAAATAGATCATATGTTGTTCCCCGAGGAAAACGAGTATGCCTTCTATTTCTCTGTATCCCCAGCAACTGGGAATCTTCCTGCACATGATAAATGTTTGTTGATGGGGACGCATATGCTCATTTTATGTTAACATTCTGTGAATATTAATGAATATAGTTGGTTGAGGAAAAAAGACCTAGGATTAAAATTTTTAAATGCTATATATTTTGCCTAGTTTAAAAATATTTCTGAAGAAATTCAGTACAGCCTTGTATTATTTAGACAAGTAAAAATTGTAAGAAATTAGAAAAACTGAAAAATTTATCCTGAATAAAAAAACTCTTTAAACTTAAGATATGTAGAGAACAAAAGATCACCAAGCCTTTCATTAACCGATAACCCTTATTTGCCTTTCCTTCCCCTCCTGCCAAATTCCTGTTTATAAAATTATTCTAATATAGCAAATGAGGAACGCTATTTAATTTTGCAAAATAACTACTTCTAAATAACACATAATTGTCCTAAACAAATAGGATCTATATATTTATTGAATTCTACCCCTGATACCCACACATTTAGCTTATTTTAAATGTTTCAGACTCCCAGGTTCAAATACCCTCCCTTTGACAGGTGTGTGTCAGAAATAAAAATAACTGCATAACTGGGCCATACTAGCAAATTAGTGACTATATGAATGAGTGTCGAGGGCAAGGCTGGGGAGCAACAAGTCTCAGGGACTCTCAGATGGCCCCACTGTCCACCCTAAAAACGATTCCTTTCCTATCTGCTTGCTGATGCTCATATTTCTTTAACATTACACAAATAGACCTAAGGCGTAAAATACAAATACCTCTACGCCATCAGCATTGTTTGGTGCGTCCCTAGAACCCACGGGACCTTGCCCCCATTCCTGGTCTCCAGGATCTCTGTGATTTGGGAGGGAAGGATCCCACCACGGCTCCAGAGGTTGTTCTGTGCCAATGAGCAGGATGCCAACCCTCTTGCCCTCAGTGACTAGTTCCCCGATTATCACACACTGCTGGCCCTAATCATTAGCTCAGGGCTGTCCCATGACCTTAGAGAGAAGCCCAGGACTTCTGTCCCTCCTGAGTAGCACTCTCTACTCAGCTCAGGTTGGTGAGGTTGTGGGTGGGAGGCCTGGAGCTGCAGCAGTCAGTGCCGCAGTCACAGGGGAGTTAGTCCGAGACCATATCCCATGCAAGGCAAGGGCAAGGCTGAAAAATAAACCATGGGTCCGATGGAATTACACCCAAAGCCAATCCCACCTCTGGATGGTTCAGTTGTGAGAGTCAACAAATTCCTTTTGTCACTTAAGGCAGCCGGAGTTACAATCAGTCATATGTTATATCCTGGGAGAAGGCAACAGACCGATTCAAAATTGCATCATAAAGTTCATATAAGTCATATCCAACAGAGCCTTTCTTGAAATAAGGTGTTGAATTAGAGACTGACATATGAGCCCCGAGCATCTGAAATGGGAAGAGATGTCTCAGAGAGGGTAAAGATACTTTATTTCAGTGGTCCCCAACCTTTTTGGCACCAGGGACCATTTTCACGGAAGACAATTTTTCCACAGACCTGGGAGGGGAGGATGGTTTCGGGATGATTCAAGCACATTAAGTTTATTGTGCACTTTATTTCTGTTATTATTACATTATAATACATAATGAAATAATCATACAACTCACCATAGGTTGGGGACCCCTGCTTTATTTGAAAAGGATGCCTGGGGGTCTGAAAAAAATTTTAATTATGCTGCAATTTTATCTGAGACTTTGGCTGTTAGAGGACCTGCATTTTAAGAGAAGAAATTTTCAATGATAGGATTTCAGACACGGTATCAGGAGTGATTGGAAAGATATTTTGGGGCAGGGCCTTGCTGGATACGCTCAAATGACACTGTGCCAATGGCCCCTCTTGCTCCCTTCAGATCTTAATTGTCCTCACCAATAGATTTCCCTTCTCCCAAGCACAGTCAGGGCCACACAGGCGTGGAGAGAGCATTGCAGGCAAAATGAATGTGTGTATGAGGCCTTGGGGAGGAAACGCTCTTGGTGTCTTTGACGATTTGCTGGTGAAACTTGATGAGGGAGAACCCATGGGCACGAACAGGGCCCCTACTCGCGACCAGTTAATAGAGCCCGGATTGCTGAATGATTTCATAATTTCTAGTCTCTATGTGGTGCGATTCCTTTGTCTCATTCACACCTCACGTAGGCAGCTCCTAACTTTATTACTAACTGGCACCTACATAACTCAAGCCTAAAATCCATCATCAGTGACCTCAGCCAATACCCTGGCCCTCCCCAAACCTCACCTCAACCAACGGAGCTTCTACTTCTGCCATCACTGTGTTAACATGTGGCCTTTTCCAGAACCTACAAGTTTAGAAACAATACAAGGGAAGAAGTGATGAAAAGCAGGACTGGCTTAGGGGAGCTACCCCACAGGGAACGAGCTTTCCCTAGGGCTGTTCTGCCTCCATGGTCATGATGCAGCCCCAACGTAACTTCCCTAACTTGCCCTCAGTCTTTTATTTCCCTTTATTCAATGTGCTAAAATAATCTACACTTGCTTGACTTAATAAAAGCATTTCATAAGTATTTTCTTTTAATAATGCAAATGTCCCTGGTAAGATTAAGGAAATTATCAGTTATGCACATGTTAGTATGAATTAGTTAAATCAAAATACTTCCCTACTGACATCTGAGAGCAGCTACACTGAGGAAATGAGAGTTTTAACAGGTTGGGGCAATGAGGAAGAAGCGGCTGGGGATATTGGAGGACATTGGGAACCCCTGGGGCAGGAGGGCACTGAAGAAAGGGTGAGTATAGTGTCCAGCAGGACAGAGGGAAGTCTACCCTCCTTTTCTTTCTGCATTTTAACCCTACTGGGAGCCACAGACTTTAGGGTATGGATGAACCGCACTAGGGATTAACAATGCCGTGTGGGCTAGCCTGGAAAACTAAGTGTCACTTATTATATTGTTGAGCATCACATTCCAGGTTCAAGATTCAACTTCCCAGTCATTTGGAAACCAATTAATTCTTAACTGGAGACTATATTTCCTTTGTTTCTTGCACAGGGGAAAACCTTGAACTAATCCCATAATAAATGTGCATAATAAAGAGTGCAAAAAACACCTGTTTAACTAATAGATTAACAGTGTGTGATCTGATCACCAAATCAAGAAATATGGTCCCTGAAGAAAAACCCTGGCAAGACCAGAAAGACTAAACTAAAATAAGGGTTCCTCTTGGTCAACTTCCAAGACCCTGAAACGATATAGTCTGTAAGTTGGAGTGGCTTGCATTTCAAATTATGCATTATATTTCGTTGTTTTTTGTTTTTTGTTTTTTTTTTTGAGACAGAGTCTCACTCTGTTGCCTGGGCTAGAGTGCACTGGCGTCAGCCTAGCTCATAGCAACCTCGAACTCCTGGGCTCAAGCAATCCTTCTGCCTCAGCTTCCCGAGTAGCTGGGACTACAGGCATGCACCACCATGCCCGGCTTATGCATTATATTTCAACCAAGACTAGGTATAGGACTGTGTAGTCCTCAGGAAAAGTTTATAATGAAACAAAACATTCCTACTAAAAGGAAAGATATTTTGATTTTGTATCAAATCCCACCAAAGGCATTTACAAGTGTACTCCAAGATAAAATATTCCACAGAGTTAAACAGCAAATTGTTTTCTGTAAATACTCTCCTGAAAACATTATAACTAGGGGTCTCATGTCTCTGGAGCACCAAGTGAGCACTTGCCTTCAGTGAGGGTGCCAGCCCGGAGTACCCCTGGGGAAGCTGGCTTCTGCAACCTCTACACTGCAGTGCCTTGGTTTTAAGTGCTCTGTAAGTCAGATTAAAACATTTGTTTATTTTCTTCTGTAGTCAAATAAAGGCAAGTCGGCAAGCTAAGGATAAAGACACTTCATGCTCTGCCTTTGAAGTCCATTTCACATTAAATAATGTAACTTCCTTCATCAGGACCAATTATAAGTCAGGAGGAAAATGACATTCATGCCTTTTGTGAATATACCAGAGACCAAAACACTATGCCAACCCTGCCTGCTTTCTTACAGAAACAAATACGTGTACACTAGGTATTATTCTAGCAGGTTAAAAAAAATATAGTCATGCGTAATAAAATAAAAATATCTCTAATGTACTTGTTCCCTCTCCCTCATACTTTAAGAATTGTTAAATCCAGCTTATCAAAAAATATTAACCATCCAGATATCAATGATAAAGTTTTGCTGGGAAGAAAAAGTATAGAATTCATTTAAAAAAGGGGTAATTGAAAAAATCTCAGCAACTCCCAATGCAGTATCCCCTCCTACCTGGAGGTCACAGAGCTTGGCCCACTTGTCTTCACTATGTAACTTCTGATCACAACTATGTGGCATTCTTTCTTCCATGAGGTTAAAAAAAATTCTATACACTCACATTATATCACCAGAATCAAAGGATCTGGCATTGTTAAAAGCCTGAGTTGTAGAATTTATAGAACCAAGCTTGCATTTTAGATGAGAGGCCTTGAAAAGTTACTTCACCTCTCTCTAAGCCCCTACTTCTGCACCACAGAATGGGGGTGATGAAAATGGCCACCTCATGGTTGCTGTAAAGAGTAAATAAAACCAAGCATGAACAGCATTTGGTCTAGTAGGTGACAAAAATACTTAGTATTATTTATGATGACAACATCCTAAGAGACCTCACAAAGAATTTAGTGTCTTAACTCCCAAGGACAGTTAGATCAAGTTATGAGTAATCTTCCCACATTTGATAAGCGGTGGAGAGCTCCCGGAGGCCTTGATTTGGGCCAAGCTGTCAGCAAGGAGCTGCGGTCATTCTCAGAGGACACAAGGAGAACAAAATTCTCCTTAGAGCTCTGCCACCTGAGAATGGTTTGAAGAACCCTCCTCTCTCGACTAGACAGAAGATAGAAAAAAAAATAAGACAGGTTTTCTTACTGCCCATGGAGAGAGAAGTTGGTAGAGCACATATAATATTTTTCCAAATTTCTCAAATCCCTGGGTAATGTCCCCTCAGCATCATAAATGTAGGTATTTAGAGTCTGCTTTCAGAAATGATGGAAATTAACTGTATCTAGAACTAGACATCAAGCTAAAATAATTTTTAATTAATCTTAGTTTAGGAAAATACTAGAGCACTAAATTTGCAGTAATTTCATGATATTCATAAGCAAAGTAAAACGTTAAACATTTTGTAATATATCTAAGCAAGGTAGGAACATTAAACATCTCCAAAAAAATAAAATAAAATAAAATAAAAACACCTCCAGTATTTCTCTCATGAAGGTATGTAGATATACCATTTTTCCTGTTGGACATTCTTGTTGATATTGTAAGGTTTTTAAGGGAAGACACTTATCCTCTACTCTACTAAAGTTCATATAAGAATCTGACAGATGTCATATAATTCATTGCAATTCAATAGTTCCAATTATAAACTAAATTTCCCTAAGCTGATCACAAAAAATTTATTATGTAGCCGTTGATATATACAAAAGAATATATGTAACAAATAGGTACATTGTGAAACATTATAATAAACCAAAACTTGTGAACCTACCCCCAGCTTAAGAACTAGAAAATTACCCATATTATAATTGCTACCTGTGTTCCTTCCTGATCTTAGCCCTGTGCCTTTTCTTCAGAAGTAGTCAGTCTCCTAAATTTTGAATTCATCATTCTCTTATTTTCCAAAATATTTTTTTTCCAGATATAGATCTTTAAAGGTATATTGTCTAGTTTGGCTAAACACTGCAAAAATCTTTGAGACCTTTCTCTACAAATCTTTGAGACCTGTCTGAAAGTGGCATGACAGAGTGTAGGAGGGGATGGGCTGAGATGCCTCAGCTGTCACCATTCTTCCTTAACAGCTGTCATATGTCCCACCCCATATATCCTAAAAGAGCCAAAATGCTAATGATACTCCTGGTTTCTGCCTATAGAAATCACAAATTTCCCTTCATTCTCCCTCAGTGTAGTCGTCTATATAACTACTGTCTGAAAGGAGGCGGAGCCTTCTACCTGCCCTGGAGGAATCTCTGTACAAGCTCTGTTTCGAAGGGGTGCATCTGAGGCCGACTGCCATATTGGTGAGAAAGTCTTCCTGCCTGGAGGAAAATTAGCAACAAGCCAGACACTGTCTGGGCAGTTGTCTGTGAAGCTACAATCACTTCCTCAATTCTTCCTCATTGACAGGTAATAAAGCAGGGGACCATTATTGCCTGGCTGATCACACAGTTTGGTCAACACATTTGCTGCTAATTCCCATGAACTTCCCTCAAATCCTGTTAAGGACCATGATTTCCTCATTCTTCTTCCAGAAAGCCATGTTTCTGTCAATATCCCATCCTTGTTGAAAAAACTGTTAAAAACTGTGAAGGACCTGAGACTTTAGCTTCCTTGCAAGCCACCACATGCCACAGGCTCACAGATGCTGGCAGAAGACCCAGGACTGGGTCAGAGACAAAGGATTTCTTTACTCACAGCACAGCAAGTAGCAACAGTGGCAGCACATCTGCGTCAGTCTTCTTACCCGAAAGTCTACACCGTGATGTAGATGGGCTCAGACAGATGCCTGCATGCACAAAGGGTCGCATGACAGAAGAGGAACCTTGAGTTTAGGAACCAGGATCTTTTTAAATGGTCAGTAAGCAAGGCTGCCTTTTGCTCTGGAGGGAGACACTTTCTTCATCTCCCAAGGCTGTTTACTATACAAACATCCTTGAAAAGATATTCTGGAAGAAAGGGCAGTCAGTGCCTGCTCATAAGCCACATAGAAACAAGAGAGGCCCACAGAGAATAGTCTTCCACCAGTTGTTATACTTTATTTTTTTATTTTTTATTTTTTTTGAGACAGAGTCTCACTCTGTTGCCTGGGCTAGAGTGCCGTGGCATCAGCCTAGCTCACAGCAACCTCAAACTCCTGAGTTCAAGCAATCCTCCTGCCTCAGCCTCCCAGGTAGCTGGGACTACAGGCACGCACCACTGTGCCTGGCTAATTTTTTCTGTCTTTAGTTGTTTGGCTAATTTCTTTCTATTTATAGTAGAGACGGTGTCTCGCTCTTGCTCAGGCTGGTCTCAAACTCCTGAGCTCAAGCTATCCGCACTCCTCGGCCTCCCAGAGTGCTAGGATTACAGGCTTGAGCCACTGCGCCAATTTTTGTATTGTATGACTGTTTTAAATCGTATCTTGAACATAGAAATGTCAATCATATTTATGAGCCTTTTAGAGGAATGAGGCTGGGCACAGTGGCTCACGCCTATAATCCTAGGGAGGCCAAGGCAAGAGGACTGCTTGAGCCCAGGAGTTCAAGGCCAGCCTGAGCAAGAGCAAGACCCTGTCTCTAAATAAATAATAATAATTTTTTATTATTTATTTTTATTCTTCTTGTAGGAATGTGTCTCTGTGCTGCAAAATGTTCCCCAAAAGATATATGTTTATTAGTTGACACATATGAGTTTTATAGGTTCAGGCATTCAGAAGTTTTAAGGGACTCTTTTTGACTTAATTTTTTCCTCTATTAAGAACAATAATTTTGCTATGTAATAATATCTTGAAATTAGTTAATGACTGTAAAAGACCTAAAGATCTGCTGTGAGATGGAACTATAAAAATACTAAAAGTTGTAGCCAGCATCTGTACGGCCAGACAGACTCCCTAGTAGGAGGTAAGCTCATCTTTACAGCAAAGCCCCTACTTTACATTATCCTACAATTTGCACCTTTTCCTCCCAAATCTGCCAGTTTTCCCATGTTACTAATGTACTGACCTCTCCTTTATATTACCCTGCAATTTATACCTTTTCTTTAAGTCCATCATATTACCTGCATTACTAACACACTGACCTCCCCTTCATATTATCCTGCAATTTACACCTTTTCCCCCTGACCTCATCAGATTTCTCATGTCACTACTAATGTACTGACATCTTACAATTTGCACTGCATTTCTTGCAATTTGTACTCATTTTTCAGAAAAGGTGGGGAAAAGCTGCATTGTTCCTATATCAGAGACTGTGGAGAAGGTGCTCTGGATGCCACTGCAGCCCTGTGTCAGAGCTCCTGATTTAGGAAGGCGCTAGGAAATGAGTAAATACGGTGAGATGAGATGGACCCTGAGCTGATGGCTAAGTAACTGATGAAAAGGGAGACATAAATTTTATAATCTTCAGGGGTTCCATGGTATAAGAAAAGTATTTAACAATTAGCTTAATTTATATTACCACATTCTCTTTTTATTGTGTTCTTATGAAAGAGATGCTTTTTCATATATTAATCTTATAATGTCTCTCAATTTGTACTATTGCTATTTGCCACATTCCTCCTGGCCACTCTGAGGTAAGATTTCCCAAAGAATGTGCTACCTACATTGAGTCTTAGATGAGTCAGAGTTGGTGAGACAAAAGGAGGTAGGGTTAAGAAAGTTCCAGATACAGAAAGCCACAGAGGTGCAAATCTAAAACCTGTAGGGATCTTTACATATTTCAGAATGGTAGGAGCACAGTGTGAGGAGCAAGGAAGTAGAGCATGGAGGAATGCCATTGGGAGGAATCTGGACACTGTACTCCATGTGACTAGGAGAGTAATGTGCTCATATCTGAATGCAGAATAATCTCCCATATGGTGGCATGGAGGATATGTCAGATGGGGATGATACCAGAGGCAGGGAACACTGGAGTAGGAGAGTAAGCAATAAGCTAGGAAAGAAACAATGAGGGCATGTACTATGGAATGAACTGTGCCCCCCAAAGCTCACATGTTGAAGTCCTAACCCTCTGGTACCTCAGAATGTGACTGTATTTAGAAATAGGGTCTTTAAAGAGGTAATTAACTTAAAATGAAGTCATATGGGTGGGTCCTAATCCAATATGACAGGTATTCTTATAAGAGGAGGATATTAGGACACAGACACACACACTAAGAAGACCATGTGAAGATGTAGAGAGAAGGTGGCCATCTACAAGCTAAGGAGAGAGACCTCAAAAGAAACAAAGCCCACTGGCACCTTGATCCCCAACTTCCAACCTCAAGAACTGTAAGAAAATAAGTTGTTAAGCCACCCAGTGTGCGGAATGTAGCATGGATCAAGGATGTCAAGGTGGAAAAAAAACCTGAGACAGACTTGGGGGTAGATTGGATAGAATTTGGTGAAAGTTGTTTATAAGTGGTCAAGAAAAGAGGTTGTTTAGAGGTTCCTGGTGTGGGTAACTGGGTAGATGGTGACATCATGAACCAAGAAAAGTAATACAAGAAAGGAGAGGGGTCAGCAGATCTGAGATAAAAGACAACATAAACCACTTAGAACATGTGGAGGTTGAGGGTTCAGTGGGGACATCCAGATGACAGTGCTCAACAGGAGTTGAAGATGAGGTCTGGAGTTCAGGAAACAGGACTGAGATCAGAGAATGGAGCTGGGAGTCCTCCATGTGGAAGTGGAGGCAGTAAGTAAAATCTCCCAGAGCAAGTATACTAGTAAAGAAGAGACAATTGGAAGGGGCCACAGGCAGAGGGCCACCCACCAAAGGAGAGTGAAAGGAATGGCTGTTAAAGGTTGGAGCAGACCCAGGAAAGAGTACTGTCACAGATACCAAAGGCAAAGGGCGTCTTCAGGGGTCATCAGTGCAAAATGTTCTGTCAAAGATAGAAGAGTATACATTGAATTTGGCAATTGGGGAGATTACTGGTGAGCTCAGCAAAATTATGTCAGTAGAGCTGTTAGAAATGAAAGCCATGCTGTCCTAAGTAGAGAAGTGAAGAGACTATGGGGAAATGAAAACAGCAAGCACAGACTACTCTGCCTGGAAGCTTGGCTAAGACAGAGCTAGAGGGAATGCAGGGCCCAGCATGTGTTCTATTACTCTGATCAGCAGAAGAGGGAGTGCTGGTGGTGGAGGAAGACTGGAGGAGGAGATGGTACCATTAAATGAGTGGGGCTGTAGTGGTCATATCCTAAGGTCAGCTGGGCCTGTTGGACATGCTATCTCCAAGAATAGCCAAACACCATCTTTATAATGAGTTGTTCCTGCTCCCATAAAGGGTAGCTGATTAGTATTAGAGCAATTCCTGTTCAAAATATGTGCATGGGTTCAGGTAACCCATTTGGGGGAGAATTCCTGATAAACAATGTGAGGTAGATTATATTCATTTGATATTACAAAGGGTTAAGTTGGGGGTGAGAGGAAAAGAAGACGGGGACAGTAAATCATGCCTGTCATGGCTCAAGATAAGTGAATTCTAATCCCTGTTTATGCATCTACCCTCCTATTAGACTGGAAGTTCCTTGCCTTCAGGGACACGTCTTGTTCAGTGTTGTAAACTAGAGCACCTGCACGATGGCAGGCACCTAGTAGGAGCCCAGCCAATACTGAATGGAAGCTCTGCCATAGCTGTAGAACCAGGTCTTCATGAACTGATGCCAGGTCCCGCTGACAAAGCACGAATGAGCCCACTGATTATCCATAGCTGATGTCCACGTCCTCTCATACGGCTAGGATAGGTTACGAAGGATGTTTAACTGAGATGGTCAGAGAATAATTCTCTGAGTAGATGACCAAAACTATTTTTGAGTGAAGTCAAAGTTACATGTGGTGAAAAGGGTAAGGGGGGCCAGGAAGTTTTTAAAAGGCAGAATAGCCTGGATAGGATTAGTATTTGGTATACAAAACCTGAAGACAATCCAGAACAAGGTGACTGGGGTATACACTGTATTATTTCATCAATTCTCAGGTATCTTTTCCTATAATTTAAAATCTCTAAAACTGCAATGCATTTATGATCATTGGTATCCCAGCAGTGTGTTACAGTTTAATGGGAAGAATTTTTTGTCAGTGGTACATAATATGATGGTGCCACTAGAATCAATGGTGTCTCAGACTTAATGAAATATGGTATTTTACTCCATGAAAGGGTGTGGCTGTTGCTTTAATTAAAGGCATTCAGCTTTAGTAATGGGTAAATTCTAAGTACAAATCAGAATATTTCAAAAGGTACCCCTCCCTACATTAAGACAATAGGTAACTATTTTGAGAGCCAACTGTGCACTTTAGTTTACCACTCTCAACCTCAACACACTGAGCAGTAAGAACTCTAATTGGCAGAAAGCACTATGAAGCTATATTATGCGTAATGTCATTTAAGTCCCCAAACTCAGTAATAACAGCCTGATTATTACCACCTTTGTTCAATTGTTTGTTTGTTACTAAATCTGTGCCTTCTCTCCAACACTGCGGAATGTTGGTCACTTACTTAAAATGGGTGGGGGAAAAAGACTTAAGATTACTATTTCAAAAGACAGATGAGAAAAATTCTAGCTTGCAGATGGGACATACTAAAAGATGGTCTGAGCAATGTTTTCAGACAGTAATCCTTTCATGAGATGAACGCTGTGGTAATTGTGGTATGTGGGGTTTGTATTGCTTTTAGTTTTTGCAAGGTCAAGTCTAAATCCATATATTGGAAATGCATTCTATTTTAACTGCTGAGTATGGGATGAGTACATTTACTTGCTTATTTTTAAATGCATCTACTGGCCTTTAGAAGCTATTATTTATATAAAGGCACTTTTGAACTTTACAAACAGGTTGGATGCTACCCACTGTCTGAATATTTAAAATAAGGTATTGGATACATACAGAACAACAATCCATACTCAAAATAAGAGATGAAAGATGAAAATAACTGCCAAATATCTTTGTGTTTCATATTTTTAATCATTTTAATAGATTTGTTTTTATCATACTATATTAAAATACATTTTCTTAAAATGTTAAATCATATAAATATCTAAATATATTTTTACTGCTTTACATTAATATAAAGAATATGGAATACATTTTACATAGCAATTGATATCTCTACTTTGGGCAGTTATTTTAATGATTATTTCAATTCAGTGTCTAATTTTTTTAAAAACTGACCTAAAAGACAATAACAAATAGGATCTATTTATCTTAAACTTCTTTGAGGTCCAAATTCACTTTCCATCTCAGTTTTTCTCATTTTCACCTTGGACCTGATTACTTTACAAGGCATATGTCTCTTTCTTCCTTTAATTGCTTTTTGTACTTCCTTTTTCATTTTTTTTAAATTACTTGTTGCTAAGCAATATGCATAACATTAGGATATACATTCATTATCTTTGAACATTGTGTACTTGGTATTATTTTCCTCTATTACTTTATCTTACTTGAATTGACCCAAACTATACTTTCTACCTTCTTTTGACACTTTTTTTTGCCAAAACATGTTCCCCCATCTTCCTGTCCTTTGATCATTACTCAATAGCTATTGTATTCAATATTTAGCCCCATTTTTCCCTGCTCTCCTCCATTTTTGTTAAGCTCTGGTGGACAGAGTCTTACATCGTATGACTATCTTTCTTTTTAGTTTACTCTCTTTGTCTTACTTCTTTCTTTTGTAGTTAAAGACATTAGAAAGACACCTCTTTTACAGAATTTAGGTCACTTGCTATTATTTTCCTTTTATCACTTTTGCTATTCCAGATCTTAGTTCTTTTCAGTACCATAGCACATGTTATTTCTCTCTTCCTGACATTTCTTCTTTATGTTAGTGGGTATAATATTAACTTTGGTATAATCCTATAAAACCATATTCCTTATTCAACTTAAGTTTGTTCTATTTTTTGATGAGTTGCATCAAAAAATGCAACTAATGATGAAATTTGATGAGCTAAATTTATTTAGCTATGATGAGCTACCCCCTAAAACAAGCAAAAAGCCAAAAAAATAAAAACTTCAATCATTTATAAACATATACCACAATTTTCTGTTACATATGTCTGAATAGATATCTTTGAAGAACACTAAGAACACACTTTACTTTTGCCAAACCAAATTAATTTGTAAGCTAATTTGCACTGCTGGGCTTATAAGCACTCTTGTTTCTATTATTATACTTGGAGATAATAATTTCTAAGAAGGGTGTGGAAGGGTTTTTGATTGAAGATCACCTGATATTTAGCTTGACTCACTCTGAATATAACCTAAGGTCCTGCTTTTTCTAATTATAAACAGAGAAAGGTGATGCTTCTTCCCCTATTACAACACAGGGATGTTACAGAGTTACAGAAAACATCAAGCAAAATTCGTTGTGTATAAACTCTCCAGAACATAGTTGCTGTATCAGAAATGTCAGCTGTGTGTATGGATGTACATGTTAGTATTAGTATATCCTTTTTTAGGATTTGGCCTATTAATAGTTTTTCAATTTCCATTTATTCTAAATGTTGCAAGTATACCTTTCTTAGTATTTATTGTATGACTCTGCTATGTTCTGGATGTTTCCCCAAAATTCGTATGTTGAAAGCTAATCATCAATATAATGGTATTAGGAGGTGGGACCTTTAGAAGATTAGGTCATGGGGCAGAGCCCTCATGAATGAGATTAGTGCCCTTATAAAAAGAGGCCCCAAAGAGCTTCTTTGCTCTTTTCCACCATGTGAAGACACAGCAAGAAGGTGCCATTTATGAACTAGGGAACAGGCCCTCACCAGACACTGAATCTGCTGGTGCCTTGATCTTGGACTCCTCAGCCTCCAGAAGTGTGAGAAATAAATTTCTGTTGTTTATAAGCTACCTAGTCTATGGCATTTTGTGATAGCAGCCTGAATGGACTAAGACAGATTCCTTTCTCTTAAATATTGGACTGCATACACTGATATTAAAGGACTGAAAGGGCTCAAATTAATTGACATCATATTCAAACATTCTTACCATATCTCAAATTAACCCTAAATTGAGAATTTGCTTCCACTTTTATTTTCTTTTAAAGGTAGTTTATAATTAGTTGAAAAATAATGATGAAAGCTAAATAACAAAACAGAAAAAATGTTAATTGCTTAATAGAAAACAAATGATAACAACATGCCAGCTATGTCTATCTATAAGCTCTACAGCTTATTGAGAGGTAGTTAGTGCAGTTGTTAAGAGTACAGGCTTTGGGGTTAGTCTGCTATTATTGGGGTTATCTTAGCTATTTCATTAAAACAAAAACTAATATTACTTCCTCTTCTTAAAAGGAAATGGGGCAGTAGAGCACAGTGGGTAAGCTCTGGAGCCAGACCATCTGGGTTTGAATTCTCACTCAACCACTTACATAGCTATTTAAATGTGTTTGGAAAGTTACTGGACTTCTGCACTTCCTTTTTCCCATCTATAAAATGTGGCAAGAACAGAAGTTACCCATAGGTAATAGGAGGAACAATTTCACAACCTCTCTTTCCCCTTGACCCTCTTCTGAGAGCATAACTCTTTAGTATCCACTCCTGGGCCAGACCCCTGGTCCATCAGGTCCACTGCTGAGTGGCACCACAGAAATTACAAACACGCATGCCACCCCATCCTGTGGTCTCCACAAGCACTCCATTTAAAGTGACTACCTCAATTATCACCCTACTTATTTATTTTGTAGCACTTAGAATAATTGGTGATTATATGTTATTATTAGTTTAGTTTACTTGTTTACTGTTTGTTTTGGCATTTAATGTTATAGAGTAAAACTGTCTAGTTTACACTATATCCCCATGCCTAGCCCAGGATAAGAACAAGTATCTCAATAAATACTTGTAAAAAGAATAAGTGAAAGGATAAATAATTGTGCTTTTTATCAACCTCAGTATTTAGAGATATACAAAAATCTTAGTGTCCCCAAAATCTACTATACATCTATCAATAAAAGGTTTTAACTAAACTATTTTTAGTGCTATTTATATTTTAGTCTATTTGGTATCTTGGAACTAACATATTTTGGAATTCTACCACAAACTATACCAAATCTTTTCTAAGTTTTACTTGTCTTAAGTTTACCTTTATCAAAGAGCCAAGGTACGAAGCTGAAGATATGCATACACTTGAACACAATAATTTCCAACTTAGCCCTATAAGCTAAATTAGTAGTATTAAACTTAGGTACATGTATGCCTAGGGCTACACAGGCATGGTAGTATTACTAGAATCAATTACCAGAACTTCAATTAATGTCTACTGCATCTCATCACATTAATAAGGTAGAAGAGAAAAATCATATGATCTTGTCAATATAAGCAGAAAAAGCATTTGATAAAAGTCAATATATATTCATGATAAAATTTCTTATAAAAGTAGGAGCTCTCTTAATCTTATAAAGGCTATCTACCCCCCAAAAACAAAACAAAAGACGTCTGCAAACACCATACTTAATGTGAAATACTAAAGTCTTCCCCTACTCCACCAAGATAGGAAAGAAACAGGATATCTGCTAGCATAACTTTTACTTATCACTGTATAGGAGGCCCTAGCCAATGCAATAAGAAGAAGAAATCAATGACATAAAAGTTGGAAAAGAAGAAATAAAACTACTATTATTTGGAGATGACATGATTGCATGCCTAGAAAATCTAAAAGAACATAAACTACGAAAATTACTAAGAAAAACTGTTAGAACTAATAAGTTAATTTACTGTTATTTATTGAATGTTTATATTTGCATTCCCCCCCCAAATTCTGTGTTGAATCCGTAACCCCCAAAGTGATAGTATTTGGAGGTGGTGCCTTTGGGAGGTAACTTGGTCATGCGGGTGGGGGAGGGATTAGTTCCCTTATAAGAAGAGGAAGAAATCTCCCCCATCCTCTCTCCACATGCACACACCAAGGAAAGCACAGGTAAGCACACGGCAAGAAGGCAGCCAATCTGCAAGCCAGGAAGAAAGCTTTCACCAGAACCAGACCATGCTGCCACCTGATCACAGACTTTCCAGCCTCAAGAACTGTGAGAAAATTAATTTCTGTTGTTTAAGTCACCTACCTAGTCTATGGTATTTTGTTACAAAAGCCAGAGTGGACTAACATTTAGCAATGCTGCTTATATACGATGGGCATATAAATATCAAATGTATCTAAAGTACATCTAAATAAGTAGAAAATGAAATTTAAAAATCTATATCATATCATAAAAATCAAATATCTAGGAATTATCTGATAAAATATATGTAGAATTTTTACACTAAAATTAAAAAACAGTAAGAAAAATTAAAGAAGACCTTAAAAAATGAAATGATATACTTTATTCATGTACTGGAAGACTCAAATATTTTGATATTGTCAATTCTCCCCAAATTGATCTAGGTTAAAGATTCGATATAAATTCAATAAAAAAAAAACCCAGCAATTGTTGGTTTGCAGGTGTTTTTTTTTATTTTTGGGTAGAAATTGAAAATTTACTCTAAATTCTAAAATTTATAAGGAAATGCAATGGGCTAAAAATAGCCAAGATAATTCTGAAGAAAACACGAAGCTCTAGCATTTATATTACCAAACATCAAGATTTATTGTAAAGCCATATAATGAAAAGAGTGTGATATTGGCACAAGGCTAGATAGAGCAATGCAACATAACAGAGAAGAGTCCATGGAAGAGTTCACAATGAAGTCTCAAATCTGAAGACAGTCTATAGGCAGAATTCCTTCTTCCTGGGGGGACCTAAGTCTTTTCTCTTAAGGCATTCAACTGATTAGATGAGGCCCACTCACATTAAGAAGGGTAATCTGCTTTATTCAAAGTCTACTGATTAAAATATTAATCACATCTTAAAAATACCTAGTCTGGTTTTTGACCAAAAACTGGGCACCAAGTTAACACATAAAATTAACCATCACACTTAGGTTAAAAAAAAGATTTCTAAGAGAAGAAAAAAAAGTGTCAATCATTTAAAAAATAGATAAATTGGATTTTATTAAAATAAAAAAACTTCTGTCTTTAAAAGAAAGTGTTAAGAAAATGAAAATAAATGTCATGGACTGGAACTTGTATTCAGAATATATAAAAATCTCTTACAACCCAGGGCTTTAAAAAAAAACAATAAAAATATGGGCAAAAGATCTGTACACAAAAGATCTGTACACATACTTCATTAAAGAGATATAGATGGCAAATAAGGATAAGAAACAATTGTTTAAGTCATTAATTGTCAGAGAAGTATAAATTAAAAACACAATGAGATGCCAGTACATACCTATTATGGCTAAAACCAAAAACAAAAACAAAAAATTAGCAACACTGAGCACTAGAAACAATATTCAGTAGCTCATATTTTGCTAGTGATAATGCAAAATCATACAGCCACTTCAGAAAGCAGTTTGCTAAGAGAGTAGATTTTAAGTGTTCTCACCACACACACACACGAAATGACAAGTATGTGAGGCAATGCATATGATAATTAGCTCAGTTTAGCCATTCCACAATGTAAACATATTTCAAAGCTTCATAGTTGTACACAATAAATATACACAATTTTGTCAAATTAACAAATAGAAATAATAAAATAAATGAATAAATATAAATAATAAAAAGAAAAGTTTGCCAGTTTCTTATAAACTTAAAACATACATCTACCATGTGACCCAGAAATCCCACTCAACCCAAAAGAAATGAAAACACATACCCATACAAAGACCTAAACGCAAACGTTTACAGCAGCATTATTCATAATTGACCCAAACTGGAAATAAATGTCTATCAACTAGTGAATGTACAAAGAAATTGTGCTACATCCACACAATAGAATAGCTACTCAGTAATTAACAGGAACTAACCACCGATGCAAAAACATGGATGAATCTCAAATGTGTTACGATAAGTGAAAGAAGTCCAGTACAAAAGATTGCACACAGTAGGATTCCACTTACATGACGTTCTAGAAAGGGTAGTTACATAGGGAAAAAATCAGATCTACTCCCAAGGCTGGGAGTAGACGAAGAGCATTGAAAAGGTTATAAATAGTATTCTATATGTCAATTGTGATGCTAATTACTCAACTGTATACATTTGTCAAAACTCATAGAACTGCACACCTATAATGGAGAATTCTACAATATGTAAATTATACCTCAATAAACCCAATTCAAAAATTCTGGCAGTAGAAGTCAAAAAGATGAAAAAATTTACATTAGGATAAAATTTAGAGAGGGAAGAATAATAGAAATATGAGTTTAAAATTCCAAATTGTTAAACAACTTGTTCACATAATTTTAAATGCTTGCTTACACATTTTTAAAGAAAAATGAGTATCAAATCACTATGGTATTTAGATTTCACTAGATACATTTAAAAAGGGGGTGATATTTCATTTTTAAAGTCAATATTTACAATACGCTGGAAATTATATAACTTGACACCATTTAAACTTATTTTGAAAAGTTTTAACTATCAATCTAAAAATGCACGTGGAAGTACATGGTTTTTAAGAATCCTTCCAGGGGACTACTAAGGCCACTGATCTAGAGTATAGCCTCCCAAAACCCTGCCAGAGGTGCCACAGTGTGGCAATGTGTAGAGCCCCAAAGAGTCTTGGACAGGCCAGAAATCTGCCTTCAGCCAGAAGCAACTTGTCTGTTTACTTAAAAGTGCTTTATAAATACTCTCATTGTCTATGAGTGCCATAAGGTGAAATAGATTGTGAAGTACTGCCCTAAAAAAATTCTTGCACATGCACGCAAATGGAAAGGTTCAAGAAAGCTTACTGAAGCATTAATTAAAATAGTGAATAACTGAAAACAACTTAAGTGTCCTTCCACAGGAGACTAGATAACTAAAATGTACAGTTACCTTTCAAAGAAATTTTACATAGCAACAAAACTGAATGAAGTATAAGAGCTACACCATATCACTATAGATGAATCTCAAAAATTTAATGTTGAGTGAAAAAAATCAAGGTGCTGGTTATATACAATATAACACCATGTCTATAGCATTTGAAAATATGCAAAACAAGATAACATATTATTAATATTTATGAATAAATATCTATGCAGTTGTACTACAACATGGACAAGACTGATAAATACCAAAATATAGATTGTGGTTCTATTTAGAGAGAGAAAGAATGGAATCAGGGAAGGACACATAAAGGTTTTTAACTGTGTGTGTAATATTTTATTTCTTTAAAAACCTGAAACAAATATGACAAATGTTAAGACTGGATAAAATCATGTGGCCGAAATCCAAGTGTTACGTTGTATTATTCTCTATACTTTTCTGTGTTTAAAATATTTCCAGTGGACACAAAAAGATCAAGGTATATATTTAGTATCTTGAAATTTGGCAAGAGACTGGTTTATTGCAGTTTTGATGATTTATGGCACATATACAATCCTCAGAGGCCAAAATATCAGAAAAAATTCTAGAGAATAAATGTACCCATTGTTAACTTTTTAGTTAGCTAATTATTGGAACATAAACCTAAAGTCAGTCTGGATACCCTCTTCAAGTTCTAAGTAACCCAAAGAAAATCTCATAGGTTTGAATTAAGATCAAATATCATATCTAATGTAAATGTGTGGGGTTTTTTTACAGTCTTTAATAAATTAATTCATTGACTTATTCAACAAGGACTAAATGACCATGTGCTTTGTGCTAACCTGAACATCCAGAAGTATTCAAGACAGAACAGATAATATCTCTGCTCTCATGAAGCTTTACAGTCAAGTATGACGAATAGACAATAAGCAAACAAAAACAAAAGATCCCTTCTGAGATTTTTAAGTCCTATGAATAATATAAAACCAGGCAGCAGAGATTTATTGGGGATGAGATGAAGTCATTTTGGATAGGGAAGGCCTCTCTGATGATGTAATGTTTAAACAGGGAACTACAAACACAAAGACCTGAAATAGAAGGTAGCAAATGTCTTGAACAACTAGATGCACATGATCACATGAGCATAATGAATTAGACATAAGCTTTCTAAGCCTGTAAGAATTACAAGGGCATTTATCATCATGAAGTAGTTTGAAGTTTTGGAATTCCTTTTAAAAAGTTAAAACTAGAAATAACTTGTTTCTTATCCATGAACATTGAAATAAGTGTCACATCTCTGTCGCATACCATGGCTTCTTATGTG
This sequence comes from Cheirogaleus medius, assembly GCA_008086735.1. Lineage (NCBI taxonomy): Eukaryota > Metazoa > Chordata > Mammalia > Primates > Cheirogaleidae > Cheirogaleus > Cheirogaleus medius. Next base: position 11,331,616 of record VBSM01001979.1, on the reverse strand, counting down.
GCATTTAAGTAAAAACAGTATTAAGGTACTATACTGAAATAAAATAACACTGAAAATAAAATAACAAGAATCCTTAAGGTATTTACTGAAAGATACCAGTAAAAATCAACCTTTTCCTAACATATGTACCAACCATTTAGAAAAGATAGCAGATTGTAAATATATTCTTGGGAACAGGTGTTATGGAATAAAGAAAGCAAACTTAGGCAGAGATCAAAAAAGCAGGTGACTATGAACAGTAAAATAATATTACAGTAAGACATTAAACATCTGTATCATATTTCAGCACATGTGTTAACAGTCAAATTTTTCTTGAAGCTATAATGTATTTTCTTGGGAATGGATATAGTAAATAGTGGATCTTTCCATTTCAATCATAAAAATATAATTTAAAGTTTACTTGTAGAGAGGCAAGCTCTTAGTTATTTTTATACCTATATCCTAGACGGCCACCTAGGAACATGTAAAGACCACTCCCTGAAGACATTGTCCAATATACTGAGGTAGACACAATGGCCAATACAATGAGAATTACAAGAAAGGAAATAAAACAGAAAATACTGTTGCTACGGTCTGAATGTTTGTGTCCCCCCTGCCACCGGATTCCTATGTTAAAACCTACTTACCAATGTGATGATTAGAGGTGGGGCCTTGGGGAGGTGATTAGGTCATGAGAGCTGAGCCCTCATGAATGGGATTAGTGCCCTTATAAAGGGCTGAAGAGACTGGAGTTCTCCCCTTCCACCCTGTGAGGATACAACTAGAAGGTACCATCTATGAACCAGAAAGCAGGTCCTCATCAGACTCCAGATCTGCTCCTCCTTGCTTTTGGACTTTCCAGGCTCCAGAAGTATGAGAAATAAATTTCTATTGTTTATAAACCACCCGGTTTATGGTTTTTGTTATACCAGCCCAAATGGACTGTCTCTGTTTATAAACCATGGTGCCAGTTCTAATTGCTACCTCTTAGAAAATATGAAAAGGAAATACAGAAAAAGAAAAGTGGAAGTAAATTAGTGGTCAAGGACCAGAGCAACCTGCTTTAGGAATATGGAAATAAAACAATTCAGATTCTCCAATCCAGAAACGCAGAAGCTGAAAAATGCTTATGAGATCAGGAAGTGTTTGCATATGATAATTAGAACAATTTTCCAAATTTGAAAATTAAGAGCCATGAAACAACACTGAAGATTAAAAGGAGTTATGTGAAGACAATTTCATTTAATCACAGTTTTATGGAAATATATGGAACAACTTATCCATGAGGTGAGACAAAATGAAAATAATTCTCAAAAAAATTACCACAAAAAACAATAAGGCATTTGATAAAAATCATGAATTCTGACGCCTGACTTGGAATCCTGTTTTACAACTTATTAGCCATGCAATCTTGGAGAAGTTTCTTAACCCCTCTGTGCCTCAGTTCCCCATTTATGAAATGGTTGCGGTGATAATGAAATGAGTAAGGGACTTAGAACCGTGCTTGCCACATAATAAGTGCTCTAAAAACTCTAGCCATTGCTCCCTGTGTAGAGAAGAGTTAACACAGCAGGCCTGACTGCTATCCTGCTTATAAGGCTGGCCCTTGACTGGCATCTGGGAACTTGGATTTCAGGAACTGTCCGATCACCATGAATTGATAAGAGTTGATCACTGTGCTTAAAATTGTTTGTGCAAACAATATGGTTTATGTTGAAAATCTGCTTTCCTTCTGGGGGTCTAGAATTTTGGTACACACCAGGCAGAGAATGCCTATGTGTTCTACCTGCAATAGAAACCCTGGGCACTGAGTCTCTACTGAACTTCCTTGGTTGGCAACATTTCACATGTGTGGCCACAACTTGTTGCTGGGGGAATTAAGTGTGTTCTGTGTGACTCCACTAGAGGAGGACTCTTAGAAGCTTGCACCTGGTTTCCCCTGGACTTCATCCCATGTGCCTTTCCCTTTGCTGATTTTGCTTGGTATGCTTTTACTGTAATAAATCAGCCATGAGCATGACTATTTCTGAGTACTGGCAGTCTTAGCAAATCATCAAACCTAGAGCCGGCCTTGGGGACCTGTTCACACACTAGAACATAGTTAATCATTATTTTATACTAGACATAAGTATGGAAAAAATACATTTTAATAAATCTTGAAGTTCATGAAAAGTGATTTTTAGATATAATGCTTTGATGAAAACAGAAAACAGTGCATGGTTTTTTTCTCATAAATAATGGATATCATAAAAATGTTGAGCTTCAATGACATACTCATTAAATTATATCACTGTTTCCTAATACTATGCTTTTATGTCACATGAAAATAAATATTTAGCTTATACTCTCTAAATGATATTCAATATAAGAGCAATAAATGGTCATAAATATTTGGTCATATCATTCAAATAGCAATAGAAGATAATGTACAACTAAAATGCCAAAATTACTAAACTTTAGAAATGCATCACTAATTTTATACATTTTCTACATCCCTTACAAATAAATGGTTAGTGTTTTCCAACACTTCATAAATCTTATAGTCTACACAACAAATCAATATTTGGAAAACAGAACACAAAATAAAAACTTTGAGAGAAAAAGTATTTAATAATTGATATGTGTTTCTGTTTTTGGATATTCATATCAATTCCACCACTGAAAAAAACTAAAAATACTGGATAAGACACTAAAACAAAACCACCTTAAAAAAGTACTAAAGAGTTAAAAAGATACCAGGGAACTGCCAGGCGTTCTTAAACCCAAAGAGGTTACCAGGAAGTTGGCATTCCAAAGTCATTTTTGCCTTGAAGGTACTGGCTCGTAGCATGCACTTGAGTTTTGGTTTGATAGCGTCAGGCAGGGAAGGAAGAGGCCAGAAGTCAAGCAAGGTCCAGGGCTTGCCCAATATGAATCATCTCGCAGGATAACTTCCCCACATTAAGCTAAAACCAAAGGGCTACATGAAAGTTTCCCTGTTGCTGAGCAAAGTAGTAAAAGAAAAATGAAAGAAAAAGTAATAACTCATCCCTTTGAGAAGTTATGACTGCTGACTGACCCTCACATAGACTGGTATCCTGGATCTAAGCACACCTTGAATGAGTACAGAAACTTCCACCTATGCATTTATTTTAATGTGGTCCTGTACTGATCGTGCTTCATGGAGTCTGGCAGAAACAAAGAAGCCATTCTAAGGAGGAGTCTTTCATCCTGGCTCATGGAAATCACCATAAATTATTTTTCAAAGTTAGTGACCTCCAAAAAGTCAAATACAAATAAGTTTACAAGGAAACAAATCACTATGAGCAAGAGCCAGCAAAAACAGATCTAAGTAGACTTCAACTATAGTTTCTATGTTTAAAAATAAATAAATAGCTTGAAATGTCTTCAGGGAATAGGAAACTATAAAATGTGATAGAGGATTTTAATAAATATTTGGTTATAACATTTTAATACCTTTGTACATTTAATTCATTTAAAATACTTAAGAGTTTGAGATACCATGGTATAAATTAGAGTTTTTAAAGCAATGTATTTTCAAAAGCAAGAGGTTTCTGATTATATATGTTTATAATTTTAAAGTTATAAACTTTTTAAGGTAATATTTTATATTAAAATAATAAAATCTTTTACCAAATATAAAAAGGGGAAGAAGTTCTCCCTAACTCACTGTATAAGGCCATTATAACCTTGATACCAAACAAATCAAAAAAGGAAAATTACAGTTTCATTTAGTTCATACATGCATAGATACACACAAATGTCCTAAATAAAATATTAGCAAACTTAATCCAGCTGTACATGAAAAGATAATAGCAAGACCCAATCGTATTTATACCAAAAATACAAAAGATGAATTGATATTAAAATTATACACACATACATGTCAATTACCCCATTAACAGATGCAAAAAATATATCATCTCAACAGATACAGAAAAAGCATATAATAAAATTTAATGTCCATTCTTCTTCTTCTTTTTTTTTTTTTAATACAGAGTCCCGCTCTGTCACCCTGGGTAGAGTGCAGTGGTGTCATTGTGGCTCACAGCAACCTCAAACTCCTGGGCAGATCCTCCTGCCTCAGCCTCCTGAGTAGCTGGGACTACAGGCACACACCACTACGCCCCACTAATTTTTTCTATGTTTGGTAGAGAAAAGGTCTTGCTCTTGCTCAGGCTGGTTTCAAACCCTGGAGCCCAAGCAATCCTCCTGCCTTCGCCTCCCAGAGTGCTAGGATTACAACAGGCATGAGCCACTGCACCTTGCCTTAATGTCCATTCTTGATTTTAAAGAAAAAAGCTCCTGACAAACTAGACTAGACAGGAACTTCTTTAATCTGATAAAGGATCTAACTATAAAACACCTATAGCTATGATTAAATTAAATGATTAAATCTTAAAATCTTTCGTCCTGAGTTTCAGAACGAGATACTATCACCACTGTAAGTCCTAGCCAGTGCAGTAAGTCAGGAAATAGAAATTAAAGACATAAGGACTGGGAAGGAAGAAAGAAAATGGTTACTATTTTCCACTGATATCATTATCCATGTAGGAATAGTCTTAAAAACCTACAAATTTAGCAAGGTTGTTAATATAAGATCAATATACAGTAAGAAGGGAGACTTGCCCTATTGATATTAAGATTTTATGAGGACAGTGAAGTATTTGTGCAGGGACAGATTAAGTGATCAATGGAACAGGCAGCATGGCAGAACAGTAGAGAAAAGAGGGCACGTTTAATACACAGAGCTAAAAATATTGGTTATTGTAGGAAAAAAAGTGAAATTGGGTTCCCACACACCACGCCATACTCAAAAATCAATTCTAGAAGAAATTAAGGATTTAATTGTCAAGAGCAAAAAATTTTATGAAGAAAACATAGATAATATCTCTGTGACCTTGGGGTAATGAAGGGCTTCTTAAATATGACATAATCACTTTAACTACAAAAAAAGATTCATTAATTCAACCAAACTAAACTTTACTTATGTCTCAAAAGATGCCTGAAGAAAGTGAAAAGACGTGTCATAAACTGGGAAAAGATATTTGTTAACTGACAAAATATCTGTACCCAGAACATAAAGAACACATTCAGATCAATAGAAAAGCAGGTAAAAACCATGAATAGATATGTCACAGAAGAGACCAGTAAATATGAAGAGATATGACAGACAAATCATTATTAATCAGAGAAATGCAAATCAAGCCCACAACGAGATATCATACCCACTTGACTGGGGAAGATGAAGAAGTCTGACAATGCCAATAGTTGGAGAGGTAGCAGATTAACAGAACCTCTCACACACCTGCTGGCGGGAATTTAAGTTGATATGAACAACTAGAAATACCATTTGGCATTGTAATATTTTGTCACTATCTAAGTAAACATTCGCATCTACTCTTAAGTATATATCCAAGAGAAACACTTGCACGTGGGCACCAGAAGTTACGATACAAGAGTGTTCTTACAGTATTATTAGTAATAGCAAAAACAAACAAAATTGGGGGGAAAATACTAAATGCCCATCAACAAAACAACAGATAAATTGTGGTAAATCCATGCAATGGATTACACATTTTAAATGAGTGAATTATAATTATACATAAAAGAAGGATATTTAAAACATAGCTGAGTAAAAACAAAAGCAAATCACAATGACTACATACGTTTGATACTTTTTTATTAAGTTTAAAAATGAGGAAGACTAAACATTAGGGAAATACATTAAGTATACATGTATATAGATATACATGTACACACACATACATATGTATGCATGTGTATATTTTTAAAGCAGGAGAGTAATAAATATTCAATTCAGGATACTGCTTCCTATGAAGCAAGGTAAGAAGACAGGATGAAGGAGTATGTGGGTATATGTGAGTTAATGGTAATACTTTAGTTCTTGGGTTGAATATACTAATTGTATTGTTAAACACACAACTTAAATAAAGACAGTCATGCAAAGAAAAATTATATTTAAAAAATTAACTACACACATTTATGAATTCACATCTAGTTACAATCTGATTCAGTGTATTACACCATAGTTTTAATTTATGCAAACTGTTAATATGCCATTTTGGAATAATTTAACATAACATTTAACTTATTTATACAACCTGTTGGAAAGACTAGTATGTAAATAGAGTTGAAAATAAGGAAGGAAAACAGTATACATTATTTTCATACAGCTAATTTAAGGAAGTATAATAAACAGTTCCTTCAGTATTAAGAAACTAAAAAGATGCCATCAACAAAAAGCCAAATGCACTGAAATCTATGTTTCAGTGTAACCTTAAAAAAATCTAGCTGTAGAAATACATACCAACTTTATAAAAATAGAGAATAGTACTATGATTTTATAATTCATGGCAATAGAAGACACACTATGCCAAAGGCAGAGTGTGTTAATCCTGGATCCTAATGCTGTTCTATGTCCACCAAGGTATGTGACTTTAGGTGGGTCATTTAACCTCGCATAAGTAAAACAAGAGATTGTACCATATGTTCTTTAAGGCTTTTTTTATTGGTGAAAGTCTATGACCTTATAGGACACTATTCTTGTGAAGCATTAGAAAAATCATGAAGCAATTTTCTTATATAAGTATTATATGCAATTTAGTACTCAAATACCTTTGGGCGATGACAATGTCCACAAGCTCTGAGGACAGAATGAAACATTAATATGGGATTAGTTAAAATGGAAAAATTGCATTACACATAGAGAGTTGCCAAGTGGTAGACAAATTTGTTTTTTGGTAGATCACAGGTGTTTTATGGTATAGCCTTTTCTCGCAATTATACTGAGGCAAAAAAATCATAATTTAAGCACTAAGCATTAAATTCTATAATGTAAAAGAATTTCAAAAGCAATGTAAATCTTGCAGAAACATTGTTCAAACTGGCTAAAAAGAAAGAAAGATGAGCAATTGTTCAAAGATAATGTGAGTATTCCAACAGGCAGAAAATCACAAGGTACACCTATTAGTATGCTCAAGTGATACTACACACATTCTCTACATAATTCTAGACTTTGGATATGTCAAAGAGTCCTACACTTTCTCTTTTTTCAAGTTCTCTCTAAAACCTCTGGGAAAATACATACCCCAGGTATAAGTCAAAAGGTACTCCTTCCCCCCAAAAAAGTGAAAAGATAAGCCACAAGTGAAGATTTCTTTGACTCATAAATAAGAAAGAATTAGTACCCAAAATATATAAAGAATCCCTATAAATCAATTTAAAATAGACAACCCAATATTTTTTATGTGGGTCAATAATATGAATAGGAAATTGACATATTAAGAAACCCAAATGGCTAGGAGACACAATGCTGAATTTTACTGGTAATTAGAAAAATAAAAATCACAGAAAGATGCCATTTCACACCCATCAAATTGGCAAAAACTGAAGAGTCTGATAACAAGTGTTGGTGAAGATATGAATGGGAAGGAATTCCAATGTACTCTCCGATGGTGAGAATGTGAACTGGCACAACCACCTGGGAAGCAAGTCGAGCTGGTGACGTGAATGTGCCATGACCTCGCCATCCACTCTGACGTATATGTGCCTTACGGACCCACTCCTACACAATGACAAGGAGACACAAGAATATTCACTGCAGCATCATTTATGATAACAACAAATGAGTCCATCAATAGGAGAATGGATATGAAAATTATGGCACACTTATATAATAGACAAAAAATGTTCTGGGGAAAACTTCCTTTTCCCTGTCTTTCAAAAAAATTTCCATGCAGAGGGATCTCTCTTGGAGTAACATTCCAGCACCTCTCTACCTCCTCACTCACTCCTCCTAGAGAAGTGACTTATCTAATTGGTGCCACCTCCTTTTCTCTATGAGAGCCACCTGATGGAGGGTGAGGCATACACACTGCTTTGCTCTCCTATGCCATAGGGGCAGGCCTTCCTGGAGGCAGTCCTGGGTAAACTACAGCCTGTGATTGGAGGAGTCCACCTGCTTAATTTGGGCTATATTTCAGCAAACTCATACCTCAGATAGAGCTATGTCACTAATAAGGCTGAAATTTCTTCTACCTACTACTTTCTTATACTTAGAATCTATTTCTCAACTGATTCTAGGTGGCAAAAGAGTGTGCTAGCTATTGCGCCCTCTGAAGCCCCAACAGAATACTATACATCAGGGAGACTAAATGAAAGGTACATGTATCAATGTGGGAAAGTCCTAAAAATATAATGACAAGAGAAAAAGCATTTGCATTCGTGTAAGATTTAAAAATGAGCAAAACAATCCTATGTATTAGTTAAAATATACAAATTTGTGTCACAAAATATAAAGACACAAATGAGTGATTTAAAAAATTCACAGTAATGATTATCTCTGGGGCAGAGGAAGGCAAATGCAATCAGGCAGGGCCCTAAGGGGCTTCAACCATGGTTAGAATGGAATGTTTTGTTTCCTAATCAGGGAGGTTATTTACATACTTCATGTATACATACATACACACTTACATACCACACATACATCTATAAGAGAATAAGAAGCAGAGCTGAAAAAGCTATGAGAGCTGCCTAAAATGTCCTGCCCGGTCACATCCAGGCTTTGTCAGCTTTTTTGCAGAATCCTCTGGAACACAGCCAGTGGGAAGAGAGATTGGCCTGAAGATAGATACTAAATGTAGTACCGGCTTCTACAGTTTTATTCTAAACAGGAGGAAAATCTATTAAACCACAGAATCAAGGAGAGTTAGAAAGAATAAACCAAAACAAACATCCAAGGAGTAGAATTACTATCAGCAAATCATGGCAAGACTCCTAGAGCTTACTTTTGCCATAACTATTGCTTTTTTTTCTTTTTTAATAACAAAGTCTTTTTATTAATTATCTCTGAAGGAGGATTCAATAACTGCTCTTGGTAATGCATTTCAATGTCTTATAAATCACTGGAAAGTTTAATTCAGTGGAAATTTTAAGTCAGTATATTATGACTACATATGGTCTGAAGACACAGAGAAAGGAAATAGTCTATATTATTTCCTGATCCCCTAGTGTAAATCAGACACCTTGAATCATAACCATCATAACAGAACAGAGTCTACAAATCTGTGTTGCTTCATTTAAAGGAATATATATTTTTAACTCTCATATATTTTGTTAAACTGTTAATTTTTTTAAACTTCCTTTATTCCTCCCAGAATAAGGTATTCATATGATAAACACTTTTGGTCTGATGCATAAGCAGGCCTCAAAATCATTTTTTCATGTCTTGTTTCTCTAATGCAGAGGAACAAATGAAGACTATGTTAGTTAACATTACAAATCACTGACATTTAGATTAGATATTTGGCCCTTAATATCATTTTACTACTTGTAACCTAAGGGTAAGTAAGATGGTAGAAAAGGTAGATGCTAATTGAAATAATAAATATAATTCAGGAAAGTTGCTTTACAATGAAAACCTATCACAATTTCTTTTGCATTCATCTGTAACTCATCAGTTTCTAGTGTCCAGCATTATGTGAGATAAGATCTGACATAATGTAAGGTAATACAATACAGAATATAATGTAATATAATATAGGATGAATATCCCTAATCCAAAAATCTGAAATCTGAAATACTCCAAAATCTAAACTTTTTGAGCACCAACATGACCCTCAAAGACAATGTCATGGAACATTTCAGATTTTGGATTTTTCGATTAGGGATATTCAACCGGTAAATATAATGCAAATATTCCAAAATCTGAAATCCCAAGCACTTCTGGTCCCAAGCATTTCAGATAAGAGATACTCAACCTCTAATATAAACAGGGTAGCACCCATAAATAATGCATCATCTTGCCCCTGTCTACCTTTCAAATCTCACTCAGACCTTGCTGCCTCTTGCTTTCTGCAATCCAGCCACTCTGTTTTTCTTTCAGTTTCTCAATTCTGCCAGATATACACCCACTTCAGAGCCTTTTCAACCGTCTTTCCTCTTTCTGGATGGGTCTTCATCATTTAGGTCTCAGTTCAAATGTCACCCCTCAAAAACGTTTTCCCTAACTTCTTAATCTAAAACAATCTCTATCATTCTCTATCATTTATTCTGTCTTACTTTCCTTACAATGTTTGATCTTTATCTGAAATTAACTTTTTTGTATACTCAGTTATTTCTGTCTTCTCACAAGGAAATCTTGAACTCCTTGAGAGCAGAGACCTTGTCTGCTTTGTTGATGGCTCTATCCCCGCTAACCAGAAAGGCACCTGGTAGGCATTCAATAACCATTTCCTGACAGCTTAATGAATATATGCCTGCCCAATTTAAAATTTCTTAATCTCAAGGCTTCTAAGAATGTAACAAATGTGTTTCCCATTTCATCAAATTCATATTGAGTTTACTTAAAAATGGGAAAGGGGAGAGGAAAATGGAATACTTATAATCAGATAAGATTAATAATGCTTCAGATTAGATAATTAGAGAGAGCTGATACCACTAACAGCACCACTGAAGTAAATGCTGTTATTTAATTTATGAATTTTAATCATACTGATCTGATCCATTAAAAACTAAAAATAAATCCTTTCATTATTTTTACTCTAGGCGCTAATTTAATTATATTCTGTTACTAAAGCTATTACATTATTTTCTATCCAAATTACCTTGTACTTTTCTAGCAATGATATTAGCTATCTCAATATGTCGCAGGTATTCTTGTAGTATGAGAGATAGCAAGAGGTGAAACACAATGTGAACATATTACTGAATAAAATGCTTGTAAAATGTGATTCCTTTCCTCAGCCAGAAAAAGGCGACACAACACATTAGGTCAGTTATTAGGAGTAAAAGCCCCACGAACAATGCCACATCTGCGTTATACATGAATCTGGCTCTTATACACGTCTACCAGAATTTGAATAACTGTGTTTTACTGAATACACATTTAAAGCAGAAAGCTATCCCCTAAAAAACAGACTCGAGAACCATTCCAGCACAATTTTACTGGCACAGTCTCAGAATCTAACTACAGTGAGATATTTTGTCTCAGTTAAATTTAAACCTCCTCATTTTTCAAGCTTACTTGTTACAACTAATAGGTTTTAAAATAATGAACAGCCATGGAATCATAAAAAATATTCCACTTTTATAAAACCAAAGATCATTCTGTCTGATACAGTTTCATTTTTCAAACTTCATGCACTTGAAAAAAATTATATATTCCTGGAAGAAATGGTCATTTTCCATGAAAGAAAATGTTACTGGGATACAGCTTTGGCGCAAAAGTGAAATATACACTGTCAAGGAAAGGCTGTTTTGCTATTTGGCAAATATAGAGCTTGTTTTCACATAATGGGTAGGAGAGAAGGGAGGGGCAATTCTGAGTGCTTGAAAATCAAGACAACAAGAATGCAAGGTTTTAAAAACTTAGACTTGTGAACATATTAGCATTTTAAATCAATGTTAGTTTTGGATTATGTTCAAGAAACTATACAAGACAAAACAAAACAAATGGTACTAGGGTATGTGAATAATTACAATTTATTATCTACTTTTAAGACCACTTCTATAGAAGTACAGAACTTTAAAATGTTTAAAACCTTTGGTTAAAGAAACATCTCAAACCACTTCTATTATACTATAGGCACACAGCGCATAAAAACTTAAGGGCTGGCTTGGCACAGTAGCTCATGCCTATAACCCCAACATTTTGGGAGGCCAAGGCAAGAGAATCCTTTGAGCCCAGGAGTTTGAGGCTGCAGCCAACTATTATTAGGCCACTGCACTCCAGCCTGGGCAACAGAGCGAGACCCTGTCTCAAACAAACAAACAAACAAATAAACAAATAAACTCAAGGGCTAATGGGTAAAAGGCATGGCTTCAGATGGGATCCTTTGTTGTTGGGGGGGCTTCCCAAGACCACCCTCAGGTTTTGTGATTTGTTACTTTTTGCTATGTTCTTTGGTCAGAGTAAGCCAAAAGGTCAGCTCAGATTGAAGGAGTGGAGAAATAAACTCTACCTCTTGAAGGGAGGAAAGCCAAGTTACTTTGCAAAGGGGCATACACACAGGGATGGGAGGAATGGTTGTAGCCATCTTTGCAAACAAGCTACTACCGTAATCTGTGAATATATGTGGTCCTTTTCTAGTGAAAAGATTTGGAGGACTAATAGGAGATCTATCAACTCAATGCGCTCAATATTTAAAGATTTGCTATGGTTACCATAAAAATTCCTCTCCTTACAAATGCACATGGGGGCATGGAGACTTGCACCTTTCTAGGTGCAGAGCAATGTTCCAAACATTAAGGAGAGATCCAGCCCCAGCCCCAACCACCACTAAGACAAAGACAGGTCACATACATGAAAAGTTCTATAGCAATACTAGGCAGGGTGACATGTGCTTAGTGCAAAATGACAAGTACAGAAACTACTGTCATAACTGTTGAGAAGAGGGGATATTATTTAGGTAACTATTACTATATAGGTAACTATTTCATCTGGAGAGATGTCACATGAAAAAGAACCTGAGAGAGGAGGGGCCAGAGGGTAGCCGGCCTTGAAGGCTGAGTTAAGGAGTTTGGCCTTTAGCCTGGGCACCCAGACTAAGGTGATGGGAAGAGGGTTGACAGCAGAAAGACACCGACCGATAAAGGGACTTGGTAATTGAATGGATTTAGAACAAAGACAGAAAAGGAAAAATCAATGACTGCAATAACGAAACTGAGAAAATCATGGTATCAGTGACAGAAATAGAAAGAGAGACTTGGAGACAAGGATGTTGACTTTCATTTTAAATATGGTGAACCGAAGGCAACTTGAAACATTTTCAGCTATTTAAAAGTGTCTGACTTTGGGAACATTACTCAATCTCTCCAACTCAGTTTTCTTATCTGTAAAATAGGAATAATATTAATTATAGTGTACAACTCATTAGGTTATTGTGAGGATTAAATGAAATAATGGCAATGCCAGGCACTCATTACAGCACTAAAAAAAAATGACAGATATGCCTTTTATCAATTTGGTTTTGTTTCAATATAACTGAGATAATTTAAAACATTCTATTCTAATGGCAGGCCTTGTAAATTTTCTACAGCATTTGGGTCTGGGCAATTTATAACCTAGAGAGGGCTTCGATTCTATGACAACTTCATTACTATAACTCCTTAAAACTAGTATGTCAGCTGACCCATCTGGATTAGAAATGAACACTGGATGGCTACAGTTTTTCCTATGAAATACAACCTGGTATGTTTAAAAATGGGGCTTCTTTACATTGAAAAAATTGAAAGAAAAACGTTGTGCATGATTTAATAATAATTTGCAACATGCTAATAATCCCTTTGAGATGAAAGGTTTTGCTTTGCTTTGTTTGGGGAATAAGAAAATTAGGTTAAAGAGTATAAGACTCTATGGTAGTATTGTAGCCACGAAGGGAACATTAGCAGTGGGGAAATTAAGGGAATGTAAATCCCAAGTAAGTCTGAGAATTTAACATTGTAATTATTAGTAATACTGGGCAGTGAAATGAACATTTATAATGGACATAATAGGTGCTTAAAATTTTTTTGTAGAACTAATGCTAAATGAAATGAATGAAACCAAATTATTTGCTTTTTCTTTTCTTCTCTACTTCTTACCATTAGATCACTATACTATTAATTATAATATTCTTTAAAGAGTAAATAAAAGTCATAGAAACAGAAAATCAAGGTATTTTAAAGTTAGAAGCCCATTAGAAGAGGAAACTGAAGTCTAGGGAGGTTAACAGACTTGCCCAAGTCAGTTCCCCACTATATGGGATCCAAACTTGGAAGAACTGACCAATAGCCCCCTGCACATCCCACCACCCCCTGATGGAAAAGAGAGTTTTGTTGAAACTCAAGCCAGTCAATTTTGTGATTTGTTTGAATGTCTAACAAAAGGTTGAGATGAGTAGATAGGTTTTGAGAAATGTAGACTTCAATTATTTAAGCCATAAATGTTTCCCATTATGATGTTTAAACAGTTCGTGACAGTTTAAAATACAGATTTATTTTTGCCATTAACACAGCCACATTTTACAGTATTGCAGTATGAGGTTTTTGATATCTGTATCAAAAGATTTTATGACCAAATTCTCAGAAATCAGGGAATTTTATAAAAAGGATATACAATGCAGCTAACATGTTTTCATATATCCTCAACCTCAGGTCTACGAAAAGGGTTATAGCCATGGATTATTATAGCTCTATTTTTTACTATGAAAATTTATATGCTGTCCAGACCTTTATTCTATTGAAATTGACTCAAAAAGGCCCTAAAATAAAATGAGTTCTTCAAAATCTGGAGACTGTAATAGCTCTGATTGATAAAGAGATTCAAAATCCCTTTTCAAGGGTACACCTAGGGAGAGGTATAAAAGAGAAAGGAAAAGATCTTCTCTTGCATGATGGAGGTATCTATTTGTGTTTCCAATCTAGAGTCAGATTGTCTGGGCCAAAGCCAAATTCTATCAATTAATGAGAGCTACTAAGCTGCTTTGTATCTCGGTTTCCTGATCTGTAAAATGGGAATAATCTCAGTAGCCACCTTATGGGGTTGTTGTGAGGACCAAGTGAGTTAATACAAGTAAAGCATTTAGAACAGGGTTTGGCACACAGTAAGCACTAGATATGTGTTAGCTATTTTTATCACTACCTCACACCTACCTACTCATAGTAATAGCCCCCCAGCTGGACAAGGTGTGGTATTACTGCCATCTCTCAACTATTCACAGTGAAGAAGAGGAGTGGACCTTTCAAGATTAATACCTATTTGGCTGTGATTCTTGAAGTCAAAAACCTTTTTGTTCTCCTGCCACTTTCTGTAGGGTAAAGTCTAGACACCATAATAAAAACATTAACAAACAGCGAGTGCTTACTATCCGCCAGGCATGGTGTTTTTAAATGCATTCACTCATTTAATCCTCCAAACAACTCTATGATGTAGGTTCTCTTGGAAGGCAGCTATACTCACCACTATATCACCAACGCCACTCGATGTAGGTTCTCTTAATACCTGTAGTTTATACATGAAGAAACTGAGACACAGAGAAGTTACAAAATTACCTTCGGGTTATGTGTATAAGATGTATATGAAACACAAATGAATTTTGTGTTTAGATTTGGGTACCATCCCCAAAATATCTCCTCATGTATATGCAAACATTCCAAAATCCTAAAAAATCCAAAATACTTTTGGTCCAAAGATTTTGGATAAGGGATAAAGGATAATCAAACTGTCGCTAGCTCAACTCATCTTATTTCAATCCATCTTCTCAAATTCATGGTTTTATATGAGCATGCAATGGGGACTAGTAGTGAAGTATCTGGGATGCTCAACTGCTAGTGGGAAAGAGAGAACAAGGAGAATTACCTCAGATACAGGTCTGCTCTGACCCAGCTGGGCAGGAAGGGCTAACTGTGTGAATGGCAATGAATTTCAGGAGTCAAAGGAAATCACTAAACTCAGGCTAGATCTAAACTGGGACCAAAATCCTCGGGGATCCAAGATGGTAGGCAAAACAGACCCCCTGGACAATGGTAAAATGGGGATCCAGTGGGTGCTCCAGATGACACATTCATTTTAGAGCAAGACCCTGCCCAGAGCTTGGGAGAAGGCAGAGTCCTAGCCTTCAAGACAGGACACTAGAAAAAGGGAGCTAGTGTTTGGGATAAGCCCTTGTGCTAATCAAAATAATGCAAGAAGCTGAACACGCTGAGCTGGACAAACACTGTGGGGTTAAAGAAAAGGCTAAGTTTAGGAAGGTGGTCCCTAGGACAAACCCAGATAGAAGCTACTCTTGCCACATTTTCGTCCATTCTCCATACTACAGTGGGAGGGATTTTATCACTTCCCTACTTAAAACATATCAATGGCTTCCTGGTGTTCTCAGGACAAAGCTCAAACTTTTTGACAAGACTTACATGACCCTTCATGATCTGGCCCCTGCCTACCGTGTTTCCCTGAAAATAAGACCTACCCATAAAATAAGCCCTAGCAGGATTTCTAAGCATTTGCGCAATATAAGCCCTACCCCGAAAATAAGACCTAGTGATGGGCGTGGCTATGCAGCGTAACTGCACAATCCATGCATTTCGTCGCAGAGCAGTAAAGAAGATGAGCAGCCCTTCTCATCTGCCCCATCGTGACAGCTACTATCCCAGAGGTGACCAGAAAGGTGCAGGCAGCCCCACCAAGAAGGCCGGCTCCCCCTGTCAGGTCCCGGCCATCCTGTGCATGCTGCCAGTGTAGGCTTTGAGGGGAAAGTCTCCTCAGTGAAGTGAGGAGCGTATTGTGTGTCCCCAGGGGAAAGAAGGAAAGCTGTGGCTGCCATTTTACTCAGCACAGTGGGCCTCTCTCACCCTCCACAAATACCAGGGGATGGGGACTGCTTCAGCAAGCAGTCTCCTACTGAGCCCAGAGAGATCATTTCTGCTCCACTGTGCAGACTGGACCCAGTGCTCACTGGATCTCTGATAAATAAGCTAGCCCTGCTCATTTAATGAGAGCTCTATTGCTCGACATGAGAGATTGGGGCCAATGGTTCTTAAGGAAATAGAGTCGCAAGAAATTCAGGATGGAATTCAGGGTTTGGAGAGTTATGATGATGTTCCAGAAGAAGACGACTTAACTATATTTGAATAAATGTAGATTGTTGTACTGTACTTAAAAAAAATAACACATCCCCTGAAAATAAGCCCTAGGGTGTCTTCTTGAGGAAAAATAAATATAAGATCCCGTCTTATTTTCGGGGAAACACGGTACCTCTCCAGTCTCAGCACTCCGCATTCCTCCTTCCAGCCCCACTCACCTTCCAAACAAACAAATAGCAGATTAGCTATACTGAACTACTGCCAGTTATTCATACTTTCTTGCTGACCTCTGCAGATGTACTCTGCCTAGAACACACTCTCCCTCTCTGCCTGGCTAAGGCAAAGCCAGGCAAATGGAGAGCATCCTTCAGGTCTTACACCAGCTATCATTTCCTCTGAAGTCAGCCTTGGTGACCCCGCCCCAGTCTGCATTAAGTATCTTTCCTGTCCACAGTACTTTATAGTCATCTTTCAGTATTAACTACCTTGGACTCCAACTACCTATCTACCCACTCTTAGAGGGAAGGGCAGTGTCTATCTTGTTTACTTATATATATTCCCAGTGTCTGCAATGCAGGAGATACTAACAAATATCCAAAACAAAGAAAGATACAAGCCTGAGACTAGAGTGGGAAGGCAAAGATACCTCCCACAGTGACTGTGGGACAGAGAGAAGACAGGAGTGCATGTTGGCCATAGTAAGTGTGAGGTGAAGACCACACATACAATCAGGGGTCTTGGGAAAATCTGAAAACCTCTACAGAGGGTCCAAGTTTCAGTCACTGATGTATGTAGTCACACAAAAAACTGGGCGTCTTCGAGTACTCATGTCATTTAGAGTGTCACAAGCTTCTCTTGGGAAACATGAGAGTCTGACTCGTTTTTTAATCTTTGGGGAGAAACAGGAAGAATGGCAGGAGAGGGAGAACAAAAGGATTCAGAAAAGTTAAGCTACTTCTAACTCTTCAGAACTGATGTGAGCCTACCGAATGGAGGAGAGGGAAAAACAAAGAGCCAAAATAAAGAAAACCAGAGACACTGTGGTATAATATTAGAATGTGGCGAACTATAAAGGCTATTTTGTTTTAATCATTAACAAAGGTGCACCCAGTACACATGGCATAGATCAGACTTGGGGGAAAAAGACAAATGAATCCAAGACTACTCATTTTGTGATAACTAAAAGCAAACAACTTTTAGCAATACTATAAAGCAAGCTAGTAAAATAAATAGAAACCAAGAAATTTAAACATGAAAATTTGGGGGAAAAAAGAACTTCACAAAACAAAACAGACAAAATACAAGGCTAACCAAACAAAAGCTAAATCGAATAAATAGGCATTGCCGTGTGCCCTGGAGTACTGCCAAGGAGAGTGCATTTCAACAAAGAATGCTTCTGCCACCAGTTAGGAAGACTTCAATTCCAGAAAGGCTGAAGGAGGGCCGCAGCCATTGCCGAGTGACAAAGGGGGATGTAGGGGTGGAGAGGCAGCAGGTCAGATGTTATTTCAGACTCTGTAGGCAAACACTAGAACCTTCCCAGAGACACATTAAGGCAGCCCACTACCTCCTAACGTGCTCCACATACAGCTCCTAGCAAGAAATAAATCCAGGTCAAAGATGAGAAATTTGCATCCTCAAGGACTGCCTGTGGCAGTCTTCTCTTCTCAATTTGCAGATAAAAAGACCATTGTAAATACCCCTTAGCTGCCATCCTAGTATCCAAAGAGATGGAACACATCCATGTAGCTCAAGTAAAACAAAGCACTGGCAATCATCCTGTGAATCCTGGGAACAGTCCTGTGGCTTTGGGCTAGAATTTATATTGTTCAACTGAGTCTCACTCTCCAGGTCAGAGCACGGTTCTCCACACAGTTGTGGCCTGTAGTAGTCATAGTAATAGGAACCACCACCACCACCAGCACCACCACCACAACAGTCCCCACTGATGGAGCATAAGTGCTGGGCCAGACATGAATTATCCCCATTAAGATTCTTAACAACCCATTATTATCTTAATTTCATAGCTGCTCACTCTACAGATGGGGAAACTAAGGCAAGTTGAGATACTTTTCAAAGATCTCAAAGTTAATAAGCAATGTAGCAGGGATTTAGACACAGACAGTTATTCTAGAACACACTCTCTTAACCAACAGAAAAGCCAGAGGTCCAATAAAAGAAGGCGGTGGATAATCAACAAGCATTTATTAATTGTTGGTACGGTAAGTATTATGAACTATGTGAGATACAACTGGGGCCAAATGGTTTCATTTAAACAAATAACTAGAATTCTTTTATTTACACTTTTAAAAAGATCTTGAACTTTATTGGCCTTTCAAGAAAAAAGGATCCCTACTTTTTAGTTAATCTACCATGTCTATCCAGCAAACATTTAGGTGGTTGTTTTTCTTTGTTTTTTGGTTTTTTTTTTGGCTGTCATTACCCAAAATGCAAACTTATTTAGATCCAAACACTGGGGGACCCCAGGAATCTGAAGTCAGCTTAGCACTGTTTTTTTCCTCACATTTCTATATTGCTCTCTTTATTGAAATTTCTGTACATTAATATGTGCTTTTCTTTTTTACATGACCTATTTTCCCAATGGGACTGAGGGGGAAAATTACAAATGCATATTTAAAGCCACAAGAATATTTAAATTCTCCCTATTTTTGTCATACATTTTTAGTACTTTCTATGTGTGATGAAAGATAAAAACTTGTGTGCATGATTAATTGTAATGATGAAAGAATGCTAGGCAGTTGCTTAAGAAACGAGAACAACAAAGGAATAAACTACTGCAGGCATCACCACGACTGGAATGACACTGCTCTGTGTACTTGATTTCCATGGCAACTAGCAATGGGAAGATGAATGTTTCATAGTCACTCTGCTCTGCAGCACGCGTCTATAAATCAAACTTGCATAAAGAGCACAAGATTTCTGCTGTGGGCTGTACTCAGCCGGTTTATTTTCCTGTTACTGTATAATTATGGAAAAGAAGCACAAAACAATGAGGTCATTTTTAGTGGGGAACAAACTCAGAAATTACTAATACACCTGCGGCATATGATGCCATTCATCTAGCAAGGAGCCAGAAGCAGGCAAGGCAGACGTGAATGAAAACCCTGCCTGCTTCTGTGGGGCACTCCCTGGCTCTGGCTGAGAACTGCATATGACAGGCCTGATGTGCCCTGTCTCTCCTCAGCTCAGCTCTGAGATGGATGTAAGAGCGCCTTAAGTAAGTGGGTGCAGGTCAAAGTTTTCATTTGATAACTGGCAGAAATGATACTTTATATTTGGTACGAAAGTTTCTTGAGACAAAACAAGTCTATCCTTATTTTAATTTATTAAAAATGGCTCATCATGTCGTAGTTAGGATGGAAAAATAATGCCTTGGCAGGAAATTGGAAGTCAGGAGACCTGAATTTTGATCCAGGTCTATGTAATCTTGGGTAAGCCATATAAGTTTATTCAGCCTCCATTTTCTTAGCTGGAAGATAACGGAAATGGTGTATATGATTCCTAAAGTCTGTCACCATCCAATCCCAGAATTCTGTAAAATCTCTAAATCTCAAAGGTCTGAATCAATCGGATCTAACCAAAGACGTTAGTTGTGCTACTCCCCCAAAATACATATTTTACACCGCTGTATTTTAAAATACCATACTGCTAAAGCTCTTAATAGTGTTTTATGATTTTACCATCGCACCAAAGGCTTTTTCTAACTTGTTTCAACCTTCCAAACACAGAAGAAAGTTTAATAAAACTATCAGAGTTTTAAAAAGTTAATAAAAATTTCTTACAGATGAACCGTATAACTTATTTTTATAATATTATAAAGAATATCTACACTTAAGTAATCTTTCTAACTGTTACATAGATAATGGCTGCCTATCAATTCCTGCCAAGCAGAAAGCATCCTGTTTCTTGAAGTCTGCACTTCTCAGAAACACATTCAGGCTCTTTGGGAGTTCATTTTGGTATGCCCGAGACCCAGCGATAGTAACGTTCAATAGAAGTGTATGGAACAAATAAATAGGTGGATGAACAAACTCTTAGTGACATTGTTATGATATTTTTCAGCAACTTGTATACAACCAATCTTAAGCGTTTAGGCAGATTCAGACCAACACATGTAAATATCCCAGGGTAGACAGGAAAATATCTGAAAACCAAATATAACTATATGCATATCTCTTTTTTGAGTCTCCACAAAATCTTTATATAACTTTACAACCTAGAAATATCTTTGTATTAGTGGAACATGAGCCCTCATCAGACACAAGGAGGGCCTTTTGCCCTAAGGCCATCTCTAAGTCCATGGGATATGGTGGAGCCTCAAAAAGAACGGAGTCTCTGCTTCATACCAGGGAAGTACAGGACAAACAGCACCTAAGGAGCACCTAATAAATACATCCATTATCTTGGGTGATGCTGATTCCAACTCCGGGGAAAAGATGTTATTATCTCCATTTTACAAATTGGCATGACCAAGCTGTAAAGAATCTATATAAGTAAGGGACAGTTATGAAATACATAGGGAAATTCAAAACTTAGTCTCTCTGACTCCAAAGCCTTTGCTCTTTTGACTGTATCTCAGGACACATTCAAGCAACAGACTATTGCTCCATGTGGACTTCAGAGCTAAAAACAAAGGGTTAAACAAACAAATCTAGTCCCTAAAAAGCAATGTTCCTGCTGTCACAGGAATACAATAGTGAAAAAAAAAATCATAGTACTAATAATACAAGTCAATATTTTTAAAACCTAAATTCAATAATAAGTATAACCAAGAATATCCCTCTACTTCTCTATATACATTATCGTCCATACCTCCACTTCCCACCCAGCAGGCTAAGGATCTTTCCAGGATGGACTCAGATGTTACACAACCCTGCAACTTCCAATAAGTGAATATGAAAATGGGCCAATGACACAGTTACAGGAGTTTACTAGAAATAAATTCTGCTGGCCGTCAGAGAGATTGGGTTTGCTTTCCAACCTTAGAAAATGCAGTGATCTAGGCATATATTTTTGGTACTCGTTTTTCAAAACTTAAAAAAATATAATTTATTAAGAAAGGTTCCAAGTTAATCTCCTCTCCTTCCAATTAGTTTCTTATCAGAGTTTTTAGCACCACCAACTGGTTAAAAAGATCTACTACAAATGTGTTGGCTCAATCTATTTGGTTCATTAAGAGAGGATCATACATTTATTTCACATGTAATTTATGGTAAAGTAATTTATTTCAGTCACTAAATAAAATTAGAAATGCCTTTCTTTGTCAACCAAATAAATAATAATCCACTCTGGCTTTTTCACATAAAGAGAAGGTATGTTTTGGTTACTAAAAGTCATTAGAGAAAACCAAATATACCTACTAAAGCTAATTTGATTTATTTTCCCCTACCCTCACACTCAAAAAGCAAAGACTGAGTACTACAATGAAAATTAGAAACTAAAAAAGCAAACTAAATGGTATAAAACACTATGCTAGCCTACAGCATTTATACATTAATATTATATAGTGTTTAGACATTAATTTAATTGGAAATAAAAATGATTGAGGAGGTAATTTCACATTTTAAAAAAATTTGAACTTTTTCCGCCAAGATTCCTGTCTCAAAGATGGATGCTGCCATCCATCCGACACATGAATATATATACTGCTATTTATCTCTCCTTCCTAGAACCATATCTAACAATGGATACCAGTATAAAGAGAGCACAACTGAGCCCTTAGGGTATAAATCTGATCTCTTCACAATGAATCAATCTCTGAAAACAAGTATCCCTAAAGAAAAAGTCTAATTTTTCCTCCAAAACAATCAATTGGTGGATACAAATTGTCTATGAAAAGTATATCCAGCCACTTGTTGTCATGAGAAATTTGTAACCTGCAGAATGAATGACACCAACACTATGACAAATCTGGTCATTACAGAAACTTTTCTACTAGACAATGTAAAAGAGAGAAAAAAAAAAAGGTTCCATCCAAATAATCAAATTTGACTCTGATGGCAGGGTTCTGCTAAAAGCTTTCTGATATAGAGTTTAAAACTACTGTAATAATTTTGTGATAATAGCAATTTAAATCTCTATACAAATGTGTACTCAATTTCATATTTTTTAAAGCCTCCAAGTCTAAATCTGCAATTGAAAGCCAAGTAAAGAAGATAATTTGTAATAGACCCAGAAGAAATTAAGGCCAGCAGCTGCTCTACCCAATTTAACACATAATTTGAACATGCAAACTTTGATCGAATTATTTCTATTCCTTTGCTTATTGATTTGCTCATTTCATTCGTTTGTTTTTTCTTGTATTTATTAAATACTCTCCTGCAAACACAGTTAAATTCCTGCAAGAAGAGAACAAAGTGAGACTCTTCTCCTGCCCCTGCCTTTGCTTGGACAAGAGTCTCAATATGCCATCTTCAAGGAAAAGAAGATTTCTATTTGAAGTCCTGAAGTCAGGAATGGATTATGAGGAATCATAACAATAAGACTTGGGTTGAGCAAAGCATTTTGTAACTTTATTTCTAAATATATCCTTTAACATGACTCTTGAATGATACTTAATGCTAAATTTGTTTCAACATTTTTGAGGGTATGATTGACAAGTAAAAAATTGTATATATTTAAGGTATACAGCATGGTGTTTTGATATAAGCATGCCTTGTGTAATGATTCCCACAATCAAGCTAATGAATATATCTATCACCTGACATTGTGAGTGTGGGGTAAGAACACTAAAGATCTATTCCCTTAGCAAATTTCAAGTACATATTATTATTATTACCTGTAGTTATCATTCTGTACATTAGATCCATAGAATTTATTCATCTTGTAACTGAAAGTTTGTACCCTTTCACCAACATCTCCCCATTTCTCCCACTCCCTGGCAGCCACCATTCTACTGTCTGTTTCTCTAAGTTTGACTAGTTTAGATTCACATATAAGTAACACCATGACATTTGTCTTTCTGTTTCTGGCTGATTTCACTTAGCATAATATCTTCCAAGTTCCTCCATGTTGTTGCAAATGGCACAATTTCCTTCTATTAATATTTTAAGGCTGAATAATATTCCATTGTACACATATACCATAATTTCTTTATCTATTCATCCCTGGGTGGACACTTAGGTTGTTTCCACATCTTGGCTATTATGAATTGATTCTGCAATTAACACGGGAGTGCAGACATTTTATTTTAACTGTAAGTTCAGTCTACCCAACCATTATTATTAGGCAGTGGTATTCCTAAATCAGAAGATAAAATTTTGAGGTGTGATAAAAACACTTAACCATTAACAAGTACCAGCCACATGATTATAATCAAGTTAAAAGTTTTGATTATTTGTCAGTTTCCTATGACTTCTTTGATCAAAAGATAAAATAATTGAGAGTTAAGTCCAGTTTGGCTTGAATTTAGCAATAAAGCGGTCTCAGCTTTATCTATAAAATGGGCAGGATAGCAGTTGATGTGTAATCACTGTGAGGATTCAGTAAGGTAACATGTGGCAGGTGATCAATGAACGGGAAGCACCATCGCTGGTAGTGGGACGATGCAGTGCCATGAAAGCTGGGAAGGCCGAGAGTCGAGGATGGGGTTCCCAAGCAGAGTGCTGAATGCAGTGAGAAGCTGACAATGATGAACCATGAGCAAAAGGACAGGGGATAACTGGAGGGACTTAGGTGGGGAGAACAGTTTTCTAGGCTGAATTTGAGTATATCTGCAGGCAGGTATAGAAGTCATAAACAAGAGAGAGAATGGCTGATGGGGAAATGTTAAGGCATTTCAGAACAGAAGATGGGGAAATGACGAGACCAGAACAAAAGAGAGGAATTATAAAAAAAGAAGAGACTCCTTTTACTTAGAAATAAAATTGAAGGGAAATAAAAAAACTTTGAAGTGAAGAGGAGGCAGTAAAGGAAATCCAGGCAGAGGCTACAATCCTCTCCATGAAGAAAAAAAAAAGCAAGATCACCTGCAAAGCACAGCAATGGGAAAGGTTTGGTACCATTATCACAGAGAACAGGCCTTACAGAGAGAGTGAATAGATTTCATCTTATGTGACAACCCTAATAAACTGGCCTGGGGTGTTACACTGAGTAGAACTCAGCTCAGCAGAGTGCAGCCACAGGTAGAGGAGGAGGTCCGTGACAGCACACACATCAACTCCTTGCTATCCCTGTCATAGGGAATAGAAGACAGCTGAGTTAAAGTTCTCCTGGAAAGCAATAAGGGCATTACATGACCTGAGTGACAGGCACACCAGACCTCAGCATGAAAAGGAAGGCACTCTGGAATTACATAGGACCAGAGTGGGGAAACTGAGTACAGAAGAAAGATTCTGGTAGTCCAAACACTTTGGCCAATAGGGACCACAGACTCTGCCGGAAATGTGAATGTAGTCCCAATCTGGGATCAAGGCAGGCATCAGGGGATCTAAGCAAGAGGGTCCAGGAAGGTGGAGAGCAGAGTTCAGAGATCTCTCAGACATTACACTTGATGATAGAGACGTGGGGAGGGGGAGAAAGAAACGTATTGACTATAGAATGTGTGATGTGTGTTTTGGAGGAGGAGGTAGAACATTGCAGAAAGAAGGCAAGTGGTAAAATCTCAAATTGGCAAAGAGCAGGCCCAAGTACCAGAGCTTTGCAATATAGGTCAGAACCAAGGGCAGGGTCCTTGGACAGAGACCTGGGCCCCAAGTGAAGATAAGGAAGGGAAAGCCTGTCCTGCCTCTCCTTGGGTTGGCTTAGGAACTAGGTGAGCCTGAATCTACCAAGTGAGCCATCGGTAGGTTCAAGGGATAAGACAGGCAGAGACAGGGAAAGAGCAGAAATTCAGAGGCATCTCACTAAGCCTGTAGTGGATTTAATCACTACTTTGTCCTGAGGCTCTACAGCAGCAGGTTGCAACCAAGGAGAGAAGAAAAGCAGATAATGTGGACAAGCTAGAATTTATAAAACACAATGCTGAACTCACAGTAACTGATTAAAAGAGTCTTACAAATGAATCAAAGTCTAATCCTGTCTTATGAAGAGAAAATCATGAATTTAGTTTAGCATCCCTACCCTAGTTAAAATTATGATAAAACTTCATTTGGCAATTTTAAATACTTTTTGCCTTTACAATTTATTTGGAAAATATTTTGGTATTGTGATATAATTCCATAGGCAAGATGCATAACACACAGGTTCCTATCAAAGCAATCAGAATTGGAATGCCTTCTATGGTTTCATATGACAAAATGCTGCATCAGCTTCCTTTTGTACATTTTTTTCAAATGAAATCTTAAGTATAACAATCCAAAGAAACCAATTCACATGAAAAGGGGAAAGCTATGTGTTAATAATTATGCAAGTAGTTTATCAAGAATGCTTTTTGGGCAGAGTGAATATGCCTTGCTTGCTCATGTTTATGCTACACAACGTAGAGATACAAGAGCATGGTTCCTATCTTCAGGACATTTAGACTATTAAAAGAAGTGAGAAAGGACTATAACAGTGATTAAGACCACAAGCTTGAAAGTCAGACTGCCTGGGTTTGAATCTTGGTTCCATCACTAACCGGCTGGTGTCCTTGAGCAAGTCCTTAGACCTCTCCTCTTTTTCTTCATCTGTAAAATAGGAACAGACAGAGCCTAACCCATGAGGTTCCTGTGAGGATTCATTCAGCACAGTGCCTGGTACGTGGTAAATACTCAATAAATGCTAGTTGTCAGTGATTTGTGGTTACCCTTGTTAGATATGTTAATGTGGCGAGTGCTATAGGAGTTGTAAGGAAGAAGGAAGATATTCTGTGGCCTGGAGTGACAATGGAAGGCTACATAGAAAAGAGTGTTCAGCTAAGGAATGGAGACCATTTAGATATGTGAATGGGGAAGTGAGGGGTGAAGAGAAGAGAGAACATAGAACATGTAAGGAGCAAAAATTCTAGAAGAGAAATGAGACAGTATCAGTACATGGCAAGAATGACCAGAATGGTGGAGTAGAATGTTTGATCTGGGAAATGCTGGGGACATATCAAAAAGGCACACCAATTTATCTCCATGGGGGCTTTGTATGTCAGGCTAAGGAATCTAGACTTTATCTGGGAGGCAATGAAAAGCTATTGAAGTCAGGAAGTAACATTAAAAAGTGATGATAATTTACTCTCATTATCCAAAGTTTAACTAGAAGGGCGGACCAGTGATTTTCAGACTTTAATGTGCATATGAATCACCCAGGAATTATATTAATATTAAGGTAAACATGTCTGATGCAGTACCTTTGGAGCGGGGTCTAAGATTGGACATGGCTAATACGCTTCCCAGTGCTGATGCTGATGGCCTTTGGAGAACTCCGTGAATGACAAGGATGTATCTATTTAAGGTAGTCTGACGGAGAAGAATGACTGGGTAGGAGGTAGGTGAACAAGATGGCTAGACATAAGGTAGCAAATGGAAATCTTTGCTCCTGGTTTTTGGCTATATATATGAAAGACAACAAAAACTTGGATGTAAGTCTTAATTTTGAGCCTATTTTTTCATGATATTGAAAAAAATGTTAATTTAAATATCTCATAAAATATATATTTCTTTCATTAAATACACATTTCTCTTATTTTATAAATATGACATATAATATTATCAAAAATTCCACCCAGAAGTTAGCTAGCTACTACAAAAGAAAAACATAAGAAATTGATTCCTTTTTCTAAAAAGGAAAATGGCATGAATACATTCATGACGTGTGGCTATTAATAACTTCAAGGATGACTGAAAGGGTTAGGAACATTTGGTCACAGAAAGAAACCATGGCAGCAGTTTCCTGTGTGACCACTGAATTAAAAGAAAAATAGCCCTCATGCTATTACAGCAAGAATGGCGTATTCAGCCATATATGCAGATGAGGAATTGGACAAGTTGACCATCACACTTGTTATAGTGACATCTCAAAAACTAAACCCATTTTGGACACCTGTCAAACCCAGTAATTTCCTCTTGAGAACAGTCTTTGTCACACTGACAGACTACATCTGTATTCATGCTGTGGTGGATTCTGAATAATATCTGTGGTACACAGAGAAAATAAAGGAGATGGCCACGCCACTCTCCATGATAGATGACCCCACCATGGATTTCAGAGCTGAAGAAGCCTGCCAGATCACAAAATATGACACCCTCATTTCTGAGATGAGGACAGTGCAGTCCAGAGAGGTACACTGATTTGTGGAAATGTGGGTCAGAGGCAGAGCTGGAACTAGAACTCAGGTCTCCCGATTCCCACCCCAGGGCCTGAGTGAACTCCACGACATTAATATGGTGCCAGTGTGGCATTTGCAGAGTAAAACAAACAAACAAAACATAATGACGAGCCTGTTCCCTAGATGAGCCACTCATTTGCATAAGATGTAGTCATCTATTCAAGACCTACAAAACTGTGCTATGAGCTGTGGGGAGTGTGGTGATGAATATTCCACGGTGTCTGCTCGTGTTAAGGTCACATCTAATACTAGAAATAACATATGGCTACAAATGACTATGTAAAAGCATAAAGAAGATATTTATGACAGATTAGGTGTTCAAAGCACAAGATGGAGACAATTTCCTTTTGGGAGGTGGGTGGCTAAGGTATAGGGTAGGACCAGCTTTCAAGATAAGAAATAACAGCAGGGCCTTGAAGGATGAGTAGAATTTCCATTTGGATGGGTTTAACATAAGAGAGGACTATAAAATCTGGGCATTCTATAATGTAAAAGAGATTAAATATTCCTTCCAATCAAACAATATATTCCTTCATAATTTGAACTTCATAAGTTAGCCTAACTGAAGAAACCAAAATAACACATTCTATTGGAAAACCTATGTAATGAAGTCATTACTCTTCTCTACTTATTTCCTGGTCCAGTTTCTGAACTTCAATTCCTGTGTCACTATTTCTAAAGTTCACATTGGTAAAAGGACTATCCTTATATGCAAGCCAATAATTTTTGCCCATGGGCAAAATCAATTAAGAACCCTCTGAAAAACTGGCATTTTCATTATGTAATTTTTTATAGAGATGGGGTCTAGCTATGGTGCCAAGGTTGGTCTCAAACTCCTGGCTTCAAGCAATCCTCCTGCCTTGGCCTCCCAAAGTGCTAGGATTACAGGCATGAGCCACCACACTAGGCCTGGCATTTTCTTAAAATTACTAGAATATAATTATTTCTATAGTTGGATTTTAAAAGTGCAGTTTTATTCTATATATTACATATGGAAGTTCCTAGAAGTCCCTCAGAGAGGAAATTTTGAGGTGACCTTAAAAAGCCTGCACATATTCATACTCCCCATTCCATAAGCATGTACAAGAGGATAACCAGAAAAGGGAATCTCTGAAGTTAAATTTTTGAAACAAACAAACAAAAAATTGAGATCAAAAACTGTGGCATCATCATTGCAGAGGAGACACAAAAATGCATAAAATAAAAATTGGAAACTCAAGAAGTCTACTTTTTTGGCCATGACACACAGCAGGAATAGCTGGTGACTCCTATCTATGTATGGCTACAAAGAATGAGATAGGATTTCTAATCTCTTTCACATTTTTCTGTACACAGAAGCATGTAGATACTTACAGATCAATAACCGTCTTCATCAAAATAGGTACTCACTATAATAACTGTGATCTTACTGAGGTCACATGACCATACATATAAGAGAATCATTCTGATGCACAAAATAATGACTGAGAAACTTTGTCTTGTTAGAGATGGTCCAAGAAAATGATATGTAACAAGTCGGCTGATGGCAGAAAGGAATTACAGGAAGCTAAAGAACACGGGGAGGAATAACATTTTAAAAGAGATGCAAATGATATAAATAAATAAATGCTATCTTAGATCACCTTCCGTTAGGCCCCTTGGCTCTGCAATACTCCTCCAATCAGCACAATAGAAGAGCCAGTCAGTTCATTTTACCCGAGTTCATGACAACCCTTTCCTCTATAACGGCTATGATATGAGGCATATATAATTTTTCTGCCAAGAGAATATCCATCACTCCCATTTAAAATTGCATTCCTTAAGTCCACTAACACTCTGACATTGAAAATATATTATTCAACAAGTGATGACACTCTTATTTTCAACCAATTTTTAATACCCAAAAAAGGAGAGTTAGATGTTCTATGTACTTTGACCTTTCCCCATGTAATATGAAGAAAGGGATTCTTTTACCAAAAATATCAGGACATAACTTCATCTCCAGTCATTGATTAGAGAGCATTTGGGGCCTCGATATTTCCACTTTACGTTAGTCTGTGGCAATCCGCCTGTGCACTCAAAATCTTGGACACTGGGTTAGGGCATGGGCCTTCTGCACATTCACATTTCATTTCATGGCTGGGAAGCAGAAGCGGCTTCCCAGAGCTTTCTGCCAACTGACAGGTGGTGGGAATGTACAAATAGCAGTGCTTACAATGAGATGGAGAAAGCTCCTAGGCATGGAGAAGTAAACATACCCATGCAGAGAAAAACGCCAGCCAGAAATACCACAGGGTGTTGATGGCGGGCAAAGTCAAGAAAGAACATTAAGCCAGCTCCCTGATGACAGCTGAAGCTAAATCATGAGCTGAAAATGTCCCCAAAATAAAACAGAAAGAGACTGGCAAAGATTAATTCATGAAAATCACATGTAGAAAGAGAAAAATGAAAAGCAAAGCCACATGTGGCTGTAAAGCTTCTGACTGCATTTGAAAGTATCATTTCCTAGTTTTTAAGAAATAAATTCAGCCACGAAGAAAACCATGAGAATTTTATTGTCACTGGGTATTTGGAATAAGTGACAATGGACCAACAATTATTTCCTAACTACAATGCATAAGGCAACATGCCAGGGACAGTGGAGATTTTAGATAAGTCCATAAACTGAAGGAGCATGTAGTATTTTATGGAGATAATCATAAACACTATATTTTTGTTTATCAAGTAAGTGATTGAAAAAACATATAACAATAAATACTATCAACATTTAGGGAAAGGAGATAAGACTGTTCAACATGGAGGGGAAAAAAGCTTTAGTGAACAGTACCTTAAAAGAAAGTTCAAATTTGGATAGGTAAGGAGCAGAGAGAGGCATTGTCAGGCAAGGGAACTATAGAAACACATCACATAATCAAAGAAACAAGTACTATGCCAAGGGAAACACAGGAATTTGGGACTGATGAAAGATGAGTTTGGAAAAGGGACCAGATGTCAGAGAACCAGCTTAAAGAGTTTTAACTTTACCCATTGGAGTCACTGAAGATTTATGAACATTAAAAAAATAAAAGATAGCACTACAAAGTTTTCAATGAGTTTTATTAGTATTAAAAAGGAAAGATGTTTCTTATTTTAACCTTTAATTTCTAGAAAACAGCCTATTATCTAACATCAATTCCATAGTACAAATAGTGCTATTCAGCTCGTATGTCTCCGAACCTCTACCATTTTCAGCGGATAGAACAAAAAAATCTTCAGGAAAAGGAATTTCCTAAGAACTTCTGAGTAATAATGAAACAGCATCTTTGATATAACCTCAGTACACAAACACACATAATTATGACTACCAGCTCTAAAAGAAAAGCAAAGTTATAAATTTCAAACACTCAAAGGAGTCTCAAATTTTGAAATCTAAATATTAAACATTTTAAGCTATCTTTAGGGATAAACAATGAGTATCAATTTTTTATTTTGTTTTTTACATGAGATATCCTTTGGCTTATGAAATTAATTTGTTCCTCATAACCCTTCCCTTGGTAGAAAATTTGCTTTTGTTAGTTTATTAATATATATTAAAAGTTATAATTAGCTTCCCCTATGCAATCACCCATTGAAAAATAAAATCCCCAAAATCATTGTTTCCCCTAATAAATAAACACCTCCAAAAAACAAGAGTTGAAAGCAGATATAGAAAGGCTTAGGGGAGATACTATAAAATAACAGAATAGAGCACAATAAAAGGACATGAAATAAGAGCAGATATATTAAATAGTTCAAGAAAGAATATAAGGCCGGGTGTGGTGGCTGACACCTGTAATCCTAGCACTCTGGGAGGCTGAGGCGGGTGGATC
>VBSM01001979.1:11283171-11299875 GCA_008086735.1 Cheirogaleus medius | reverse complement strand
ACAGAAAAAATTAGCCGGGCATGGTGGCGCATGCCTGTAGTCCCAGCTACTCTGAGGCAATAGGCTCGCTTGAGCCCAGGAGATTGGGGTTGCTGTGAGCTAGGCTGACTCCACGGCACTCACTCTAGCCTGGGCAACAGAGTGAGACTCTGTCTCAAAAAAAAAGAAAAAGAATGCGACTCAAAAATGTTAGCATTCAATCCACGATATATTTTCACTCAAAGTACAATGGCCCACATAAACATTTTTTAAGACAGAAGACAACAGAGAACACAGTTCTATATTATCTATAGTGATAGTAAACATCACCAGAATACTGGGGCCATAATTCAGAAACCTTATAAAAGTACCTCATTTAGTCCTAGTAACACTCTCAGAATGAATGAATTATACACCAGTATTTCTATCAAGTTATAAAGTGAAATGATTCTTTGATGCCTTATGCCCAAGTCTCTTTTTTAAGATTGTTTTTATTGTTTGGCTGGTTTTATTGTTGTTGTCTGGTCTGGTTTGGTTTGTAAAATTAAAGCATAATATGGGCAAGCACTTCTGAAAGAGACTACTCTTGATCTTTAGAAATTTCTTTGGGAGGAATCTGGCAGTCTGAATTGAAGATTATAAAAACTTCTTCAATCATTCAAACCACAGAGGACACTGGTTTAATTAGAATTCTCCCTTTCTGGTTTCCTTTTTGTAGTACTTTTCAGAGATCAGCTTTTTCTTTTAGGTAATTGTGGACCTGGGTAATGAACTCTGCCGGTCAATTAAGTCAAAAGCTACTCAAACCTCTCAAAAAGTGAATGTCTAACTTTAGAAACATTACATAATTTTGCATCCCTAACAGCCTCAGCAGCTGATTTTTATTCTTGAAAATTGTTTACACCATTGAAACAGGGATATGTATGTAAGTTAGACATCTCTGCTTCCTTGGCCTACTTCAATTGACACAAAAAGAAAATATTTTTCTCTCTTTTATGAGTTCACAATTTCCATTATTACCTTTTATTCATCATTTATTCTGGCTTTGAGATTATAGTGATATTAATACAATTGAGAGTTCAAACAGGGCATGTTCAATCAACTAAAATGTCTTGTTTGGCTGTATACTGCAGTGGTCTCCAAACTGTTTTGATCATACAACCCTAGTAAGTACAAGATTTGTGGGTATATACGCCACGATATGAATATATTTACTTATAGATTATATTCACATGTGAATGTACTATGTACATTATAAAAATAACAGAAATTTCTTAAGAATTCAATAAAGATAAAAATATTTTATTAATGGCAAATAACTTTTTGCTCTCACTAGAGATTATTAATAATATTTAACAAAAACAATGTGATTTAACATACTTTATTATTTCCGAACATCTTGGCTCAATCTTATGTGACTGAGCAATTTAAAATTCAATTTTTTTGATATTTGGTTTCAACGCCTGTCATAGGTACTTCATGAAAATATGCAGATCCAAATGGGAAAAGGTCATCATGCACTTGTACCCTCAGCTTTTAATCCCATCCTCTGATAGTGCAAAGGCTTAGGGGTTTTTAAATCTGTTTTGTTTTTAAAAATCATTTTGTTGTTATTGTTAACTGAAATTCAGCTAGCAAACGTCCATCTTTCCTGATATCAATTAATTGCTCTTGAAAACGTATTAAAGCTATTGAATTTTTATGTTAAAAATTGTGTCCTAAAATCACTGCAACTTTGAGAGATATTTTTAGCCAAGTTAGGATATTCCATTTTCAACTTACTAAACACGCAGATGTGAAGAGTTTTAATAGGTGACTCACATTATCATTTAAAATAAAATCGTATTTTCAAACATCCATTTCAAAAATGCTCTCCCTGTAGCATTACTTCCAAGAAGCAGTTACTTTTTCATTCATTGTTAAAACATTGCTTTTACCTTGAAGGGCTATATTTAAGTATATTTTTCAACCAACGAGGTAGTATCTACTAAAACCATTTAATACATAAAGGTAGCAAATCGGGACAACTTGTCTTTTTGTAAAAGGAAAATCAGTAATAATTTTTAGTTCCTTTGTTAAAAACAACCTCTGTGGGGTAGAATTATATTGATATTCATTACTCAGCTCATCACAAAATATATACAAAGATGCTACTGTATCTTAAAGGACTTGCTTTTACAAAATGCAACTAAGTAATATCCTAGAGCATTTTGTATGCATCTGGCTTTAACCTCTTCGCTCTTCTTCAATAGCTTGCTCAGTAGCTTGCTTGCTAATGATGCACCAAATGAATTTCATCTATGTCACTGTAAATGATAATGAGGGCTGATCCTTGTTCAAATAACCTGCTTGATAATTTCTATTGAGCAGGGCTGGCTTCTGGTCATATTTTACTAAATTACTCTTATCCCAAATGGGAATCTCTGCCAGATGTCCCCCAATATCCATTCTCTCTCCTTCCTCAGTATCAGAGCCTCTCTTAGTGGGCACATCACTGCCCACAGCAAAGACTACATTTTCCAAACCCTCTTCCCCTTGTACCTATGCATGGCATCAGAACTAAGTTTTGGTCACTGAGATGTAAGTAGAAATAATATATAGCCTTAAAAGGAGGGACATATCTTCTGCTTCCTATCTTCCTAACTAGCTGGAATTCATATGTGATGGCTGACACTGAAGCAACCATCTTCAAGAAAAGAGGGAAAAGCCAGGTGTAAATGCAGCCAGAGCCAGAGCAACAAGGGGGAGATCCAATCCTTCCTGACTGTGTTGTCCTCACTCAGTCCTGGGTTGCCTATGTTTATGTGAGAGAGAAATACATTTCCATCTTTTTGAGCTTCTGTTCTTTTGAGTTCTCTGGCTCTTGCTGGTGTACTGAATCCTAATTAATACACCTGGTAACAGGGTTGATGAAGGGCACATGCTGGGAGTCAGAGAAGAGACAGCTCTCCCGCGTTCTCACGTCAGCATGTGCTTGCACTATTAATATTACCTTCAATCTGCAGTTTTCTAACAGAAACTGCTTTTAAACCACTTATCCATTTTGTCAGGATTAGTTCATAAGAACTACATAATACAATCTTTAAATCCACTTAATAGGTATGTGTGAACTGCAACATGTGTCCATAGTTTTGAAAGCAAATGAATGGGGGCCACCATTAGGCAATTCCAACTCTTCTCTCCAGGCAACCCAAGAACGACATGTAACCTGTGTTTGTCTGCAGTATAGACCGTGCAAAGACACCAGCATCCATGCTAAATATTAATAAAGCTTTGTTTTATTCTTGGTTGATACATAAGTATCTGGAGAAGTTCTGCTTTCTTCCTCTCCTCTCCTGCCCCTACTAACAAGTGCTTTTATGAACTGCCTGGTGTGCAAGCACCCTACCCACTTTAGAGCCCACTGTCAAGATCGTGGACAGACTCATAGCTAACTACAGATCATAACACTACGCTACAGGACAAAAATGTTCCTAAATGAAAAATCAGCATAAATACATGCTCTCCATAAAACCAAAACTTTGTAAAAGCAAATGGTAAATCAAAAGGTGGGTATACATAAAGATTTTAATGCCTTACCTGAATACTTCAAGGATAGTCCTTTCTGGTAATTTGGGAGCCACCTGCCTGAATGCTTTTTTGAAATCTTCCAAAGTTAAAAATCCACGATCTATTTGAAAACAAAATATAAAACATTCACTTATTTTTATAAATCCTGTGCACTGTCAGTTCAGCCAGTTTTGTGTGAAACTTTATTTTAATATGAGAAAAGTAGTATTTTATAGTTCATTTTACATATAAGATAATCCAAGATTGTCTCATTCAATAATTTAAGAATCTAGTAATACTCTTTCAGTACAATCCCAGCTGATCTTTTTTTTAAAATTTTTTTAAAAATTTATTTATTACAGATGGGGTCTTGCTCTATGCAGTGGTGTGATCATAGCTCACTATAACCTTGAATTCCATGGCTCAAGCGATCCTCCCACCTTGGCCTCCCAATCCCAGCTGATTTTGAAAATCACTTCCAGCCTGTCATTTTGCTGATTCTCTAAGTCCTATACAGGAAAGGACTATACAGAGACATGCACTATAACAATCACATTAGGCTTTGAGTCTTTGTAAGTTGTCAAAACAACTCAGTCTTCAAAATTTATCTCTTTTCCTTGCTCGGTATTAAAATTATGATATATTACTATGTAGAGGAAAACCATAACATCAGCCAAGACACTGAACCTAGACTTTGCAAGTCTTTTCACCCTGTGTGTGACCTGTGGGGCTTAGAGGATCTGCAGCCAGCCCTTTCAGCCATACTCTGTGTGGGAAAACAATTCTTCCCATCATGTGTGGGTCAGAGCAGGAGTTGCAGAAGCAGCCACACAGTGTCTCACTCACATAGGTGGCTTTGGCCTATATCCCCATTTAGCCAGTCCTTTGCTTCCTTACAATAAAGGTACAATATATAAATCTATAGGTATAATATATAAGTACAATTATATAACTATAAATATTAGTTCATGCATGGTAAATGTCAAGAATTTAAGATCATGATAGAGAAAAAAATTGCACCAACACCTAAGGTAATAGCTAATGAATACAGCAAAATAATCTTCCAAGTATATTGTATATTTAATTTACTGAGTATATATTTCCATTTCCAGTTCCTTAATAGCATTTTATATTAAAAACACTTTAAACATGTTAAAGACACTTACAGTGTATGTCAAAAGCTGTGAAGATGTGTCTTATTTCATTCCGATAGAGTTGAGCTTCCTTCTTTTTCCTTACAATATTTAAAAAACCCTCAAGTAATATACCTAAAAGTTGGGAGAAAAAAATTTGCTAAAAATGTTTCCTCTTTAAGAAAAAATAAAATAGAAATCAACAGTGATAAATATTACAAACAATCAAATTTTTTCTTAATTTTGGTGAATAGTATTTACTCCTAAAAACCTAAAAAGGAAAAATGACATTTGCTAAATGCTAAGTAGACCCAACAGTAGCCATCAGTAGTGAAAACAAAATACACTCTTAGGGTTCACTGAAGCTTTTCACAGGATAAAGGAATGGTGACCTTGAAAAAGTGTAATACTCTCCCCTCTAACAGATCTAATAGACAGGCATGAAACTACTTATTAAACAAGGTTTCATAATTTTCTTTCCTTATGCTTCTTTGATCCCTTTTTTCCTAGCCAGATGTCATTACGGCAGGTTTTTTTCCAACTGGGAGATCGGGTCAGAGAAGTAGTTTCTCAAAAGTCAATACCAATTGTGCACCACAGATAAAGGTGGAGAGAATATTACATAAACAATAGAGCTGGCACCATCCCCAGCCCTGGATACACCCCACAACGTGTTCAGCAGCCTCGGGCTCAGCTTCCTGCGACTCTCATAATAAAAGAGCCCAGCATGATAATATGAGATTGGATACTGTGCTTACAATGTCTATTAAAATGAATTCTAATGTGATCTTTGTAGTAGGTTTAAAGAGCGAAGCCAAGAATTTAAACATTTTAGTGAACTGAGCCCTAAATATATAAAAAGAGTGGTTCATTTTTATAACTCAGGATTTCCATAAAAAACCATTATCACTCTGTTTTTAAAATAGCTCCCAATCATACAATAACCACATGCACACTTTTCCTTTTGGTGAGGCAACACTGAGCTGTATATCTCTTCTAAAATAGTTCCAATAGTATAAAAAATGTAGAAATAATTTTCTTAATTTCCTGTGTCTTTCTTATTTGTAGTTAAAGATTTATAGACTTAAAAAAAATCACTCTATGTTTTTAAAAGATTCTTTTACAACTGTTTAGGACCTAATGTGGGCCAGGCACCGTATTAAGATAGAAGGGGAAAGAGAACATACATGATTCTAGTCCCAAAGGAGTTACTTGTCTTACTAGCAGGGGAGACAGTCATCACACAGGTTCAATTACAAACATGCACATGATTGCAAACTATGGTGTGGGCGATGAAGGGAAAGACAGGAGGTTGTGAAGGAGAGTCAGTCACAGGAATTCTCTTGTAGGGTCAACTCTAATGAAGGAGAGATCTCTTAGAGGAGGAGACATTTAAGCTAAGACTTAAATCATGAGACAATACCAACAGGCTATAAGATGTAAAGAGCACTGCAGGCAATGGAAAGAGTATGTGCCAAGGCCATGGGGTGGGAAAGTGGGAAAATGAGAAGAGGCCACTGTGGCTGGAATGTAGTGAGCAAAAGAAAGAACGCAATAGGAAACAAGGTTGGAGATGGAGGCAGAGGGCAGAACTCAAAGGCCCTTGTGGGGCACAGTAAATAATTTGGCTTTTAAGTTGCAATAGGAAGTCAACAGAAGGCCTGGATTGGGAAGTGATGTAAAAATCTGATTTAGATTTTTAAAAGATCTTTCTGGCTATTGTCTTGAAAAAAGGATTGGGGGAAGCAAAAAATGTAAGTTAGGAGCCTACTGGCAAGAGATGTGGTTGCCAGGGTGCTGGCAGTGGGATTGAGAGGAGTGGAAGCTTTCCAGATATATTTTAGAATTGAAATGACATAGCTTGATGAAGATTTAGATGTGGCGGCTGAGAAAGAGGGAGATGTCAAGAATAACCCGTGGATTCTGGCTTGGGTACTAGGTGGTTCGAGGAGTCGCTTAAAGGGAGGAAAAAGTCTGCGGGAAGAGCAGGATCGGGGAGAGATGAAGAGGTGCCATTCGGAAGTGCAAAGTCTCCTGTGCTTCATGCTTTGGAGACAACCAAGAAGAGAAGTCTGGGAGGCAGCTGGCTATATTGAAGGTGACAGGGCATGCCTCCAGGACCTAGCAGAGGGCCAGGCAGGTGCTCCATAAATATGTAGTTCCAAACAGTAGCAATCAATAGTGAAAATGAAAGACATTTTTGGGGGTTCACTTAGGGTTTAATTGTATTAAATTAGCATATACAGCATTTCCCCAGTAGTCATTAAAGATAGTTATGGATGCAGCTCCATTCTCATCTAATCACCCTGTGGCCGGAGTACGTGTTCAGAACTGCTAGCTGAGGTTAAAATCGAAGTCTAGTCATGCTATATTCCCATAATATCATATCCATAACTTTAGTTTTATGAACACCAAAAGTTAATCAATTAAATAACATCTAGATTAGTTGAAATTCTTGAATAATCTATTCACTGATGATGGCATGTCGTATGAGACCCGTCAGAACCCCTTACCACAGTCTACCTCTCTCGTCTCCCTAGCAAATTTCCTGGCGCTTCCCTAAGACAATAGGCCTGTTTGTACCCTACTCCTTTGCATGTATAAACACATTGCTTGGAATGATGAGCTTTCTCCTTTTTTTCTCCTAGTAATTTATACATCTCCTTCCAGATCAAACTCAAGTATTATCTCCTCTTTGAAAGTGTCTCTGATTTCTCTAAGATAGGACCTTTTTCTGTGACCCAACAATCTTCTGTTCATAAGACAATCATAGAATCTATTAGGATCTATGGTAATTAGTTGGCTGCATGTCTGCCTGAGACATGCTGAGGGAAAGCACTGAACATTGTTCCAAATTTTATCCCCAGTGTTTAGAATGATGCCTAGCATGGAGTAGGTATCCATTACTTGTTTGCTGAATAAGTAACATGCTATGAATAAATAATAACAAATAGGAAGGTGTTATTTCTAGTTTTTAGCAAAAAGTATTAAAGTGTCTGTGTTTTCTGGAGAAGGGAGTCTTGCTTAAATTATCGCTACATCTGACTTAGAGAAATGATGGGGGGGAAGCACAATTTTATGGTTCTTGTGTGATTCACAAGAAAAAAAAGCACACAAGTGGTACTATCTTTTAAATTACATATTCATAGATAACTCATCAGTATTTGAAGCCATAAAGTGTTCAGATCTTTATTTCACAATCTTGTGGGATAAAAAGCAAATGTTCTTTAGTTTTCAGTAGGGGAAAATGTCTGTGGATTTAAACTGTATGCTTATTACCACTTAAAAAGAGAAACAATCTAATAACACAAATAACTCTGTATGTGTAATCAAGTTCTTTCACACAATTTTCCCACAGAATCGTATACCTTATCTTTTAAAGTCAATACCCTCTGACTCAAACTCGAGTATTTATTAAACTGTGTGAACACATCCCCTCCCTCCATGCCCTTAACTTGTGTTAGTCTTCCAAGGTAACACATATCCAAATACAAGCCCCTTTTCTATAATAAAAGGGATAGAGAAGCTTTCATTCAGCTTAGCTCTCAGGTTGTAGTAATAAGATCACTTTCCAAAGCCAATATGTAATAATTTCCTATTCCTAGAGCTCTGCAATGCAAACACATTAATGTAAGTTGTGTACATCTTGTTGCTCTTTAAATGGCCCAGAAATAGACTTCCTACTACTAGCTCCACCTGCTGTCAAAACATTCACACCTAAAATTACCACTTCACAAAGACTTTCAATAAATCTATTGAAATGCATTACCTGTGTCCTCCCCTACTAGTGAAAGAATATATTCAGAAAATTCTAATTTCAAATACAACGTTGAGTTCTCTATGCACACTGCTCCACTAATAATAGTTACCTAAACACACTTTACTATAGTAACAAATTAGGATCACAACATCAGGAACCATGGAGATCTAGGTGTCTATGTGTTCACTGTTAATACGTCTGCAGAAGGTATTCAGAAATTGCCTGTGTAGTTAGTTGGACTCTATCAGTAGTTTGCAGATATTTTTTAAGCTGTAGGAAAGCTTCTTCTTTATGAAACAGGAAAGCCTGATGTGTAGAGGAGATGAAGACAGAGCTATTTGGTTTCAAGCAAGGTGTGCTCCCCACCTTCCCTGTCCAGCAGTGCCCCTAAAGTGTCCCCATAGGACCTAGAATTGAGGGTCATGGCTTAAAGCTACTAGAACCAATGATCTTTACAAATTCTTCCTGACTCTGCAAGTCTGCATTTTGCTGTACATTGGAAAACATCTCCTTGCATTTTATAAACAATCCTTGGCAAAATCGACTCTCTTTATGTTCTATAATATATATATATATTTTCCTTTCTAAACTACTTAATCCGGCCGGGCGCGGTGGCTCACGCCTGTAATCCTAGCTCTCTGGGAGGCCGAGGTGGGCGGATCGCTCAAGCTCAGGAGTTCGAAACCAGCCTGAGCAAGAGCGAGACCCCATCTCTACTATAAATAGAAAGCAATTAATTGGCCAACTAAAAATATATAGAAAAAATGAGCCGGGCATGGTGGCGCGTGCCTGTAGTCCCAGCTACTCGGGAGGCTGAGGCAGGAGGATTGCTCGAGCCCAGGAGTTTGAGGTTGCTGTGAGCGAGGCTGATGCCACGGCACTCACTCTAGCCCAGGCAACAGAGTGAGACTCTGTCTCAAAAAATAAATAAATAAATAAATAAACTACTTAATCCATGTGATATAGATATGTCATAGAGAGAGAGAGACTAGGAATATTATCTTTTCTACTTTTTTGTTTTTAAGCAATTTCCTAGGAGGGTAATCATCTTTCACCACAGCAGTGGGTGTATTCAAAAAGTCCAACAAAACTATATAAATTTTTTTCCTTGAAAGTTCCATTATGTATAGTTTTCTGTGGGTCACAGTTCTAAGCTTCGGGGTCAGTGCACACAGAGAAATCCTCTTGAAAATGAAGTAGTCTAGAGTCTGGCTATCACGGTGAGCTCAAATTAGAAACTGCAATAAACCTGGGGAGACTGAAGGAGAAAACAATAAAAATGCCAAGTTATTTAGACTGTAAGCCTGGTCCTAGATTTAGTAGAAAAGGGAGAGTTTTTTATTATGCCATATATTAAATTGTCCAGGAATTAAAAATTCCTTAAAGTGAGTATTTAAGAGAATGAAGCAGCCTTTTAAAAAATATAATGCAAGCCTTCTCTAGTTCAAGAAATAAAATTCAGATTACAACTTTTGGAGGTCATGGGGTGGGGGATATAATATGTTGGCATAAAAAGATTGTAAGGACAGTAGGTAAAAGTGGTACCGACAACGGTGAGCTGTCACAGCAAGATGGACAAATTCAGAGGATTAATATTTTCTTCTAGCTTCTTACAGAAGAGGGAATAAAGAGAAAGAATCTACCTTAATGGAAGAAATCAAGTCTTACTTATAATTGGGAGAAAAATGAGTAAAAACAGGTTATAGAATAGAGAACTCTAAGCCAATAAAGTCTTATTTCTATCAAACATGGACAGGAATTGCTACTTTTTTTTATTATGTATATCTCCTGCTCATAAAGCTTCAAAGGTTCCTTGGTATTAATAGTGCAAAGTCCCAATATTAATACCTTCTTCTGGAATTTAAAACCTCATCCTTCCTCCCAGGCAAACTGGTCCTTAATCCTTCTTTCCAACTCTCCACTCCCCTCAGGTCAGCTTACTCTGCTGAACACAATTCGTTTATGGTTATGCACTATACTCCTTGCTGGTGCAGAGGTAAAATTATTCCAAGGAGAGTAGATTCTGTTTCCCAGAGGACTCTGCATTAACAGCACGACAGCTGATAGATTCGGGCATGCAAATCTGAGAGGGGAGGGAGATTTGGAAGAAGAGGAGCAGCAATCTGGGAGGAAGAGATTTCAGCCACTGAGGTGGACACTATAAGGAAAGAGAGTCTGTGAAGAACTTGACACAGAGACAGCAACAGGAGCTGGAAGAGGGGAACACGGTGGTGCCTACACCGCATTCATTTACCACCTTTTCTTCTTTGCTTCACCGCTTTTTCAAATCCCATCCATCCTTCAACATCTGGCTCCAGACCAACATCTCCTCCAGCAAGGGAGTGCTACCCTCCTCTGAACTGTTAGAGGTTTTCTTGCCTATAGTATTCGTGTAACATCTGGCCATAAAAGAAGTGACCATACTTCTTTCATCTTCCTTATCACATGAGATAATTTTTAAGATATTTTTTTAAAAGGGTGTTTAGGTCAGTGTCTGTGTCTCCTAATTTATTCCTGTTCCTACAATGAAACATACTCACCATTCTCTAAATTGATAATTAAATAAATAAATTTATGGGTGAAAGTCTGTGGGCCATACCACAAAATAGTCCTATGATTATGATTTCAAGATAAGGTAACCTTAATTTGTATGCATTTCCTGATTACAGAAAAGAACTAAGAGGTCAATTGAAATCTGAAATCAAACAAACAAAATTCACCCCTTGGCTTTTGTTCCATAGGAGCCAAAACAACAAA
Organism: Cheirogaleus medius; assembly: GCA_008086735.1. Taxonomy (NCBI): domain Eukaryota; kingdom Metazoa; phylum Chordata; class Mammalia; order Primates; family Cheirogaleidae; genus Cheirogaleus; species Cheirogaleus medius. Next base: position 11,288,697 of record VBSM01001979.1, on the reverse strand, counting down.
ACATGCACAACAACAGCAGGTGTTTTATGACAGAACCTTAAAGACCAGAAAAAGGAAATTTAAATTTAGAGAAATAATATGTCAAATAGTCAACTGTTTGGTTTAAAATAAGTCAGACAAGACAGTAATAAATAAAAGCATACAAGACAACTGAACATTAACCTAATCATGTACAGATTATTTTTCAATTGAACTCACACTGGATTGCCTGACTGAGGCAAACAGTCCATAATTACCATTACGATGAATCAATCTCTTTGATTTTTCCATCATGCAAAGTTGATGGTTAAAAGGAAGTTCCTAGAAAGGTTTTTCCAGTAAGAAAGTAAAATATGTTCATTATTTTAAAAGGGCAATAATATAAGGAAACAGAAAGAAAAAATGCTCAACATAATCACCTAGTGAAAACAAAATTCTGAGGTACTTTGTTCTGGTTTTTACTTTAAGCATATTTTATACAGACCTGGGATAATGACACAGAGACAGCTGTGTGAGGATTCGGTAGGGCAATGTTTATTCAGTTCTTACTTACAGCATTTAGCACAGAGTAAGCAAAAGCCCCATAAATCTTGGCTGTTGTTATTCATATAAAATGCTCTACAATTTATCCTTCAATGAAGTCAAATAATCTTGAGATCTGTATACTTGGAGCATATCATCTTTGCCCTTCATAGAATTGTCCTGACATATTTTGGCATTAAACACTGGACTACACTGAAGAAAGATGAAGGAGCAGCCTTGCAAAATTCCCTACTATACTTATGGAACAGTTTGTGGGTATTGGTGTATGCTCATCAGTCTCTCGCCCAAGAGATATCATAGAACTATCCCAGGCTAGGGAAGACTTAGACCTCTCTAGAAAAAGTGTTTTTATTACATGAACACTGACTGCTGTACTTGCTTGCATTTCCCCATCTGCTCTGGATGCTAAGTAGCTCAGAATCAAATTTGAAATCAACTTCCAGCAAGTGGACAGAATCTGATCATTTGAGTTTTGTGTATTGACTCCACTCCTGACTTCAACTCGTTAATTAAGTTCCTTAGGGAGATGAATACTGGCCTCAATTCTGTCACAATTAGGAATATGACCGATGGCACTATTAAAAATCAAGGGAAGCAGCTGGGTGTGTTGGCTCATGCCTGTAATCCTAGTGCTCTGGGAGGCTGAGGCAGGACTATCACTTGAGGCCAGGAGCCTGAGACCAGCCTAAGCAAGAGTGAGAGCCTGTCTCTACAAAAAAAATAGAAAAATTAGTAGGGTGTTGTGGTGCATGCCTGTAGTTCCAGCTACTTGGGAGGCTGAGGCAGGAGGATCTCTTCAGCTCAGGAGTTTGAGGTTGCAATGAGCTATGATGACACCACTGCACTTTAGCCAGGGTGACAAACCGAGACAATGTCTCAAAAAAAAAAAAAAAATCAAAATCAAGGAAGGGCTTATAAATTGGTTAAGAGGGTAAGCTTGGAGGTCAGACTGGTTTGGTCTACTACTTACTAGCTAGCTGTGCCACCGTGGGCAAATTATTTTACCTCTCTAAGCTTTAGGATTTTTTAACTTATAAAATCAGGTTAATTATAATATCACAGAGTTGTATTAAATATAATAATCAATGCATAGTGCTCCTCACAGATCCATACATGTTCAGAGAATGACAGCTGCAAATATTATCTATAATAATAATAGTAAATACTATGAAAGTATTTTTTAAGCAAAGAATCATACAAATATCAGGTATTTATTATTTTATTATTCCTCTCTGGAGGCCAGGGTCCTCATTTTTAAAAGGGTACAGATGACTGTTTTCTAGGTCTCCTCTAGCTGCAAACTTCTTTTGTTCTATATACTTAGAGAAATTATGAAATGCATCGCAGAGAACAAGGATTGTAATAAAACCCTATGAAAGAGGTGGCAATACTGTATTTTAGAAACAACTCAACTGTGATCTGCTGCTTCCTTTAACAAGTGGCTTGATTTTTTTCTCCCATTCATATATTTCCTTGTTCCTGGCTACCTAAACAGTTTTTGCTTATATTCATTTGTTTGTTAGGTTATAGGCAATAAAAAAACATCATCAGTACCTTTCTGCTACTCATTCTGGCTGCCCTCAAATTCTCTCAGCATGTACTTTTCTCCCAGATATTCTACCCTTATTTCTAATAGCATTGACTTAACTTTTCACTGCTAATTTTCACAAGGAACCTCTACAGAAATGACCCACAGATTAGAAGCCCTTGGGAGACAGGACCTAGGCCTCCGGGTATAGGTACTATCCCAAGCTGAAAGTGATACATGCCCAGCTTTAGGACTCTGCCCTTTCCTAAAAGCAGTTGAGTCAGTGTCAGTCCAGCATGCAAGTGTGGACCCCATCCAGGAAGCTAGGCAATAACTAGGCCCCGTATAGAGAATCCTGTAGAGTGGTGTGCTGGAGCCCTGTCTTGAAGGAAGAAGAGCTATGGATAGCAGAAGAATTCCAAAGTCACAGCTATCCAGAACAACTCTGGAAAGTTGATTTCCTGAATGAATAGCTCCCAGGAAGCCAAGGCCAATATTTCAATTTTTTTCTTCAAGATTAAAACATTAAGGGGAGAGATAATATATTTGGAAAGACATTTAATCTGTGCGTGAACCCTCTTCCTTCAAGAGAAATACCATGTAAATGTGACTCATGTCACTAATAGGGAGAGAAGGAACTGATGGTCTGAAATTGGTTCAGTATTGAACAATTCTAATAGAAAAAAATCATATTAGCAGGAATCAGAGTTCAGCTGTGATTTCTTGCTAGGCTATTTTACTCTTTCCCTTAGATGTTTGTGGTCTTGAGTCTCCTCATTCAAGTGGACATGAATTAAAGCTGACTGGAGTTAGTGCTCTGGTTACAAATCTGTTCCTTTAATCCTGAAGAAAGTGCTGCTTTAAGAAAGTTAATTTGGTGTTGATACCAAGACTGGAAGGAGGAGAAAAAAGACTAGAAGCTTGTAGACCCTCTTGTGTAAGGAGGGTCCTTTCACAGTAATTTTGGAACAAAGTACAAAGCACCTACATTTTGATCTCATTCCTCCAAATTAATCCTTCCTGTGATAGTTCTCCTGAATTTCTCAGATGACTAATTCACTTGGTAACCCTTTGAAATATATTTTAAAATTAATTATTAGGAAAAGATGTGCTGAAAGGAAGCATCCTAATGATTTGATTGAGAAGTAGATGTGAGAGTTGTTCCTTGATATTAAATGCAAGGACATGTTGGAGCAGGTCCCCCAGCATATAACCAAAGTTGGAAAGCCCTTAGTCAAAGGGAAGACTATTTTCAGTATTGAAAACTTTGAGTTTTGAAGTTTTGAATCCTTTGGCCATGATGAATTTGGGAGAATATTTCATAATAAGGAAGTCTTCATTATACATAAGAGAACTCAAGCATGGGAGGAGGAACCATGTGAATGTAGTGAATGTAGAGGAGCTCTTATTTGTGCATCAGAATTCATATCAAAAGGAAGCTCAACGACTACAGCAAATGTGAGAAATATTTCTGCATGAAGTCAAAACTCAAGGATCAGAAAACTCATAAAGAAGAGGAAATTTTGTAAATTTCATGAACATGAGATATCTTCAGCCACAAGTCAAACTTCTCTCAAACAGCAGAAAGAGGCCAGGCATCATGGCTCATGTCTGTAATTCCAGCACTCTGGGAGGCCAAGGCAGGAGGATGGCTTGAGGCCAGGAGTTCAAGACCAACCTGGGCAACATAGTGAGACCCCCATCTCTACAAAAAACTAAAAAATTAGCCAAGCATGGTGGAACACACTTGTAGTCCCAGCTATTTGGGAGGCTGAGAGCAGGAGGATGGCTTGAGCCCAGGAGTTTGAGACTGCAGTGAGCTATGATCATGCCACTGCACTCCAGCCTGGGTGACAAGGAGAGATCCTGTTTAAAAAAAAAAAATCAGAAAGAAAAAAACATATAGAGGAAGAAAGTATCAATAGCATACCCAGAGTACTCCTTTGCCACAAATCAACACTGACTTTGTATCAGAGCACTCAAACACAACAGCAATCTTTAGAATGTAATGAAGGTAGGAAAAGCTGCCAGAATTTACTCTTCAATGTACATCAAAGTACTCATATAGGAGAGAAACCATAGAAATGTAATACATGTGTGGGAACCTTTTAATGAAATCAGATCTTACTAAATGTTGGAGAATATGTATGAGAAGGAAACCTAGGAATATACTGAATGTGGGAAAAAGGTCTGTTGGAAGTCAACATTTACTCTACATCACAGAACTCACTTTTCACATACAGAATGTGGAAAATCTTTCTTCCAGAATTTACACCTTTCTGTATATCAAAGAACTAGTTAAGGAAAGAAAACCTTCAGTGTGAAGTCAAACCCTTAATTCAAAATCAGAAAACATAAATAAGGAAGAATATCTATAAGAATAATGAATTTTAAAGTGCCTTCAGCAACAGTCACACTTGGTACATCAGAAAAGTCACATAACAGAGAAACACTGAATGGGGGAGACCTTCGTTCAGACATAACTCACTAAATATCAGAAGTCTCCTAAAGGAGTGAAACCCTATCAATACAAAGAATGTGGGAAATTCTTCTGCCAGAACATATAGCTCTATATAGATTGTAATATTCACATAGAAATCCTAATAAAAACTATAGGAGCTAGGTGCTATGGCTCATGCCTGCAATCCCAGAGACTCAGGAAGCTAAGGCAGGAGGATCACTTGAGCCCAGGAGTTCAAGACCAACCTGCGGAATAGCGAGACCCTGTCTCTACTTAAAAAAAAAAAAAATTAATATCACCTATGAGAAACAGATGGACATTGTGTACCTCCATATGTGGTACCCTGAGAGACATATCATCTAAACAGTATTCTGGCCAAGAAGTTGTAACCTCACCCTAATCACAGAGTAACAACATCAGGCAAACACAAAATGAGGAATGCTCTTTAAAAACAAAAACAAAACAGTGAAAGGTGGGTTATATTCTTTAAAAAATATCAATGTTATAAAAAGGCAAAAAAAAAAAAAGCTGCAGAAATAGTCCAGATTAAAGGAGGCTATGGAGATATAAACTCAAAACCTAATCCTATACTAAAAGAAAAAAGATACCATTAAGGACATTATTAGATCAAATGATAAGATTGGAATATAAATGGTAAATTAGATAAAAATACAATGTCAGTATACATTTATGAAGTTGATAAACACACTGTGGTTATGTACAGTATATATAAAGAAGGGGGTAGTGGTAGAAAGTGCAAATGAGAAGGCAAATGGGGTAAAATGTAAACAATAAGTGAATCTGGGTAAAGGGTATGAAGTTATTCTCTGTAGTATTTTTGTTATGCAACTTTTTGTAAGCTCTAAATTATTTCCAAAAAACAAGTTAAAAGCCAATCCAGCATGCTCTGGATCCTATACCTTCACACGATAGGTATTTCTTTCTCTCTCTCTCTCTCATCTTCTTTTTCTCTCTTCACTACATCATTCTGCTAAGCTTAAAAACATTTTCCTCC
>VBSM01001979.1:11269737-11283071 GCA_008086735.1 Cheirogaleus medius | reverse complement strand
GAGCTAACACCGTTTATGCTATCCTGGATTAAGCTTAAGCCCGTTATCCAAATTTATTTCTTTAGCCAAGAACTTTACTCCAAATTCTATAGTCATACAGTCCAAAGGCTTTGACATAGTAGATTGAAACTTCTCAAACTTAAGATATTCAAAATTGTACTCTTAGTTTCCCCCAGCCCCAAATATTGTCCCCCATCTTCCCATTTCAGTAAGTGCCACTTTCATTTATCTAGTGGCACAAGTCAGAAAACCCAGAATCATTCTCTACATGTTGAAATTAGGAGTGACATTTTTACTTTATGCTTTTCAACAGTTTAAAATTTTCCTACAATAAACATATTTATACATTAATTAATCAAAATTACAAGAACCAAAACATTTGTTTTGAATAATGAGAAAAGAAAAAGATGTGTTTAAACATAATGCTTTATAGCTTTTATGCTTGTTCTTAATTTTTGTTTTGTGAATGTCTAAATAAGGTACTAAAAATTCATATTCACTTTCATATTACCAGAAGTGCTTGGATTTATTGAAGACATCAAAGAATCCACTTCTATCTAGAAAAGAGGAAAGAATAATAGGACATGTAATCTTACTGAATGTTTTCGCAGTGCAAGTTCTTACTTCTTAGGCTGGGGGAAGGGATGTATTTTATGAGAAACCAACTTTGTTGAACCCAGCAGACAAGTAATGACATACAACAGCTATAATAGTCATTTTACTTTTCCATCAACATATATAAAATACCAGATGCTAATCTACTAGACCCTAATGGCCCCCAAAACATTGACCAAAACAGTTTAAGTACATAAAATCAATTTGGCTGTCTCATATATAGTGTAATCCAAAAGGTAACCTTTCTGCTTCAGACAAACACAAGCAATTGTTGCAATGGGCTCTATGGCTTTATTTAAATTTTTTTTCAAGATTATGAAATACATAATTGATGTATAAAATATGAAAAATATAAAAAATTATGAAGGAGAAAATTTTAAGAACCAGTCATCCAATGAAAACCACTGTTAATATTTTGGTCTAATCTAGGGTTTTTTCTTATGCATTATAAACATATTTGAGAACACAATGTATATAAAATTGTAGGATGTGCTTTCATTAAATACTAAAATATAAGCATTTTTCCACATTGTTACAAGGGCTTTAGAAACATTATAGCATGGAACCTTGGCAGTGTTTGACATAATTTCTCCACCCTCACTTTTAAATGCTTCACAATCTTGGATTCCCTGCACTTTCCTGGTTCCTCTTGTCCCTGACAAATTTATGCCACTCCATCTTCTTCATGGAGTCCACTGCCTATCTTCAAATGTTGGTATTCCCTGATGTTCTATCCTCAGACTATAGTTCTTCCTACTCTGCATGCTCTTCTTGGGCAATGCCATCCAGTGTCATGTTCTGAGCTACAACCTGGAAACCAAGGAGTCCTAAATCTACTTCTATCCCTACCCTCTCTACCCAATTTCAGATTCCTATATCTAACAGAGGCAGTAAAATCTGAGAGATTTTCACCACCATAACCTCAATACCAGCACAGTATTTAATAAGTGAATGCACCTGGGATGCCCATAGCCGTCTCAAACTCAATGCATCTCAATACTCACTGACTTCCTTTGAACCTACTCTCTCTGAATTTTCTCTTACTTGGTAATATCACTATCACTTTAGCCCTTATGGTCATGGTACTCTCTTACCATCATCACATCCAGTCAATCACCAGGGCACAACTTGCCCCACCACCCACAAAGCAAAGTGTCCTTAGACACTTTGTAGTCCAGCTTCTCAAGTCTAAATGACAGCCACACTGCTATTGTAGTTACCACTAGAATTAAGCTCTCCTCCTTTGTCCCCTTCCCTTTCTGTTCTTCAATCTATTCTCTATCTTGGTACTTATCACAGAGTTTTAGAAGTCTCTCTAAAACTGTGAACTGCTTCAAAGTAGGGACTGTGTTTCACTCATTTTTATATCACTAGCAACTAGCAAGTGTTCTTTTTATTAAATAGGAATATAATAAATTTCATTGTGTAAAACATTGCATGAGTGTACAGATGATTTATATGTAAGTGCTTTACTGCTTCATGACCTGCAATCAGTAAATATTTGCTCAAAAGCAATATTCAAAAATTAAACACCAAACATCAACCTAGTATAAAAGTAAAAATCTGTTAAATTTCATGGAAGTTACACATTAAGTGTCAATAAAAGTTCATTGTACAAATGACTAAGTATATAGGTGATTTGCTGTATCAATACTTTACTATTTAGTGACCTACAGTCAGTAAATAGTTCATCTGCTTAAAAAATAAAATCTAAAACCTCAACCCAGTATGAAAAGTAAAATCTGTTAAATTTCACAGAGTGTATGTATGTTACCACATCACTGTAACTGTCATTAAATTCCTCACTTAAATTCTAAAATTGAAACCAAAAAGACTCAAGGGTGATAAAGGCAAAATGAGATAAGATATCTTTCCAGGTGAACTCAGGTTAAATACAATGCTTCAAAGCCTGAGTCTTTTCAGCTGACCTGTTTTGTAATTCCAGCTGAAATGATTGCATGTTAGCAGAAGAACTGCAATTTCAGAGAGTCAGCCCTGACTACTTCTCTTGGCTCCGTAATCAGCCTCTCAGTAACTAAGCATCCCCTAGTAGTAGAGCTTCTCTGAACCCACTTGGACTGTTCATACAATCTGTTTGGGTCAACAACATATTTACTGTGAAGTTGTGATGCATTTAAGCACACTGTAGGATGGAGAAGTGGGATGTCACGGGGTTCCTGGCTTTGTGGGGCTTGCAATGTGACTGAAAGGTAGAGCCCACTCATGAGGGCCAGTTGGGCCATAATTGATTGGCAAGCTGTTTGGTCTAATGAGAGTGAAGGAGAGCATTCCAGACAGAGCCCTGAGTGATCCCCTTGTTTGATGGTTGTCGAATTTCTTGAATCTGGACAATATCTTGATGCTAATTCCAGTTCAGCAGCTTAACAAGAAGGGATCCGTCCCTAGAATGAATTTAACAGGCAAGCAGAAGAGTACAAAGACATAGGTGAAAAGAAAATTTGTGTTACTAAAGTAGGAGGTTCATTAAGGCTCAGGTCAACTCTCATTGGTGAACTGATGTAACCTTTTCTGGAGAGCAATATCCAACAAAATTCTCTATGTACATATCCTGTGACCTGGCAATTATACTTCTAGGAACTTATTCCACAGATACACATCCACAAGGACATAAATATATATGCATATGTATTTAGATATAAAAGGATGTTCATTGGCAGCAATGTTTGTAGGAATAAAAAATAATTGAAACTAAATAATCAAAAACAGAAAACTGGCTTAAAAGAACACTACGCAACTATTTTTTTTAAAATGTGGTACTGGTGTGTGCTTTTAGGTTGACCTATAAAGTCAGAAAAGCAAGTTAAAGTAGGCATACTAAGCACCCATTTATGGATGTTTGTCATGGATAGGAAATTTTGGAACAATACACAAAAATCTGTTAATAAAGGTAATCTCTGAGCAGTGGGACCGTGTGGTAAAAGGAGAGTGGATTTCATGTTCAACTTTACATCCTCTGCACTGTTTTAATATTTTGAATATTTGAATGTATTACTTTTACAATTTAAGCAAAGTAAAACATTTTTTAATTTAAGAGAAAGATACTGTGCATGTCATCTCCTATGTGAATTACTCCTGTTACCAACGCCCCTCCTCCCAGACTTCCCCCCTGATGTCTCTCATTTAATTATTAGCAGCCTGGTGGTGAAATAGATTTCCAATTCACCCCTGGGATGAGATCTTAGGAAGAAAGTAAAATTCAGCACCCCACACGTCTGTGAAAGCGGCGATTTGCTTTATAACCATCTTAAGCTAGCGCTGTGCACTTCTCTTAGGATCGATTCACTCACTACTGTATTGTCTACCCCTTCCCAAATACATAAAGAAAGTTCTACCTTGGAGGGCTTGTACCCAAACAGCATTACAACAGCAACTTTAAAGTCCTCTCTGCTTAGATAGCCTTTGTTATCTTCATCACATGCTTTAAATACCTAAAGAACGTTAAATATCTTTAGTTAATAAGACAGAAACTGTTCTCTCATTTCTATTATTAGTTTATATTGAACTTGGATCTCGAAAAGCTAAAACTCACCCAGCAGTAGAGGTTGAAAATGGAGTTTCATTAAACTAATTTTCATTCTCAAGAAATTTTAATGGACTGAAATTTACCTCAAAAAAGTTCAAACGACTTAATCTCTAGCCTAACGAAAATTAATTACTTTAAACCACTGGGATAAATTCTACCCAAAATTCAATCTTGTAATTAGGAAGGTGAGACAAAGGGGCAGGCTTTGAAAGGCGGGAGGAGAGACGCGGAGGTTATTACTAATAGACTACGTGGCGGGGAAAGAAGAGGGGCTTGGAATTAGCCAGAACACTGGACCGGCAGCCAGGAGCCTTGCAGCTCTAGGCTCAGTCATTAGCCCTTTGGAAGGGCAGTTCAGCTCTCGTTGGTACAATAGGGCTGAGAGAGACGCAAGCGCGGTGACAAAGTGAGAGCCCCGGACCAAGTTGAAGTCCGAGACTCAGAGTAGCCCTCTGGACACCTACTTCCACCCACTTCCTGTGTTCTGAGGGGCTGGTTTCCCACGTCCGCGGTCTGGCCCCGGCCTCGGAGAAAAACATCGCGAGTATCACAACTAAGCCAGAGAAGCAGAACCAGCAACCTCAGCTGCCAGAACCCGTTTGCAACCTGCCGCGGCCACGCCCACCGCGGCTCAGGAAGCTGAACTTCGCCGTGCAACTCCAGCGTCTCCTGCCATTGGACGGCCTGCGAGCCATTCACGTTAAATCCGCAGTGCTATTGGCCAGAGACTTTGTTTAATACCGTTTCCTTGGAACAGCCTGGGGCGGGGAGACTCCAAGGCCCGCCTCCAGCACTTGGCTCCGCCCCCTGCCCGGTCCCCTTAACTCCTTGAGCGCAGCTGGGTATCCAGCGCTTATAGGTGCTGGTTCCGTGTGGCAAGTTTCATGATTTCTTTCGTTCTCTCCACTCACCTTGCAATAAATTACTTTTGATCATTTTGCTCTATGGCACTATGCTAAGTATTATAGGAGACGCAAAGAGTGTGAACAAAGCATAAAAAGAACCAAGTAAAACGAGCCAAGTCCGGGATTCACGCTCAGATCAGCAAGTCCTAGGGGTTGAGCTCCCACGGCAGCTACTTCGTCTGCTTTGTCCCCCGAATAACCCCAACAACTAGCGTTGTGCCTGGCACAAAGTAGACCTTCAACAAACGGGCGAAATGAGCCATTAGGACGTTTACAGAAATTTATTTCATTCAATCCTCCGGGAGAAATGCCTGGTTTGAAAGAGACCCCAAGAATAAATTAGTGTAAACAGCATCGAGACCAGACTCTGCAGCAAACACCCTTATTAAAGGCCAGGAATAAGGGGAGATTTCCGTTTTGCAAAAGTTCATCTCAGACCCCTCTTGGCAAATCAGTGAGATTAAAAAGAACACAAGTGTTTCAAAGAAGAAACAGACATTCGAGGTTCTGAGTCTGCTGGGAACTCATTTAACTTTTTATTTCACAGCAGGCTTTAAAGCCTGCGCCCCAGGAGAGCCCACTCCTCCCGGGACACAGGTCTCCCAGTCCGCAGCTGCCTTTATTTTCACCTCATCCTTCCTCCGACTTTCAAACATTCCTGCTTCGAGCCCCGGCAGCCCGAAGTCTACGAGAATCCCCACAAAGAGGTTGAGTTTTGCTAATTAACTGGATGAGCTAGGGAACGGCCTTCCATTTCTCTCTTTTTTGTTAAGAAGTCGCCAGGAGCTGAGCCTGAAGCTAGGGAAGGCGGCGTCCCCTCCGCCCCCTCCTGGGGAAGCACCGATTAGCAAGTCTGGATCCGGCGGTCCTTAGGACCCAGAGGCGGACTTCCCGGAAGGGGAAGGGGCAGGGCTGCGAAGCGCGCGCCGCGGCCTGGAGGGTTTGAACTGTGCGCATGCGCGGCAGCTCCGAGGAGCGGGATTCGAGGACTGCGCGTGCCTGAGGTGCGTGTCGGCGGCTACGGGCTCGGCGCTGTTTCTCTGTGGCAGCCGCCGGGCCCGCTATCCTGCTCCTGGCCGGGTCGCGGTGCGCGGGCCGCTGGGGTCCGGCAGATTTCTGAGTGTCGGGCACGGCTGGAGGCGGGCCGCGGCGGAAGCGGTGCAGTCCCCCCTACTCCCCGGGCTCCTCCAGTAACACTGGCTGTGAGGGGCCGCGTAGCAGAGACCCGGCTGCTGCCCGGAGTGTGGGCGCGAGGGGCCTCCTGCTAGCGTTCTCTTTCCATCCTTTCCACTTATGGGGAGGTGGTCTCGGACAGTTGGTGAAAGCTGGCGCAGGTTGAGCGCGCACCGCGTGCCAGGCACGTAGCCTTTCTGTGCTCAGTTTCCTAGCAAGTGGGGGTGGACATGGTACGTAGTGTAGAGCTGCTGTGAGGGTGAAATGAGTCTCTACCTGGTAAGGTGCTGCAAACTGTGCCCGGCCCCAGGCGAGCGCGCAGTCCAGTTAGCAGCTGCGCTGCTTCCTCGCCATACCCACTTCCATCCCCACCGCCTTCAGCCTCTCTCCGAGCCCCTGCAGGATCCTTTTCTCTTTCACTTTTGTCTCCCTGCACGCCATTCTCCATACAGAATAGTAGCGAACACAATACTTTAAAAAGGTAAACCGGACCATGGTACTCCTCTTATAAGACGCCTTGCATCTCCTCTCATCCCTTTCATCCCAGGCAAGAAGGGTCCATCTATCCGGAATGCTCTTCGCCCCGTCTTTTAGCTAGCGAGATCCTTTTCATTCTCTGGATCTCACTTAAAATGTTACTTCTTCGGGGAGTATTCCAAAGTTAAGGGCATCCTTTTTCTTTTCTGTCTCATAAAAATGCCTATAATTTGCTTTTCTTAAAATTTTTATGTTGGGTCTATCTCTTCCTGATAGTAAGCTCTTCTGGTGCAGATACTGTATGTTGCTAACTCCCTATTCCCATTGCTTGGTACAAAGTAGCTGGTTAACAAGTCGTTAAATGAACTCTGGGAGTTAAGCATGATACCCATTATACAGATGAGGAAACTGAGGCTCAGCTGTTAATCTAAGTGTTCATTTACCACCCAGTAATGACTGAGTTTGAAATTGGGGCCATCGTTTACCCGCCACTGGCCACAAATGACCTCAGCTGCACAACCTGGCTCCCAGGCCCACCTGATGGTCTTTAAGCTTTATGAGAAGGAGCAGCTGAAGGTGTAAAATAAATGCTCCAGCTGGGTCTGGTATGGTTGGGGTAAGGAGAAGCACCTGCAGGTCTAAATGGTGTACTTTTTCACATCCACAACTTTTGGGGTTTTTCTGAGTCAGAGTCTCACTCTGTTGCCGGGGCTAGCGTGCCGTGGCATCAACCTAGCACACAGCAACTTCAAACTCCTGGGCTCAAGCGATCCTACTGCCTCAGCCTCCCGAGTAGCTGGGACTACAGACACGCGCCACCACCCCTGGCTAATTTTTTCTATATATTTTTAGTTGGCTAGTTAATTTTCTATTTTTAGTAGAGACGGGGTCTTGCTCTTACTCAGGCTGGTTTCTGAACTCCTGACCTTGAGTGATCCTCCTGCCTTGGCCTCCCAGAGTGCTAGGATTACAGGCGTGAGCCACCACGCCGGGCCCACAACATTTTTTAAAATCCTTAGTAAAAGTTCTATGTTCTGAGTGGCATTTGATGGGAGAATTTCTTCAGTTTTTTCATCCTCTCAGTACAGTCTTTGCCAAATTTCACTCACCTGTCTTCCTAGTTTTTGTTTTATTCTCTTAACACATATACTATTATTTACTTAATATTTTTATTTGAATCCACTCACTTTTTTACATAAACACTGTCTCTTAAAAAGCGAACTTTGTTTTTTTTTAAGACAGGAACTTGCTCTGTCACCTGGGCTAGAGTGCAGTGGTATCAGCATAGCTCACTGCAGCCTTAAACTCCTCAGTTCAGTGACCTTCCTGCCTCAGCCTCCCAAGTATCTGGAGGACCTTATTTTGTTATGGTAAATATAATGGAACTATAAGAAACCATCCACTGTTGGTAAATGTTGGTGCTGGCAGAAGAGCCCAAACCTGATATTTGCAAGCAAGATTAAAGGAATTTCTACAAAACTACAACTTTCTCCTTGATTTAAACAGGGAGCTTGGATTGGAATGGAAAAGGGAGATACCTTCACAATGCAGTGTTAATTAATGTCAAGTCCCAGACACCACCACTTTGGGAAACACTGCTCTCCTGATTGAATGCCAGGACTCAGAATTGGCCCACCTGTATGGGATTCCAATTCTTTCGGCACCACTTACAAAAAGTGTGACTTTAGACTTATGCTGTACCAGGCACTGCCCAGCGGAGACAGAGATGGTAAACAATTGGAGAAGAGCTCCCAGGGTTTTATACTTATAAAATCGTATGACTTGATTACAAAGCTCCCTGGAATACTGGGAACCTGTGCCTAGTAAAGTTCTGACACTGGTGTCCAGATCCAGTTCTCCAAAGTAAAAAGTTCCTGTTTGATCAACAGCTCTTTAACAGGCCAGGTCCTTGATTTCATAAAGAGGTTGGTAACCTGCTACACTTAATAACAAGACAATTTTATTGATACGTTTCATTAAATTGTAACCCAATAAACTGTATTAGGTTATTTGTCTTTAGTAAACAACTCTCAGGCATACTTTTGAGTGTCAGCAGATCCAAAACTGTGTGTGTAGAGCAGGACCAAAAAAAAGGCTTTGTTCTCTAGGAAATGTCTGTCAGAGCTTTATTTTTTACCTTTTTACTCATTTTTCCTACCGTGTTGGATGGAATTCCACTTCCATCTGGTTTTAGAAAATGTAAATAATGATAAAACTAAAACCCTTAGAAATCCTCTAAAGCTGTGGTCCCCAACACCCCCTCCCCGCCACAGCAGGAGGAAAGCAGTGAAGCCCCACCTGCACCCACAGCTGCTCCCCATCACTGGCATCACTGCCCAAGCCCCACCCTCTCAGATCATTGGTGGCATGAGACCTTCGTAGGAGCATGAGCCCCTGCGCATGCGAAAGATCCAGGTTGCGTGCTGTTTTGGTGGACAGCCTAGTAGATGCTCGTGGTGCCGGTGGAGAAAGATTTCTCAAACAGAAATTAAGATTAAAAAGTAAAGTTTATTTTATCCTTTAGAAGGACAGAGAATGAGAGAAAGGGGGGAAGAGAGTAGGGAGATGGTGTGGCATCTCAAAGAAAAAAGGGAGATACCAGCAGTGAGGCCAAGTGGCTTGCTGCTTTTATGGGGACAAAGGAGAAAATAGTAATTGTTGGGGAGTAATTAGCAGGCAGCTGTGAGATGTCAGGTTGTCCCCCTTTCTTGTTTCTTCTGTTCTTGGAGACTTGGTTATCTCTGAGATATAGTCAAGCCTGTCACAGTGCCCCTGAGATATGGTTTTGGGCTGGAAACAAAGGCCTGGAGTTTATCCCCCTGCTGTCCTCCTGGGGCTTCTCAGGAACACCTCCAGGCTATAGAAGCAAATTCTAAAAGTGGTGAGCTGGTGAAATGTAAAGAGAATGATTTACATTTCCTTTCTGGGCTCTTTTCAGGGGTTTCTGAAAAATAGAATCCCAGCAGGTTGCCTGCCAGCAGACTGAGAGCTCATAGAATTGATCTTTAGCTGTTATTAGAAAATTACAGGATTAGATATTTTGTTATTTCAGCAAAGCCGTCCTTACATTATGTTCCCCATGAGAAAACGCCTGATCTGAGTTGGAGCAGAGGCGGAGACCCCCCACCTCCTGGTCTGTGGAAAAACTGTCTTCCACAAAACTGGTCGGTTCCTGGTATCAAAAAGGTCAGGTACCGCTTCTCTAAGTAGTTTAGAGTTGCTGAAGGTTTTACATATGGAATTCTCAGGGGTTGGGATTCCATTTTATTTATAAGCAATACAGGCTACTGTGTTTGCTCACCTAGGGAAGAGATGATGGTATCCTCTTAAGAGTCTGCAAATGGCTTTTCTCTGACTGGAAGCTGAACCCTTTCTCACCAAAAACTGAGACCCACTATTTGCTTTAGATGGGAAAGCGATCTAGAGAGAACCTCAGGATGGTAATTGAAGATTCTATTATGAAACACCTTGCTTTAGAGCTATTTTAGAATTCAAAGGAAGCTACAGCTAACTTTCGGAGTATTTTTTCCTGAGGTGGTTCTTTTGTTTTGAATAACTTCAAAGTCACAAAACTATAGCCATGAAAATAGTTCTTCAAAGTGAATTGTGGCAGCTTAAATACCTCTATCCAGCAGTGACTCTGGAACACTAAGAGAATCTAAGGATTTTTTTAAACAAGATCGAAAAAAAAAAAACCACACCTGAGTTGCTAAAGTAGGTGTTAAGTAGTAAATCAGTATGAATCTCTTTCATGGAGTAAACCTGGCCTTCAAACCCTTTTAACTATGACAATACAATTCTAACAAGCTTAGTTATCTGGTTTTTAACCTAGCAGATTAAAAACAATTTAGGGAAAATACACTGAGTTCTAATACCCTGTACAAGTAGGCAGGACAAAATAGAAATGAACAGAAAACTTTTGGAAAGCAGATCTGAGTGCTCAAAAGACCTGGTCAGTCTATTACAGAAGCAAGTGGCCCCATCCATTTCTGCAGTCCCTAAGGCTTTGGCTGTAAAATAGTGTCCATACCAGGTAGGATAATAGTGACCCTGAGTCATGAAGAGTGGGGCAAATTTTTTGTCTTGGTGCACTCTTGCATAAAAGCTCCTAGGAGTGTGTAATTTACAGAAGCCTTGTTTGACTCAATTGGAAGTTAATTGAAAAAGATAAGTGAGAAATTGTGAAAAGTAATGGATACTTAGTTTTTTTTTTTTTGTTTTTTTTTTAGCTGGAAGCATGCATTTGAATGAACCGTGCATTCATTTGCAAATCTTTTGATGTTGAATCATGCCTTTATTTTGGAATGTAGGTCCTGTCAACTAAGTGCCGCCTTCTGGCTTGGTTTTACCCCTCTCATGTATCCTGTTAAAACAGCAAAAACTTAGAGATACTCTGTTAATCTGAACACAGAATCTTGAGTTTTGTAATTTTCCTCTGGGTCTTGTTCTAAAATGTTAAAAGTATCCCGTTAAGGAACACTTCAGCCATCTGGAAAATCTCAATAGCCCTTTACCATTGCTTTTGTAGATAAAACCAAAAGTGTCTGTTTTTTGTACTTTCCTCTTAGAGCAAGGAAGTGGAAATTGTACTGTGTGGTTTAGAAAATAAGTGTTTTGCTTCAGTACCAGTTCTTTCTCTGCAGGTTTTAGTAGTTTGATTTATGACATGGCCAATAAGATAATTGTCTCTTTAGTTGGGTCCTCATGGAAGTACTTACAGATGGTACACATACAGAAGTGGTCACTTGGCGTTCATCTTGAGGACTTTAAGCTTTATGGTAAATGGCTTATCCTTGGGAAAGTAAGACATGCATAATCACTGAAGTCCTGTTGGTGTCTGCTTGGGTGAAAGATGTATTTCTAAATTCTAATTTGACCTTGAGCATAGTCAGAATTACTCTTGAAATTCCTTAAATTGGTCTTAAACTAAAGCACCTATTGGAAGCTTCAGGGCCAGAATGAACATTTTTGTCTTATTTTGGAATTTGGCTCCAACCCCTTTCCTAAGGGTATCTAAGAACAATAAGACAGAAAGGAGGACAGGAGTAAGGAGATCAGGATTTTTGCTATTAATTTGTTGAAATCCCTTTTCAGATTCTGGTAATGTGCCTAGGATAAAAAACAAATACCTCTGAGCTGCTCCTATAGAGCAACTGATGTTAGGTGGCTCAGCATCTGAAAAGTATCAGAAGAGTGCTATTTGTGTTGTAGAAGTTCATCTGACACGGCAGTTGAGAGCAATAAAGTTATTTTGCCAATGGCCTGGTGAATGGGAAATGATATTTCTGTCTCTCGTTTTCAGAAGTATAATGTCTCAGGAAGGTGATTATGGGAGGTGGACAATATCCAGTAGTGATGAAAGTGAGGATGAAAAGCCAGAACTGGACAAGCCATCTACTTCTTTTCTCCCCCAAGCTGGGCAAGGAGCAGCAAATGAGCCAAGGTACACCTGTTCTGAGGCCCGGAAAGCCGCACACCGGAGGAAACTCTCACCCTTGAAATTCAGCAGCACAGATTTGGGATCACCTCCCAAAAGGCAGAAAAGTGGTTCCCAGGACTACCTAGGTTGGTGTCTCTCTAGCAGTGATGATGAGCTGCAACCAGAAACTCTGCAGAAGCAGGCCGAAAAAGTGGTGGTCAAAGAAGAGGAAGACATCTCTGCTCCCAAGGATGGCACTGCCCAAAGAACTGGAAATCATGACCTTCCTGCCTGCCACAGGCTCAAAAAGGAGGAAAATGAATACGAAACGTCAGGGGAAGGCCAGGATATTTGGGACATGTTGGATAAAGGGAACCCCTTCCAGTTTTACCTCACTAAAGTCTCAGGAATTAAACCAAAGTACAACTCCGGAGCCCTCCACATCAAGGGTAAGAGGATGCTGGGTGTCAAGGAGCTGTCAATTGCACTTAAGTGTCCCCTCTGTGAAACAAGGAGGGCAGCCCAGAATAATCTCCAAGAACTCTTCTTTGTGGTCTTAACTACTCTGGGGAGGGGGGGAGGATTCTTTTTAACAAGCAAGTGTATTCATTTGACAGCAAATTGTTAGCTCAGGCAATCAGAGGGTATTTCTCAAAACCCTGTAGCTCAACCCCTTATAACACTTAGCACAATGTTTAGAATTATTTAACTTTTAAGTTGAAGATTAAACGTGATCAATAACACTTTATTGACAAAGCAGCAAATACTTTACCGCAGTGGTTCTCTATGGCCCCTGGACAGGCAGCATCATGTGGAACTTGTTAAAATGCAAATTCTAGGGCTCCCCCCAGATTCACTGAATCAAACTGAAGGGGAAGCCCTGTGATCTGTGTTTTAATAAGCCCTTCAGGGAGTTCCAATGCCTAGTGGAGTTTGAGAAGCCCTGTTTTTGCTTCCTGGTGAAGAAGCAAAAAAAAAAAAAAAAAAAAAAAAATGTAAGTAGATGTCTCCGTTATGAATCAAAAGATGGTCTTTGGTTGCTCTCCTTATTCCCCAGGGAACACCTACAAGGGGGACAGCAGGACTTCTAGAATCAAAGAGACAGAATTCTGGCCTCAACACCCATTTGCTGCATGGATTGTTAACACAGGACCTAACATTCTCTCAATTTTGGTTTGCTCATCTTTAAACTGGGGATTCA
>VBSM01001979.1:11235179-11269637 GCA_008086735.1 Cheirogaleus medius | reverse complement strand
AATCACTTGAGACTGGGGGTTCGAGACTGGCCTGAGCAACATGGTGCAACCGCCATCTCTACAATAAATAGAAAAATTAGTCAAGTGTAGTGGCGTGTGCCTGTAGTCCCAGCTACTCAGGAGGCTGGGGCTGGAGTATCACTTGGGCCCAGGAGTTTGAGATTGCAGTGAGCTGTGATCCCTAAACTGGGGATTCAGAAAAATGGGAGCAAATACATGAAGTGACCAGCACAATATTTTCACGAGCCAGATACATAACAATAAACATTATTACTCTTATTTCAGATTAACTTTTTTTCTGGCCCATATTCAGGAATAGATTGTTTGTTGTCAACAATGTTATGTATCCAGTATATAATTGTATGTCATCTCTTCTATGTGTTGTATAAATGTTGGAGTATTTAATTTCATACTATAGAGAGTTGGATTCTACAGGTTGCTTTCTTTTTGAGAATCTCTAATCTAGGTACTTTGAAGAAATATGACAATTGTTAGTGTTATTTTGAGAGAGGTTAACACAGGAAATAATTGGAGAATGTTGCAAAGTTTTGCTATGTATTAATATATTTATCATTTTAGCCAAGCGTCCTCAAACTACGGCCCGCGGGCCACATGCAGCCCACCGAGGACATTTATCCGACACGCCAGGTGTTTTTGCTGCTGCTGCCTGTCCTGCTTAGCAGCCGTCTCTTGTCCCAGGCCCACAGTGCTCACTCTCCAACGGTCTGAGGACCAGTGAACTGGCCCCCTGTTTAAAAGGTTTGAGGACCCCTGAATTTAGCTCTTGGCACCAAGATATTGAAGAAGGGGAGGTAACATTATGACAGAAGCTTACATCTATTTTCTCTCTTAATCCTTAACAGCTATGAGTAGATATTGCAGTTGTCATTCTTGGATAGGTGATAGATCTGAAGTTTAGACAAGTGCCCAAGGTGACAGAGCTGGAAAATGGTGGAACTGGGATTTGTATCCAGATGTTCCAGTGCCAGAATCCATGTTATTTGATATATTAACCATGTCATGCCATAATTGTAGATCATTTAGAAGATCTCATGGGGTAAGGGGGACTTCAAACAGCCTTTGAAATTTTAGGGGAATTTAGAAAGGTAAATTTCACCCACACCATTTTGCTGGTGTGGGCAAAATGGAAGAACATATCACACTTTATCTTTTTTTTTTTTTTGAGACAGGGTCTCACTCTGTTGCCCAGGCCAGAATGTAGTGGTGTCATCTTAGCTCACTGCAACCTCAAATTCCTGGGCTCAAGGGGTCCTCCTTTCTCAGCTTCCCAAGTAGCTGAGTCCTCAGGTGCATGCCTCCATGCCCAGCTAATTTTATTTTTTGTAGACAGGGTCTCACTATTGCTCAGGCTGGTTTCAAACTCCTAGCCTCAAGTGATCCTTCTGCTTCAGCCTCCCAAAGTTCTAGGATTACAGGCATGAGCCACTGTGCCTGGCCCATACTTTATCTCCTAATTGTGCAACTCTCCCAAGAAGGTAGGAACTTCCTTAAGATTATCTTTTTGTTCTTTTAAAATCTTTGTACCATAGCATCTAGCTCAATGTCTAGAAGACAGGAGGCACTCAGTAAATATCTGTTAGATAAATGAATGAGCCCACTCTTAATCCTTAGAGGCAGTTTAATGGCTAAGAGCAGAGGCGCTGGAGCCAGAAAGCCTAGGTTGAAATCCTCTCTGATTATCCAGAAAACAAATAACACCCTAGCTTAGAAAATGGTGTGAGGAAGTGCCAACAGCAGTGCCTAACACCTAATGGGTTCTCCATAGGTGCGGCTGTTATAATGGAAGATTATGAATGATCATGTACTTCCTCTTGTGGTGTAGTTTGAGAAGTGAGCTTTCCAACCTATAAATGTAAAGCTTCAATGGGTTCAAAGTGGGACCTCCTTGGAGATGACCAGGAACACCAGGAATGTGATTTTAGAATTGTGGGTGCCTCTGCCCTTTCATTTACAGTAAGCAAGTGCTCTCAGACTCCAGAGGAGAACTGTTTTGCTAGTCCAGGATTGAGAGGTTTCCTTGAGAGGGCCTCGAATAGGTACTTGAAGGGGATAAAAATTCAGAGATCTGGAAAGAAAGTGTATCATCCATATTGAGTCTCTGAAATTGACCAGTCACCCAGTACTAAAAGTTGTAGATTTTAGTTTTGCATTGTGTTTTATGAAACAATATAATAATAAATATGGGGAAATTTTTTTCTTGAATTTTATGAAACAGTAACATTAAAAAAAAAAATTAAAGCTTTGTGGTGACTTTCCACTTAACTGGTTTCTGAGCCTAATCTTGATTATCAATGACTGTTTGAATAAATTGTGATTATTATGACTAGAGAATTTTTATCTGAGTGTGAATTATATTTATATCTTTTGTCTTCTCAGATATTTTGTCTCCTCTATTTGGGACACTTGTTTCTTCAGCTCAGGTAAGTTTACTGTTAAGTTTTTTTTTTTCTTCAAGTGAAAGGAAACAATTAACTCCACAAGCAAATGAGAGGTGGGGACCTGTATCTCAGTCTGGTGCATCGTCCCCAAGATGGTATATACCTAGAGGCTGGAACAAAGCTCACAGTTGTGGGATCCATGGCCATCAGCATAGAACATAGATGTCAGTATCAGGAGAGCATCGGACTCAGGCCACAGGACTGGAAAGTTCAGGCTGGACTGTCCTAAGGTGTCCAAGGCACTTTGGACAGTCCAGCCTGAAAGACTTCTGTTTGGGACACTGATAATCTGACTCTGGTACAACCCCTTGAGGAGGTATGAGTAGAGTGAAAGCTAACTCAAGTTTGATTTGATTTAGAAAAATATGAAATTCTGTGTTCCATGGCTCCTTCCTGACTGAGCTGGTCCCTTTGTGTAGATAAATCATGTTAGTGCTCTAGACTCACAAGTAAATGATCAGAAAAAAGGCCATGTCTCTGGAAAAAGCATGGCTTTCTGTGCCCTTCATGTTTGGCGTGGCCTTGAGAGTCCTGGTCTCCAGATGGAAGGTGGGGAGCATTTGGGTGTGCTCTCGTAGCTAGATGGAGTTAGTGTCCAGGATTACCCAGGCGCAGGGAGGAGCCCCCCGTGGGTAAGACCAGTACAGAACTTGTGGTCAAGATGTAATTATTACAAGCCTAGTGAATACCAGTCTCAGCTGGCTGTGTACAAAGCTAGCTAGTAAGCCTAGAAGGAAATGTTCTTTTCTGAAAGTCCTGGATCTTTGTCTTGGGTTTCTGTCTTCTTATAATCACCTAAGGGAAAAGTGATAAATTTATAGGCCCCTTTATTTAAATTAATCTCAGGGCTGTTAGAAATAATGTGGTAGCACCCTATTGACAAGTACAAATGTTGCCAAAGCATGCAGAGATTATTTCGTTAGACCCTGTTATCTTGTGTATTCGGCTCCACTTATTCAGGTTCCTTTAACCATGTAATCTCTTCAAGGTGAAGTTTAAGTGTATTTATTAATATTGCAGCATAACTGTCCAGGTTCATAAATAATATAATAATATATTTTAGAGTTTATTTAAACCTAATAACAGTTCTCCTTATGAACTGCTTGTTGTAATTACTGGTGGCTTAGTTACTCTTCTTTTCCCCCATCTAGTTTAACTACTGCTTTGATGTGGACTGGCTCATAAGACAGTATCCACCAGAGTTCAGGTGAGTTCCACAGGGTGACAGCCAACACTATAAACTGTAATGGGACTTTAAAACATACGATTTGTATTTCTCAGGCAAAAGCTGCTTTTTAAAACATTTCTTTTGAAATCATTGGAATCATACAGATGCGAAGTTATATTGGGAAAACACCATTTCTTATCTATTTAATCCCACACATTCTTTTTTAACAGATTTTAGCATTTTCCTGTTTGTCCAGAAGTAGATAAGGCTAAATTCTAACTCAATATAACTTTATGTCCAATATTTATTGGAGGAAAAGACTATCTCTACATGCTTTCTAGACCTGTAAGCATGCCAACATGTGGCCAGCATGCCACACTTAGCATATTGATGCTGTTCTTTTTTGAGGATCTCTTTGTGTTTCTCAAATGATTTTTCCTGGAGTTAAGAAAGGGGGTCATGCATAGTCTTCCCTTATCCAGGCTGTGGAGGTGATGAAATTTCAGTTCTATTGTTCATTGACCCCATGTTAGGCAATACAGACCATATAGAGACAGCATCGTACAGTGATGTGCTACTGGTCCCTGTTTCTAACACATTTATGTTGCAGAATCCTATAATAGTAAGTAGAATGGAAGAACACATACATAAGAAAAGAATGATTGTCAGGGTCCTCAAAATTCTTGGTGCATTTAGGGCATCGGATCATGGAAACCTTTGTCACTACCGGTAGTAGTAGACAAAATGCTGTTGAAATTTCCCAAGCAGCTTTGGCATTCAGGACTCGTTTTTGACCTGGAACACAAAGATTAGTTTTAGCTGCATGTAATAGAAAACCCAAAATAACAGTGGCTTAAATAAGTCAGAAATTAATTTTTCCAGCCTAATAAGTCCAAATGGTAGACATTTGTGGTCTGGATTGGGGGTACCATGGTTCTCAGGGACTTATCCACCCACCCTTCTGTCTTTCTGTCCCACCATCCTTGTGTATTACTTTCAGCCTTCAGAGTCACCTTGTCCAGGATGGCAGCTAGAGCTCCAGCTCACTTGTCTGTGTTCCAGGTAGCAGAAAGGGGAAAGGAGGAGAAGGACAAAAGGCTCACCTTCCAGCTGTGCCCATCTGAGCCTCCCTAGAAGTCCCACACAAAACCTGTGTCTGTCTCATTGAGCATAGCTCAGCTGCGTGATGATAACCAGCTCTAAAAGAGACTGGAAATGCCTTTAGCTGAGAGAATCTTGTCCTGAATAAAATCAGGGTTTAGGAAAGAAAGGGTGAATGGCTATCTGGAGGCAACAAGCAGTCTCTGCTCTGGCTGCTTCTAGCTGTGCCTAGGTATGGCATTGGCATTTTCTGTTCTTCCTCCCTTGTCTTCTCAAAGACCTTGAAATCAAATTGTCTCCTCTTTAGAGTGTTGGCAAAATGCAGACTACAGTTCCTTTGCTATCTGTTATGGGTTGAAATGTCTCACCCCAAAAAAGATCTGTTGGAGTCCTCAGCCCCAGTAACTCCAAATGGGATCTTACTTGGAGATACGGTTTTTACAAAGGTAATCAAGCTAAAATGAGGTCATTAGAATGGGTGCTAATCCAATGTGACTGATGTCCTTATAAAAAGGGGAAATTTGGACATACACAGAGGGAAGATAATGCAAAGACACATCTATAAGCCAAGAAATGCCTGAGGCCACCAACAGCTGAGAGAAAGGCCTGGAACATACTCTCCCTCATAACCTCAGAAGGAACTAACCCTACTGGCACCTTGATCTTGGGCTTCAGGCCCCCAGAACTGTGAAACAATAAATTTCTGTTTCAACCACTCAGTTTGTGGTACTAGCAAATTAGTACGCTGTCCACTGGACTCTTAGTAATTAAAGGGACAAAACAATCCTCCCTCTACTGCCTTATTGCTGAATGCATCTTGGGAAAGCCATCAAGAGCATTGTAAGGATGAATAATCAACCAAATGGCAAGTTTAGGTAGCATCTGGAATTTGTACATATAAAAATTCAGATCATATTTTGTTTGAATGCTACCTTTCTGTAGTAGTTCATAGAATCAGTAAATTTGAAAGAATTAATGAGGAATTCAATTTTTATCAGTAATGTTTAATCTTTTTAAGACAACCTGATCCGATAACATTTGTTTCTAGGTGATATGTGAGTGTTTCTTACATTATTCTCTATACTGTTTTTCTTTTTCAAAAAAAATTTTTTTTCCAAATAGGAAAGTTAAGAATATGTGTTTCATGGTTTTATTATACCTGCCATATAAACCTATTGGGCATGAGGTATTTAGGCATCAGTATTGGAAGTACATTTTCTGTGATGTTTCTTTCTAGTTGATTGTCCTTTTATATATGGTAGAGAATCATTCTGCAGTGTGATTGATAAATGTGGAAAAGGCTACAGTTTATCTTGTTTGATTGCTTATATCCAATTTTTGTTGTGTTGGGAGAGAGCTTGTAAAAACGAATTGATGTGTAAGGATTATCCTGATTTGAATTAACCAGAGAAGATGAAGGATCCCTTAAAAGCCTTTTAAATTTATTCCTGTGGAGTATTCTTATATTGTCTTGAATTAAAAAATATAGCACTTTCAACATAGCTTGGGCTCTTTTTTATTGAAATCTAACCACCTATTTTAGCGAGTCTGCTTTGTGCTGTGGACCTGGGCCTGTTCACTGTTGTACCTTGGGTCTAGCTCAGTATATAGCACACAGTAGGAGCTTGGTGAATATAGGTGCAGTGTGAAGTGAATCCAGTGCTTGGTCCAAAAGAAGGGAAAAGAAAAAAGCATTATATTTTATAACAATGATTGTATCTCTAATCTATTTGAACTTTAATAATTAACACAGAGCCACCTATATGTCCTGTTGGGCCAACAAAGATAATTTATTTAGGGACTTCCTTGACTCATATCCTCTCTGTGTTGCAGCAGAGCTTTTGGATCAGCCTATGTGGTCCCATTATAAAGGTAACTTGTGAATGAACATTAACTGATTAGCTCCTGTACTCAGTCACCACAAAAGCCAGAGAAACAAGTGTTGTTTGGTAAGGAAGCTAATGTTCCTTAGGTAGGCCAGAGTCGAGCTTCATGAATGGTGTATTTTAAACACTTCTCTTTTCAGGAAGAAACCAATCCTGCTCGTGCATGGCGATAAGCGAGAAGCTAAGGCTCGTTTGCATGCCGAGGCAAAGCCTTATGAAAACATTTCCCTGTGCCAGGTAAGCTACTTATTGCCACTTGAGATCATGCTTAGTCTGCGAGTTGGAAGGAAAGTTAGACACTTAGTCCACCCTCCCACCTGCTGAAATCCTCTCTCCAGCATCAGCATCATCAACAGATATTTGTCTAGCCTCAACTTAAATACTTCGTATAGTCTATCCCATTTGTAGTTACATGGTTGGAAAGATTTTTCTTTATGTTAACCTGAAGTCTCCCTCCTTCTAACTACTTCTCATTGGTCTTAATTTTCTCCCTCTGGTACCACACAGAATAAATCTCTCTCTTGCACATGTCAGCAATTCATGTATTTGAGGTGCTCTATCTCCCTTAGTTTTCTCTTTCAGATTCAAGCATTCATTTTCTTAAGTTATACTCAATGTAGTATGGATTCTGTATCCTTCCCCAACCTGCTAGTACTCTTGGTTACATCCAGTTTGTCAGTGTGCCTTTTGAGACCTGGATTTCAGCACTGAACAGGTCCTCTGGATGCAGTTGGGTGGCTGTGGATTTCTGTGGTGGTTATAAAGTAGCTG
The DNA here is from genome assembly GCA_008086735.1 of Cheirogaleus medius. Taxonomy (NCBI): domain Eukaryota; kingdom Metazoa; phylum Chordata; class Mammalia; order Primates; family Cheirogaleidae; genus Cheirogaleus; species Cheirogaleus medius. Next base: position 11,262,252 of record VBSM01001979.1, on the reverse strand, counting down.
GTGTAATATTTACCTTTTCCTATTTTTTAGCAGGATTATCAGTCTATTAAGGTTTTTAAGTATGAAATGTCCGATTTCCTTGACGGTTGATACCTCTGACATTTCACTTTGACGCTTTTTTGTTTTATTTTTATTGTGACTGTACATCCTTAGTCTTTCAAATGCATGTTGTGGCGTGTGATTATCTTTCAAATTTTTTTTAGAGCAATTTTGTGAAACCACAGGTAAGTCAAAAATCTGTGTTATTTTCGAATATGAGTTCCGTCATGGAAACAATGCATTGCAGACATCTTGAAATATCAAAGTGTTTGGGAATGTGGCTAATGAATACACAGTATGTCAATGGTTTGAGAAGTTCCATTCTGGTGATTTTAATCTTGAACATGAGCCACGTGGGTGACCTGAGACCAAGGTGGATAATGATGAGCTGAAAGCTGTAGTAGAAGTGAATCCATCTCAACCTATGCATGAATCAGCAGCAAGATTTGATGTTACTATTCCAACAATATCAGACCATTTGAAACAAATGGGCAAGGTGAAGAAGCTGGACATTTGGGTTCCGCGTGAGTTAAATGAGTGTCAGAAGAGAAATCGTTTCTAAATTTGCCTTTCTTTGCTGTCAGTACATAAAGGCGAACCATTTCTACACCATTTCTATTATGTGTGATGAAAAATGGATTCTTTCTGACAATCGCAAGCATTCAGCACAATGGTTGGATAAAGATGTAGTGCCAAAACACAGTCCAAAACCAAATATTCATCTAAAAAGTTAATGATGTTTGTTTGGTCCAGCGCTGGTATTCTCCACTAGAGCTGAAACCTGGTCAACCAATTACAGCAGATGTCTACTGCAGCCAACTGGACAAAATGATGAGGATGCTTGCAATTAAGCAGCCAAGATTGGTCAATGGAGACGGGCCAATCCCCTTACAAGACAATGCTCGACTACATGTCACACATGTCACACAAACAGCACTGCTCCAACTACAGAAGCTGGACTTGGAAACTCTCTGTCATCCACTGTATTCACCAGACCTTGCACCAACTGACCAATTTTTCCAGGCTTTGGACCACTTCTTACATGGAAAAATGCTCAATTCTCAACAAGCTATGGAAAACGCCTTTCGTGATTTCATTGCTACTTGCTGTCCAGGCTTCTTCGCTGCTGGAATAAACAAGCTACCGTTGAGATGGCAAAACCGTGTCAATAGTTTAGGTGCATACTTTGATTAATTGTACTGCCTCTTGTTTGAGATATAATAAACTACACTTTTGATTTGAAATCAGATATTTCATATTTAATAACATGATAATGTTTATAGCCCTTCTCTTTCCTTGTCATTAGCTTAGTGAAACTGACTCAGGTTTTCTGCTCTTGAAGTACAGAGACAATAGTGAATTACACAGTACCTGGATATCTTTTCTTTGCCATTTTCCTTCTAGTGTCTTTTTTCCCATCCACAAAGATATGAGTTCCACCTCAAATTTTATCACCCTTCTTCCAACTATAGGATATCTCTGTGTTTTTTTAAAGATTTAAACAGTGTAAGAACTCAATTTGAGTTTTAAAAATACCTCACAACTTTTTTCCTATGATCTAACTCCCTGGATTTTACACAGTTGTGATTTTAAAAATGCCTTCCACCCAACATGTTTGTGGCTCACGCACATAGATGGGCCTTTGCTTACTAGCTGCTAAAATTCCATTGTTTCGCTTCTGTTTCCAACAACATAAGAGGTTAAACTTCAGTAGGATGTCCCCCAGAAGACTAATAGTGGGAAGAAGAAAAACTGATGCAGGAATCCTGACAACAGTGATTAAATAAATGGAAAGAGAAGTGTTTTTCAAATACTACCTATACTGAAAGATTTAGGAGAGATGCTCCTGTACCTGATAGCATGCTCCAGGCTGGCCGCTAGAGGGCACAGCCAGATGCTTCTTCCAAACCTAGTCTGAGATCCAAGAGGATTGTGACCCCATCCTGATCTATTGAAGTGCCTTTATGCCTTGTCTGTAAAATTTTTTGACTCTTTCTAGCAACACTGTGTGGAAGCCCAAGATCACCGTGCCAGTCAATTTGGTTTCTAGCAAGGTCCCTCTTCCTGGCTTTATACACAGCCTCCTCCTCACAGTGTCTTTGCAATGGCAAGGGGAAGGGGGGAATACATACAAGCTCTCTGGTGTCTCTTGTAAGGACACTAATCCTATTGGATCGAGTTGCTATCCTTATGATCTTATTTAACCTTAATTACCTCCATAACGTCCTCTCCAAATACAGTCACAGTGGGCATTGGGGCTTCAACATTTGAATTTTGGAAGGGACACATGTTTGGTCTATAACACTATTATTCTGGGCTTGTCACTTAAACCTAATTTTTTAAGCCTAATTTATCTTTAAAATGGATTGCTAATGTTCGTCATAGGGTCTAACACATTAACTGCCATGTGAGTTGTCTTTAACTCATGCTAGTTTTGAGCCCGGGACCTTATAAAGTATATGTAACTCACACATCTCTTCACCTTGGGAACTGCAAGAACTATTTTTCCAGTTGCATATAACTCATGCACAGAAAACAATAAAAACAAATTTTTTCATTAAATTAAAAAGAATCGTTTTGTTTTTGAAGTTTTTATTTTCATAATAAAACACCATGGCCCCAAGGAAGAATTTTTTTTTTCTAGTGTGGCAGTGTGTCAACTAAAGGTTTTAAGGCTTTAGCCCAAAAATGTACCTACTAAATATTATCTATTGAAGTTATCATTCATGTTTTTTTTGTGCTTAGACTTGCCCATAAACACATAACTTATAGCAAACCAGACACAAAAGCCAGGTCTCTTGACCATTGTTCTTTCTCAGCTATCAGTTTATAAAGTGACATTCTTCCTTCTAATTTTATAATTTTGAAGGCATGAAATGCAGTTCCCTACACTTCTGTAGACCAAGCACAGAGATACTAGTCGTGAGATGGATACACTCCAAACACCATGTATAAGAGTATAGTCAACTGGTGCTGGGCATGGTGGTGCATGCCTATAATCCTAGCACTTTGGAAGGCCGAGGTGGAAGGATTGCTTGAGGCCAGGAGTTTGAGAACAGCCCAAGCAATGTGGCACGACCTAATCTCCAAAAAAGTAAAAGATTAGCTGGGCATGGTGTTGTACTCCTGTGGTCCCAACTACTCAGGAGGCTGAGCCAGGAGGATTCCTTGAGCCCAGGAATTTGAGGTTGCAGTGAGCTGTGATGACACCACTGCACTCTAGCCTGGGAAGCAGAGTGAGACTGTCTCAATAAAGAGTACCTCTCAGTGAGTATCCCCAAAACGGGCTGTCTTCTACTCACCTGTGTGTTCCACTTGGCCATTACTGCCCCCAGCATATAGTTGCACCTGTCTGTCTTGTGGGGAGGTTGGGGAGGAGGAGAGCTTGTATTAATAGTAGTGATTACTACCATTTGAAGAGTGCTTACTGCATGCAGGCCCCATTTCCTAACCATTTTACATTCATTATCTCCTAACAACTCTCTGGATCACCTAAGAGGACCCTATTTTAAAGAGGAGAAACTTGAGGCATAGAGATATCAGTATTTTCCAGTCATACAAAATTATGAAGACAGAATTTGAGCCCATATACCGCATTCCTAATTGCTAATCTATTTCAATGGTTGTTTGTTTAACTTTTTCATAACCTACCTCTTGTGGCATATTCTGCTTGATCAAGGTCTTACTATATTGGATGTTAGATGTTTTACATCTCCACATACCTTCCATTTGTTTATAAAGGTGTCATATTGTGACTCAAAAATAGATTTAATATATTTTTTATTTCTAGCACTGTGTTTTTAATGTAAGAACATTTCTATTTAAATTTAACATTATAAGTCTTTATGTTACCACCACTTTCAGTATTTCTTTTAAATATGCTTCTGGGCCGGGTGTGGTGGCTCACACCTGTAATCCTAGAACTCTGGGAGGCCGAGGCGGGAGGATTGTTTGAGCTCACGAGTTCAAGACCAGCCTGAGCAAGCACAAGACCCCATCTCTACTAAAAATAGAAAAAATTAGCCGGGCATGGTGGCACATGCCTGTAGTCCCTGCTACTCGGGAGGCTGAGACAGGAGGATTGCTTGAGCCCAGGAGTTTGAGGTTGCTTTGAGCTAGGCTGACACCACGGCACTCTAGCCTGGGCAACAGAGTGAGACTCTAACTCAAAAAAAAAAAAAAAATTGCTTCTAAAAGCTTTGTGTATATTAATTTCAATATAAGCCAATTATCTAATTTTAAAACTTTTCATATAATCACATATATTAGTTTTTTGACAACTAAAAAAATTATTCTTTTTACTCCTAATTACCACAATTAAAAATGCAGTGTATATCGAATCATTCTGGGTAACAAAATTTGTGAGTTTCTTTTCCAGCAACCCTGGATGCTGTTATAAAAAGCTGTCTTGTTATTCAAGGGCTTGTCCAATAGAGGGCAGTAAAAACAGTATTTTTTTAAATAGTTGGCCTGATGCCTTTCTACTTTAATTTCTAACAGATAGAATGGTGTTGATTTAATTTTTTCTTTTAAATAAATTACTTCTTTTTTTATCCTAGGCAAAGCTGGATATTGCATTTGGAACGCACCACACGTAAGCAATTTTTATGAAATGGGTGAATATGTGATTTTAATAGATCAAAGGATACTGTTGCAAAAAGTAAGTGCCCTTAGAGGGCCTAATATTGGATGGTTTTGCTGGGGTAGGAAAACTATCATTAGTGGATTAAGTGGAGTTGTTTTCTAACAGCTTTAAGACAAAATACTGAGAGATTCTGGCTGTGAGCATGAAAGTATAAATCCATGACTCAGAGGTTTCTACCTTTGGTTTAAGACTTTTGGTATAGCTGGTTTGGGAGGAATAGATTATGATTGTGTGGTCCTTGTGGTTATTGATGATTGTATGTGTGCACATCATATGCCTGTGGATTCTACTACTTTTAAGTTCTGTGTGACTTTTATAAGAATCTGTGTTGTATAGAAAATTGTTATGTCAGCTCCATACTATGATTAAAAGAAAAACTATTTTACCAAAAGTTGTCAACTTATGGGTCTGATGCTTGTCCCTGCTTGAGATGGCTCTTTCAGAATAATTTTCTGAGATGCGAAACACAAGAACAACTTTTCTGTTACTTCTATTTCTGTGGTCCCCAACCCCTGGGCCATGGCCCGTTACCTGTCCATGGCCTGTTAGGAAACAGGCCATGAATCACCACCTGAGCTCCACACCACATCCCCCCACCCCATGGCACCCCACCCTCCCATCCCCAGTCCATGGAAAAATTGTCTTCCATGAAACTGGCCCCTGGTGCCAAAAAGGTTGGGGACTGCTGTTTACTTGACACATTGCTCCTGGCATTAACTCCCATTTTACTTACATTGGTTTTGCAGCTGTTTTACAGAGCCCTTTTATGTAATAGGTTCTATAAATGAGAAAAAGAATAAGACATGGTTGTCACTATTTCATTATTTTTATAATCACATTTCTCCAGAATTTTTTTGTTAAATGAATGTGACAAAATCTCATCTTCTGGACCAGTAGTGGAAATGCGTGGCCTGCCGTTTCAGGCATATTCCTTCAGGGCAAACAAGGAATCTCGTAAGAAAGAGTGTTGGTCCTGAGACTTGCCACAACTGCTGTTTTCCTGATTTTATCATGACTTGGAATGATGGCATTATGTTCATCTTTCTCTTCATATGCTTAAAATTATATTTTGCTAATCTGTTTTGAAAGGAACCAGAGCAGAAGGAGTTGAGCCATTTTATGAAAGAGGATAGCTGTCAACCATACGTTATCTGATTTTAGATGCTCTGAGTAAATGTTGCAGCATCTAGAAACCATCCCTAATTGGGAGCTTTAGTCCAGCAGAGGACAGGGTTTGAGGATTGTTGCGAGTGAACTCAAGCACCTAACTCAGGTATAAATTATTCTTTTTGTATCACTAAGCTTGCAGGATGTTAATTTTAGTAGAGGATATAAAAGGCCTTCAAATAGGGGCATCTCAGCAGTAACGGGTAGCACCAGATGGGAAGTCCTGTTCCCCACCCTTAGCTGAAACTGTAGCATACATTCCTTCCTGATTCTAAAATACGTCCAGCAAGCCATGTCACCAATTTGAGTTCTGGCTGTGATTTGCTAGACCACCAGTGCCAGATTTCTATGCTTGCCACATGTGTACTAGCAATAAGCACTACATCTGCAGTCACATGGCACTTCTGTGCTAGCAGCTAGTGGGAGAGCCCTTGCTGTCATTTGTCAGGTATACTACGACTCCTAGGAAAGCCTGACTATGGTAGGCCTCCCTAGGATCTAGCGCAGTAATGCTTAACTGAGCCTGCGGGGGTATCTTTTGTTAATGCTCTTATAAAAATTATTTGGTCTTTCTTTTTACCTTTATAAATAAACCAAGGCCTGGAGTTAGGTAGGTGATTTTCCTCGGGCTAGTGGTAGAGACAGAAATAAAACCTATTTATTTTAACTTCGGTTTTTAATTTCTTGTTTGCTCACTGCTAAAATTTACCTTATTTCCTTTGGTCCATTCTCCTCTCCCCTCATCCCTCCCCCACCCCCAAACATAAGCACACACTTTGCAGGTTGAACCTAACAGAGTTCTTAATTCAGAGTGTAAAATGCCCAGGGAGGGAATTATAATTGAACCTTTCCCAACTTTGTATTAATAATATCTGTACTTTGTAATCTGTTGAAATGCCTGTATCTTGTAGAAGATTGTGCTTATGTCTTGAAATTACTTTTGTTTGCTTATTTTAAAATGTTTTAAGAATTATTAAATACCTCTTCTTGAGACATAGCTCTGGAGGATATAGAGTTTTTGTTCTTGCAGTTTTTCTTTTGGTGAGAGACGCAAGACAAGTGTGTGATTGAAAGAGGTGAAAAATCTTCCAGCTCATGGTGGTGGGGATGTAAACCGCCTTCCCAGCCTGGCGGGGTAGAGCTAGCAACAGTAAACACGAGGTAGTCTTTGAGATTGCAGACACTTTAGCAGGCATGTATTGACCGAGTACCAGGTACCAAGCATATAGAAACAACCAAGGTGTGGCCTCGTCCTCCAGAAGTTCATACTCTCGTTAGGTACAGTAAACCCGCTCTATCTGGTTTCGGTAGTATGCAATCCCATGGTCTCTCTCACAATGTTTTAGAATGGTAAAGCTCTTCAGTTTCCCCCAGAGCTGAGAGAGAAATTACCTCTGATGGTCCTAAGAATGGATAAGGGGGAAAGAAAGAAAGCCAGAGCAGCTGAATGTTGACTGTCCAAGATCAGTAATTAGTGGCAAACAGCAGGACGGGTGGAGCATGCCTCTCTCCACTAACATCTGTAGCCGGGCCTGCAGGTCACTTAGTTCTTGCCAAGACCCCATCTTCCCCCTCTCACTCCTACCCCAATAGCATGAGGTGTTCACTGTTGCTACCACCAGTGCTGTGGAAGCTGTGCACAGGGAAAGGAAAGCCAAGCATCTGGTACGTGTGATCCCAACAAGCTCTTCTGCTGGCCTATTTTGTGACCTTGGATGATCTTGGTTACCTCTCCCAGCCACAGATTCCACAGTTGTGGAATGAGAAGAACTCCTCTGAATCACTGAGGATTTAGCATGATAATATGCAACAGAGCTTCTGGCAGATAGGTGCTCAACAGATACTGGTTTTCTTTCTCCCTTTGGAGGAATGGCTTCAGATTTGGGATGTGTCCCTTTTGCTGCCCTCATAGCTGAGACAGTGTGGCAAGTCTGCATTCTTCAAGGGAGACCTCATTCCTTGCTCTTTTCTATCCATTTTTAACTAACCATGACCTTATTAATATTACTGTTTTGTTTTATGGAAAGATTAATATGGCTCCCCTTAAATTAGTTTGTAATTCTGTTTGATAGGACTCATTGACATCAGTGCATGATTTTCCTTATAATTGATGTCTTGACTAATGGCAATATTTGTAAAACTTATATCATGAATCCATAGCTGACTTATCCTTAATTACAGTCAGCTGTTGATTTGGCAACTGTGTGTCAATTTGCCCATATTTCAGGGAGCACATTTCATAAATGCAAAGAAGATGGCTCAACAGCTGTCATTTCTCCAGCTTTGCATTAATTTACTGTTTGCCAGCTTGGATTAATTTCTCATTTTGGCATTAGCTAAATATCTCATTCCCTTTTCTGTTCTTGTATCTTTTTCATTTTTGCGCTAACCTCATCCTGCCCAAGTAGTATTTGTGGTGGTGGTGATTTGCGGAGAGCCAGTGGTTCATGTTTTTTTTTCCCCCATATATGAACTGAGTTATATCAGTAATTAAGTAGCATTTTGGCCTCAATGGAAATGATAAAATAACACAGTAACAGCCTTGGGAAGTGGCAGTTTAGTTTGGGAAAGAAAACATAAATTCCTGAAATAATTAGAAAACAATAGAGAGATAAAAATCATCCATTACTATATTACAAAACAAAGCAGGGCACAGAAGGAGAAATGCGTATGTATAGGTGAGAGCATTTTACATTTAACAAAATGTGTTTTGCATTTCTTTCACACCATCCAGTCACAACGGTCCAAGGTGGTCCCAAGGCGGGGTTGCTCCTTCAAGTTACAAGTGAAAAACTGAAGCTCAGGGATATTGAATGGCTTACTTAAGATCATACGACCTCTAAGTTACAAAGCTCAGATCTTCAGACTTCAAATGGAAAGCTCTTATTTCTACCCTATTTCTTCTCTCTTACTGGAATTAAAAATATCTAACTAGAGGCCTGGGGAGATCCGATGGAAAAAGAGTGGACTCAACTAGGTCTGTTTGGAATTAATGAAGAACAAGGAAGACTTTCCTCAAGCCCAGATACACACTGGTGACAAGTGTGGCATCTATGGAATATAAAAAATCAGTCTAATGAAAATGAAGCATCTTTTAAACTTTTTAAAATTGCAGTTCACAATAAGAAATACATTTTACATTTCAGTCTACTGCACGTGAACATACCTATGTGCTGAAACAAGTTGCGTGAACCAATTAAATATGTGCAGTATACTCTGATTTATTCTATTTCAGTTGTTTAAAAAATAATAGCCATGATGCAGCAAGAGATTCTTGACCATACTTTGAAAAACACTGAAGAAGTTCCCCTGGTCCATAATAGTTACAGATGATGCTGAAGGATAAGGAGCCAGACTCGAGGGGTTTGAAGTGCCAGGATTGGCCAGAATGGGGCAAAAGTTCATTTACCACTCAATACTGTGGGCATTTTAGCGACGTTGTCTTCTACCTGTCACTTAAACAGACTTTCATAATGGTAGTGTGTACAAGGGAAGATCATAAACGTACAATTTGGGTAATATGAGTTTAAAGAATCCCTTTAGTTATATGTTATATTCACATTAGAAAGGTATTCCGTATTTTGAAAGTACTGATAATGTTTTTTGATCCCTTTTCTGTTTTTAAAGGAAAATGATGCTACTGCTCTACGAAGAAGGCCTCCGGGTTGTCATACACACGTCCAACCTCATCCGTGAGGACTGGCACCAGAAAACGCAAGGGTTCGTAGGCGCCCGTTCACTTCATAGCAGTAGTTTTATGTGTAGAGAAAGGCCAGAATGTTCACTTTATTTTTTTTTCCTATTTTTTTTAATTATAAAAATAACACACATGGCATAGAAAAGAATACATGCAGAAAATCACAGCATTTTACTACCTGCCCCGCCCCCCCCTTGATCCACTGAGTTTACAGTTAACTACACAACCACATCTTTGCTACCTCAAGAGCTTTAAGCCACGTTAGTCTCGAGCTTCCAGATTGGGTTTGGGGACTCATGTAGCCCTCTCAAGAAAGGAAATGAGATCAATATAGTTTGTTCTTAGGGGAACGGTAATTAACCCAACTAAAGGGATTTATCAAGGTGGCCCTCAGTCTCACGTGGCTCCAGGAATCCCACCAGGGCCTCAGGCTCATTCTGAAGTCACAAGCTTGAGCTTGCAGTAGTAGTAGGACTTCCTTAGGCTTCTCTGGGGTGGTTGCTATGAGGGAAAGGATTAAGGGTAAGGGCTCAGGTGTTATTTCTTTTGTCTTTTATTTTTAAAATATTTTTAACTGAAATTTTAAACAAATGTATTGACTAGATAGTTGCTTCAAATGATTCAAAACTCAAAAAAGTACCAAGCCTATGAAATCTCCATCTTGCCTCTGCCAGCCACCCTGGTATGGGTTCTGTTATCTCATACTTATCCTATATTCTACTCTCTAATACTTTGCAGTTTCATGTCGTAGGTTGTGATACATTTTTTAAAACTTTCAGAAGCACATTTTTGTGTATAATCTCACTTCATAATGCGTCTGCCATGGCTCTGCTGATCCTTTTCTGCTGTACAAGTGTTCCAGCTGTCCTCTTCAGCTGCCTCTTGGTCCACCTGTTAATTTCTCACTTTTAAAATTATTTGGCCCACTATAATAATTTTCTCATCTTTGTGAAGTGTTAAAAACGCCTCATATCTCAGCATCCTAGTTTAGAAAGTCGTCATCTGTCGTGTTCCTCATCCAGAATGCTCCTGTGAGTGAATCTCTAATCTAGGAGGAGCCTCACTCAGCCTGTGGACTCCAAGTTGCTGTTGCAAGGCGAGACCCTACACGTCCATCTAGCCCAACCCAGGCATGTTACACAGAAAGGGGCAAAGGCCCAGAGTGGTCATTGAGTTTGCCCAAAATGGTACAGCCTGTTAGAAGCACATCTGGGTCCAGAGCCTGGACTCCAGCCCTTGTCACCATATGTTACCTCCTGTGCCACCAACAGTCTCCCCAAGGTAGGAAGAGAAAGTATGAAATGTCATCTGGTAGAAACATGCAGAGTTCAGAAGATGCACAGCGAGGAGTCCTTGTAGTTCTGATGCTTCTGGCCCTATATGCCTGCATCTCACCAGTCTCCTTTGAAGGCTGCCAGGTGAAAGAGGAATTGGGCAGTTCCTCTTGGCTTTATGGGTAGAACCAGGGTGGGGGAGTCGCCACAGATGGGGGGAAAAAATAGTAACAGCTAATACTTTCTGAGTGGTCCTTTAAGCCAGACACTGTTCATTCATTGCCTCATCTGTGTGTCTTTGCAACAGTCCTGCGAGGCATGACAGTTAACCCTGTTTTGCAGTTGAAGAAACTGAAGCACAAGAGATTTGAAGCCCTACTTTTTTGTGATCTATGGAGCAGTTTATAGAAGGATTGTGGTTAGACATAGTAGTTTTTCATTTGTGGGTATAATACAGAAATTTTGGCAAAGATCATTGTTTTTCTTTGGGGGAAAAAGAATTGATGGAAGATAATCTTTAATGTTTCTTTACTGACTTAAGTGTTTGAAAGTTTGAGGTTGATGTTAATGTCGTATCGTTAAATATGATATATACTCATTCCAGACATTGCAAAGTATAGGTTATGAACGTATCTCAAACTGCTATAGCATTTACATTATGAAAATGAGTTTTTTTGTTGAAAAGAGATTTTCACATCTCTCTTAAAGATAACGTTTGATTCTTATTTCCCATTTGACTAAAGAGCTACATGGATGCAGACAAGGGTAAATTCTTACTGGGATTACCACAGGTGGTATGGACTTGCTGAAAGCCTTGGGAGTAGAACTCTTAACTATTGTCATCAAGTCTCAGAAAGCAATATATAGGTACAGAGATAAGACAGGAATAAGAAAGGCATGGTGGATGAGGGGAAGCAAAGAGGGATGTGAGTTGGGAGAGGTGGGCAGAGCCCACCTTACTTGTCTTAAATTCATGACAAGGTATTCAGAAATAATACTGAATATGATGGGAAACCATTGGAGTCATGAGATCAGATTTATGTTTCATGTTTCCTAAGAATCATTCTATTTACCATGTGGAGATACATAGTGAGAATTCACCGCCTTGGGTGAATGCATAATGGATACAGAGGTATCATTGTGATCAGTTGTGTTCCTGACTGTTAAAGGTTATTTTTTCCATTCCAGAATATGGTTGAGCCCCTTATACTCACGAATTGTCCATGGAACCCACACATCTGGAGAATCAACAACACATTTTAAAGCTGATCTTATCAGTTACTTGATGGCTTATAATGCTCCTTCTCTCAAGGACTGGATAGACATCATCCACGAGCATGATCTCTCTGAAACAAAGTATGTATCGGCTTATCAATCTGAAGTACTTATAATAGGCTCATACCTTGAGAGCCACGTCAGGTCTGGAATGCAGGGGGCCTTGGAAAGAGGCGGGGTGATATCTGGCTGTGCTTCATGATGTGATGAGGGGATGAGCAGATGCTGTCACTATCTGCTGTCACTATCTCCTGGTTCTCCGGCATTACAGTGGTAGCTAGTAAATCTTCCTGTTTACCTTAAGTCTCCACTGGTGTTCTCTTAAAATTATCAGTTCTTTGCCTGGTACCTTATACCTTGTAAGTGTTACATCATTAGTTGATTTGCTTGAAAATAATTTGAGTATCAGTTACTACTGTTGAGGAGGCATCACAAGAAAATAGGTTGGCTCTTAGAACATTTCGTGATTATTTTAGTTTTCATGTGTCTTTTGTGGTTTTTTTGTTTGTTTGTTTTAGGTGCCCAAAGTACATCACTAAGTACTATAACTTGCATTTTATATCTTTTTAGGGTTTATCTTATTGGTTCAACCCCAGGACGCTTTCAAGGAAGTCAAAAAGATAATTGGGGTCATTTTAGACTCAGGAAGGTAACAGAACTTTTACTTTTTCACACTTTTAAAAAAATTAAATGTATATTCTCTCCTTTTTAAAATAATTATATATTTTTATGACAGCTTTACAATATTTCTAGCATAATTGTGGGCAAATAGCAGGCACTTGATAAATTTGTCTAATTATAGTTTCTAATAATTATAGCTTTTCAATGTATTTGCCTCTTATAGCTGTAGACTGTTCTAAATGGCATATGTATATAGACTTTTTAGTTTTTATTTTTGTAATAAAGATAATGACTTCCCATTCATTAACATATTAGAGCTCTTGTTTGTTCAGCATATCAAGAATTTTTAACACACAAATTCCAACAAAGAACAGAAAGTATTGTTAAGTAAAGGCCACAACTGAGCTGTAATGTATTTTGTTTATTAAACCAGTGCCCTTAAGAAAATCACAATTATAAAAATGATATGAAAATGAACAAAATGTTGACAGAATAAAACAAGTTGAAGATTACAGGTTTTTTTTTTTTATCTTTTTAGACAATTTACTGACCTTAATAAATTTCCTTAAGTGGCTTTCTTCAAAGACTTACTTCTTATTTTATAAATTATTTATGTAAGAATTCTCCCTTGGTTAATGAAACTTTTCGTTTTAATTTCTCTTTTCGAAATGTGACCACAGCTTAAAGCAGGCAAGATCTCAAAGGCAACATCTTTCTTTTGACCTAGAGAGAAAGTAGAGCACACTGGCTCCATGTCCAGCTTTGGAGGTAGATACCCGTAATAGGTCCTATTATGTACAAGCCATGTGACCTTGACTTATTCCTTAACCTAGTCACTTGTCATCTCTAAAATGGGCAAAATAATTGTGTAAGGATTAAGTGAAATAATGTAAAGCAGGGCAAGGCATACAGCGTTCAATACGCAGCAATGGTTATATGTGGACTAATATCTAATGGTTTAGACGGGCTAGGCAACAGCACATACTGTGTACGATCACAAGCTTACTGAAAGTTGAATAGTGTCTTAAGAACTTTCACACCACTTTTCACACACAGTCACTCATGTTGCATCACAGCTCCCTCCCAGGGAAGGCAGGCAGGTGATCTGGTGCCCGTTTTCAGTAAAGTGTAAATTGAAGCACAGGGCCTTGTCCAGATAGTGCAGCTGACTGGGAGCTGAGCACCACAATGGAAACTGGGCCTTCTGGTTGTCAGTTGTCTGTATGATACTGCACCCATGGTGAAAGTTGAAACTTTGGGCTTTTTGGTAAGTGTATGCGTAAATATTAATGCCTAAGCTGTTAAAGAAAATAATACATATTAAATTAAACAAAACATCAGTCAGAATACAAACTCCACTGGGGCAGGAACTGCAGCTTATTTTTCTTGCTATCTCCAGCCTTCCAGGTAGGCACTTAATATATGTTTAAGTGGATCAAATGTCCAAATATTTTCTGAATTGTTTCTGTGGCTTTGCATAAGTATGAGGGCAGGAAATGCAGATCATCATCAGTCTTATGCAGTGCTTTAGGTGGTGTGTATCTGTATGTAAATATATTTTTTTATTTCTAGACTGTCATAGCTACCTTGAGCCCGAGTGTTAAACGGAGGATGCCAAGCCTCTGTCAAATCATGGGTGTCAAAATATGCAATAGTTTGACCTTCTAGGTATGGTTAGGTATATTAGACAAGTATGATTTTAAGGCAAAAATCTCATTTCATATGGTAGGTTGGTGTTTTATCTGACATTTCTATTAAAATGGGTCTTTTATATTTTTTAAATCTGTTTTTATTTTTAGTACAAATCAAATAATTTTGGAAAGGAAAACTTCTGTCCAAATAGTTTCAGTATATAAAAATTATTTCCCAAAGAATGAAAAAATGTATATGTGGTTATGAAATTGATCACTAATATTTTTAGCCTTTCCTTCCAAGGGCAGAAACTCTGTTTTCAAGTATTAATATTATAGCATTTCTGTTAACATTATTTGAGTGACTGTAGCATTCATTTTTTTTTTCTTCCGCAGCTTCTGAAAGAACATGCCTCATCCATGCCTGCAGCAGAGTCCTGGCCTGTAGTAGGTCAGTTTTCAAGCATTGGCTCCTTGGGGGCTGATGAATCAAAATGGTTGAGTTCTGAGTTTAAAGAGAGCTTGCTGACACTAGGGAAGGAAGGCAAGACTCTAGGAAAAAGTGCCGTTCCTCTTCATTTGGTGAGTTCTCTTCCTTGCTGAGTTAGTTTATTTTTATTTTCTAGTCCAGGAGAAGAATTGAGAATCAATCCTCCTCGTAATAGAGAAGTTTTATTCTATGATTTTTGGATGGAAAGAGCAGTACATTAGCAGCATCGTTTGTAATCAAGTGGCCTTAATGTCATCCAGGGCTGAGAGCTTGCTGGTTTGTTCGGGAGCTCCATTTCAGCCACAGGCTAGCCTGTGATTGTTCTCTTCGTTCTCTCAGGTTGTCTAGCCAAGGAAGAAAATATTTGGTATAACATCGCCAGCAGAATTATAGGCATTTTAATTATTTAGAGACTTGTGAATTAATAATTAATTTTGCATTCAATTCAATGTTAATTTGACATTTCAGAGGAAGAAATGTTCAAATAGAAGTGTATTTTTTTCATCAAATGTATGTGCTTCCTGTAGTTTAATTACTAGAAGTTAAGCTTTTTCAGTAAGATGGGAACTTTTTAAAATTTAAAGCATATCTTCTATGTTTTTAAACTAAGTATTTTTAATTAATATTTTCATTTTCTTAAAAGCTGATCATCATTCCATTTCTTCAACATAGTACATTCCAAGTTTTATTATTTTTCTCTTTATTTTTAGATCTATCCTTCTGTGGAAAATGTACGGACCAGCTTAGAAGGATATCCTGGTAATTGCTGGGGAGTCTGTCTCAGTTGTGTTTTTTGTATATGTTCCATAAATGCCCTTGGTAAAATTTTTACCAGTATTCATTAGAAATTTGAAGATGGTCTTCTCTTAACTGGATACGGGTCATGAAAATAGGTAATATTGAGCTCTGTTCCAAACCACTCAGTTGGCAGTTTGGGTATGTTATGTAATCCTCACAGTAACCCTTTGCACGGTTGTTCTCATTTTTACCAACAAAATAACCAACAGGTTGGTTGTCCAGACAAAATGTCCAAATAAAATCAATTTCCCCCTACCTACTCAGTACCTACTCAGTACTCAGTTTATTTAACATACCTTTCATTTCTCTCCACATCCTGCCTGTGTCTGAGGTACTATGTGGTTCTTCCAAATCTGAATGCCTGATACAGGTATATTGAACGTCTAGAATTTATATTTACTGTTACCTTTGGTATAACTTAGTTGATATGTGTATTTTCAAAGGCTTCATCTGAAAATGCCTAATAATATTTTGTAGTCATTTGTCAACCTTATCTTCCATTTCCCTTATAGCAGTACCGGGCACTAAACCTTTGTTTGAAATTCAGCACCCTGGATAGTACAATGAGTAGTTATTAACTAAAAACCCAAATTGTGTTTGCCTCTGGAAAAAGCAAAGTCTGATTGGTATTCACTGATGACTGAAAACAGAATGTGTTGAATTAGACTAATTTAGTCCATTTATTGGTTATCAAACTAGATAAAAATCTGCCAGAAAAATCTTGGTAGGGTTTGGAGTATATTAGCTCATTTTTTGCTTTTTAATGGCAAAGCTAAAATTATTTCAGTGAGACTCTGGGACATTGTGGTGGCTTTTCTTTTGTGTTCTTTCTGTACCTCTAATAGGCGAGGTCCATTCAAAGTGTACTTTTAATGGGGAGCAACATGATATTTTTAATAAAGCTATTTTATAACTGGTTCTAAAGCTGAATATGTTTTTAGTTATTTGCAGAAGACAGGACATGCCTTATTTGATGTGTCCGAGATATTTAAAGCCCTCTTTGGATGTAGATTACTGTGGAGAAGCTGCAACATGCTTTTGGAAAGTCACTGATGAATCTACAATGAGGTTTTCTTCCTTTCAAAGATGAGCAAAAATTGGCTTCTAATTGTGTTTCCTCTTGGAACTGTATTTATTCTCTTTGCGAGAATAAGGCCTTTAGAATTTTTAAAAACCGAACTGTTTACTGAACATTTTAATTTGCTTTCTGATCATTCCATTTTGTTTGGAAGAATCTGTTCAGCTAGTACAAACTCTTTTTAGAAATAGCAGTGTGTAAAGGTGAAAAAGATGGGAGTCTCATCCTAGACTTTCTCCCCAAGTAATTATGGTCTTGAGCAAAATCAAAGAGGCTGTCCAACTGTGTCTTACCTGCATGAGGATGGTAGGGTGGGCCAGGATTCTTTCATTTCTAACACTTCAGATCTGTGCTGTTACAGATGTTAAATTACCACCACCAAGTGATTAAATAATAGTTTTCAGATAGTAAATGTTTACTATTTATTCTTTCAAAGAAGTATTCCATAAGATAAAATAATGGAAGTAGTTTTTTTTCTCTTACCTTCTCACTATTTATTATAGATTTTCTTCTTAATGAAGGAGCCTGAAATTATATTTCATAATTTTTGTTTTATTTTTCTTTTAAAAGCTGGGGGCTCTCTTCCCTATGGCATCCAGACAGCTGAAAAACAGAATTGGCTGCATTCCTATTTTCAGTAAGTAATTGGTTTAGAATGCTGCTGTTGCTTCTTTAGAAATTAGAATGTTATTTATGTCAGTCTGTTTTTTTAAAAAGAACTTTATGTAATATAGCTATATTTTTTCATCTACATATGTTAGTGATAGAAATAATTTAAAACAAGATTTTGAATTTTTTGGAATAGGTTTTTAATACCAAACAGTAAAATTTATCTCTTTGAGGTTTCTATTTAAATATTGGCATGCAAAGAAAAAGATAAATAAAAGATCATGTTGGGTAGTTTAGAACTTACATAAGCAGCATTTCAGGTCATTTCACCGAAATATAAAATACCATCATTCTGTCCATACCATCATATGCTAGCTGAGGGCGGAGTCCACACCACCGTTTCCCCAGGATCCAGTACAGTATTTAGCATGTTTAAGAGTTCAGTAAATGGTTGATGAGTGGCCAGTGAAGGGAATGTCCTTCATTTTCCTCTAGCTACAGCAGTTGCGCATGTTCTAAGCCAATGCCAGTTTCATGCTTGCTTTAAACAGGTGTTTATTGTACTGGTTAGTCAAAAGTGAAGGCCTGATTACATTGAAGTATAGCTTTCAACTGTAATTTATTAATAGTATGTCATCCTGGAGCCTTTCTTTAATGCTTTCTTCAGGTTTTTCCTTAGAGAAGGACATTTTTTTATATTGCTCCTTTTAATATTAGATTATTAAATTCACTTGAATGAAGACTGTGATGGACCTGCCTATACCTGATACTATTTTTAGATGATCTGTCTTTGAGGAACCATCCTTTTATATTCTTAAGTGAGGATTGTTGCCCCATGATGTAGGTTCCCGTGGAACCCTAGTCCTACAGTGTTGGAAACTTAGAAACCAAACTCAGATATGTGAATATCAGCAGTTAACTATAGTATTTCTGGCTTATGCCCCTGCTTTTCAACATTCATTTTTTCATATACTGTTTGTATTCTGCCTATTTTGTATTTTGTATCATTCAACAAGCTTTCCCTGAGCCTATACTCATAATGCACCATGCAAGCATGATTCCTGCCTTTAAGGAGCTCACAGTTCAGCTAGGAGACATGTGCGCGTGAGCTGTTAAAAGTACAACAGAAATAACATATATACATTTGGCAAAAAAGATGAGAAGGCTACATGCCAAAAGGTTATAGTGCTTTTTATGGGTAGTGGGAAATTTTCTACATATCTGTATTCTAAAATGAGCCATTATCTGTACAGAGTTTAATAAAATGTCACAGGTCACAGAATTGTGTACCCACTGTTGTTTTTTAGATTATAGGATTTTGCTATTCATGCAGTTTCCAAATATTATGATTATAACTAATTTGTATTTTATAATTAGTAACTTGTCTTTCCTACCCCCATCACTAGCAAATGGTCAGCTGAGACTTCCGGCCGCAGCCGTGCCATGCCACATATTAAGACATATATGAGACCTTCTCCAGACTTCAGTAAAATTGCTTGGTTCCTTGTCACAAGGTAAATAGTCCTTATATTCCTCATCAGAGGAATTTTTAAAATGTGTTTGTAACTCTCGCTCTGAATATTGAATGGGTTTCCAAAACGTGATTTGTGAATCGTCATTAGTTTTTAGTGTGTTTGTGTTATGTGTGCCCTATTATAAAAAGCCCCATGACTAATCCCTTTGTAGAGTGTGTGATCATCACCTAATTTACTTATAAGTCTAGATGTTTATAAGGTTATATAAAGTTTGCATTTCTGTTATTTAATACCTCGATAATAGGGATTAAGCAAATTAACATATAGGATAAATACAGAAGAAAAGTGAAATGTTAAAATTAATATTTTTAACTTTAGTTTCTCCTTAAGTAATTGAAACTTGAGCAATCAAATCTTTTATGTGTTCTTTTTTTAAAACATCTTTAAGATATAATTCACATACCATAAAATTTACCTATTTAAAGTCTACAATTTAATGGTTCAGTATATTCACAGAATTATACAACCATCACCATATTCTAAATTTAGAATATTTTCATCACCCCATAAGAAACCACCTACCTGGTGGCATTTTTGTCTATTTTTATAGAAAGGTAAATTGCTATGCCCTTTGAAAAATAGAGCTGTAACTAGAACTTTAGTTCCTGACTCCTAGTCTGAACTTAACCATTAGGCATTTCTTCATGATTCAGTAACACAATTAATGTCAATAGCAACTAATTAAAGTATCACAGAGTGGAATTATTTCTTTAAGAAAGGAACAGCACTCATGAACAAACTTTTAAACAAAAGAGCCTCTTACATCCTTTCGGAGAGAGAGATTTATTTTAAGGAATTGGCTCATGCGATGGTCGGGGCTGGCAAGTCCAAAATCCAAAGGGCAAGCCAGCAGCCTGGAGATTTAGGAAGACTTGATGTTGCAATCTTGAGTATCTTTCTACTTTATTGGAAAAATTGAATTTAATGTCTATTTGGGGGTTGTTTTCCCCCAAAGTGGAGTAAAAGGTAGATGTACTTCAGGGAAATTACATATTATTGATCAAGCATCAAGGGCATTAAGGGAGACTGAGATTAAAGTAACCCTGTGAGTAATCCTTTTCTAAAGGCAAAGTTTTTGTTTTTCAGTTCTATGACAGTGTGTGCTTGGCCCTGGGAACACAGAGCCAGGAGGCAGGAGCCCTGCCCTGCATGACACTGTACCCTAGGTGTCCACCTGTGTAAGGACCATAGTAGAAGCACTCTTAGAAATGTATTGTCTAGTTGGGGTGGAGGTGGGTGGGTGAGCAATCAGCTGAAGCTAAGTAGGCAAGTGGTGTTCCAAATAGGCCTAGAAGCATGCCTGAGGGTAAGCCAGGTGGATTAGAAAAGGAATCAGAGCAGAGGGACTAGTGAGGACAAAGGCCACGAAGGTGGGAAAGTACGTGGGGTGTTCAGGGAAAATTTGAGAGCTTCTATGAGGCTAAAGGAAAGCATAGGTCCAGATACCTTTAGAAAATCCATTCTAAAACTAGGGCACCATATATTCTTACAGTTAAGTCAAAAAGTGTTCACTGTTAGCACTTAATATTTGTTTTGTACTGTATAAATATCTCCTTTAATATTGGCTGGCTGCTAAATTAAGTAAATTATAACTATTTGAAGTTAATTTAAGAATTTGAAATTTGTCATTATAGATTTGTATCTTCTAATTTTATATTGGAATAACTAGACTAAAAACTATATCTACTTGCCAAAACATTTAAAGATTTCTTTAATAGCAACAACTCATGTTCGTTCAATGGTTTCAATATGCCAGATGCCTTTCTGAGCACTTCACATATTCACTCATTGAATTTTCACAACAGTTCAAGGAGGACTTGGAAGCACAGAGTATTTCAATAAGCTACCCATTATCCCACAGTAGTAAGTGGTGGATCTCAGATAGGAACCCAGGGGTTGGGCTCCATGGCTGGCACTCCTCACTTCTACCATCTAGTGTTCCTCTTAATGAAGATACAGTTTTAGTGTGTCTATTTTCTGCAAAGACTGGTTAAGTCAATAAAAACCACATCACATTTTACTTTGATTGTCATATAAAAGGAAAAAACCCATTGAGCATTCCAGTGTCATTGAAGAATTTCAAAGGCCGTAACTTAAATAACAACGTAGAAAATACTGAGAGCCCACTCTCTCAGCCCTTCCAAAACAAGGAAAGGTATAGATCCCAAATATAAGTGACATCTACTAGTAAGCAGCTCCCTTGGTTTTATGTTTTTTTGTTCTTGGGTTTTTGTCATCTTAAAGTCAGAACATTCCCAAACCAAGCTCATCTTATCTGGATGGAGAGTCTTTCCCAGCATCCTTCTTTGCCTTCATGGCCTCTGCCTAGTCTCTCATCAGCAGGCTTAATGCCTAGGTGTCCTCTTCCACTGTTCCATCCTCGGAGATCCTCTCCTGTGGATGCTGGGCACTCAGGGTAAAACAGTAAGAAGATTTAAATAGTACCTTTGAGATGCTCACAGTCTCCATGAGAAGCCAGGCACAGAAATAATTATAGTAGTAAAAGATTAATTCTATGCTTGTGGTGGGCACATGGATGCTTTGGAAATAGCTATCAAAGCCTATTCATCCTTGAAATGTCTCAAACTTTTCTTTTCGAATCCCTGCGATTACCAGTTCAAAAACATATCACCTGGACTTCTGAAATTGTTTTCTATTTGCCATCCCATCACGGTGGGTGTTCCTCTTCCCAGGCCACCTGTCCTAGCTTCTCAAGCCCATTCATCTTCTGAAATAAGTTTTCCTCATTGTCCCATGCTCAGAATCCCCCACGTTCTATAGGCTAAAGTCCAGATTTCTCTGTTTGGCATTCAGACCCTAGCCACATCATTTTCACCATTCTTACCCAGTAATCCCTAGTGTGAACTTCAAGAATCAGCCAGACCAACCTCTTTTTCCCCTGAAATCATCCTGCCAGGAGCCCATGTAGTTCCTTCTCCTTATCCCTCCAAGCCTCAGTTTCCTGTATGGATATAGGGAGGGAAGTTACACTGTAAGTTTCGTTGAGGGATTTGCAACCAGTTATATAGAGAGAACACTTACCACCAGGCAGTGGTAGAGGCTCAACAAGTGACAGTTCTTTTCCCTGCTTAAGGAAGCTTAATTCTGAATATTAATTATAATTGTTAGGTAATGGTTCTTAAATATTTCATTGTAAGCACAGGAAACATCTGTAGTAAGTATAGGATAATGATGCTTCACAGTAGCAGTTCAACCTGTAGATTCACCCAGTGACCACAAGAACTGTAGTGACCTCAGACTCTGGTTCTCCTCAGCCTCTATCACTTGGGGGATCTCTGTCAAATATTAGGGCCTCATCAGAGAAATGCAAATCAAAACTACAGTGAGATATCAGCTCACCCTAGTTAAAATGGCTTTTATCAAAAAGTCAGGCAACAGTGAATGCGAGGATGTGGAGAAAGGGGAACCCTTGTATGCTGTTGGTGGGAATGTAAATTAATGCAACCACTGTGGAGAACAATATGGAGGTTCCTCAAAAAACTAAATAAAGTATTAGCATATGACCCAGCAAACCCACTGCTGGGTATATATCCAAAAGACAAGTATTGCATGTTCTCACTCATATGTGGGAGCTAAATATTAAAAACAATAGATCTCATAGAGACAGAGTAGGATGATGGTTACCAGATACTGGAAAGGGTATTGGGGAGGAGGGGATAAAGTAGAGATGATTAATGAGTGCAAAAATATAGTTAGAATGAACAATATTTGATAGCACAACAAAAGTGACTATAATCAACAAGTTAGGGTATACTTTAAAATAACTAAGAGTGTAATTGGAATGTTCCTAACACAAATGATAAATACCTGAGGTGGTAGATATACCCCAGTTACTCTGATTTGATTAATATATATTGTATGCCTGTATCAAACATCACATGTACCCTATAAAGATACACAACTATTATGTACCCATAATAATTACAAATAACATTTTTTTTTAATGTTAGGCCCTTGCCAGCACACGGGGTGGTAGAGGGGAAGTGTCCTTTCTGCTCTGCTGGAGTAAGAAGAAAGGGGCATGGGAGAGAATTGGCCTTCATTAAGCAGCTACCATATAGCAGACAATTCTAGTACTTTGCCTGTGTTGTCTCACTCAGTCATCACAAGAGCTTGTGAGGTGGCCTTGTCTTCCTCTCCCTTTGAAGAGGAATAAGGCTGCAAAGTTGAAGCAGTTAAATCCATTACTCAGAAAATATGTATGCCCACCATGGGGCTGTGCCAGGCACAGAAATAGAGTAATGAATATGAGGTTTGTGCTCTCGTGGAATTTACATTAATTGTAGTCGTAATGCTTTTCTGACTATTCTGCCTATAGGTAGATTTTCACCCAGTTAAGGCCTTAACTGTGTATTTCAGTTCTCAGCTTAAATATCACTTCCTTAGCCCGGTGGCTTACATAATGCCCTGGATTCCTACATTGCCAGTGTTCCTTCCCCTTCATTGTGGTTGCTTTTGTAATTATCTGGTTTCCCCTCCAGACTCTGAGGCCAAGTCCATGCCTGACTTATTCAGCACACCCCAGTGCCTGGCCCGGGTGCCTGGCATGTGGAGAGGTGCTCGGTACTGATTTATTAGCAAGGAGGCTAAAGAAAGGCCAGGATTGAAGTGGTAACAGTGAAGGCACTGCCTAGACTTTGTGCGTAATTCAACATGAGAGAGACCTCAGAGATGGTTCTTGAATTTGGGGTGTGGCTAGTAGGGAGACAGGGGCTGGTCATTGACATCAGTACAGAAGTAAGGGACTGGAACTGGTTTACCACAGTGGGAAGATGGTAAATTTGACCACAGATTGATTTATCGTGGCAAGCACTGCAGGTGGAATTGTTTGTTGGAGGTGTATGCAAAAATTTGGTGTACTTATAGTATATTTTGGAGTTCTCCTTAGTACTTATTATTGATACCATATAAGCCTTTGTGCCTTTTCCAGGGGTAGAGTGTAGCAAGCCAATGCTTGGGCATTGGAAGCACATACAGGAAATACATATCAGGTGGGTTTTTCATGCTTACCAAATGTTCCATTAAAACAAATGAATTGGATCCAAGCTGTCCCTCCTGGGTTGAAGATCAACTGGTCACCATCTTCCATGAAATACTCTTCCTTCTACCTAAGAAAAATATTATATATATTCTATTTGGGGGATTAGATTTAACCATTTATGCAACATAACATTTATAACATAACATTCAGCATATTGTGTGAAGTACTTTTCCAGGTGCTGGGAATATCATAATAAAACATCCTTGACTTTATATTCTAGTGATGGGAGTTATACACACACACACAAAAACAAGTTTATATATGTCAAATGGTGAGAAGTACTATAGAAAAAATTAAGAATTACAATTTAGGTGTGCAATCCTTTTTTTGAAATGCTTGGGATCAGATGTAGTTCAGTATTTGGAGTTTAGAAAGATAATATGATACATATGCTGTCTATTAACATCCCTAGTGGTATCTGGACCAACAGTTCATGATAAACATTTCAGAAGCAAAGCCACTTATCATCTTAGGTCAACTTTTGCTACCAAGGAGTTAAGAGTTTTAAATTTTGCTGTCAAATGACATGAGTTAAAAGCTTTATTTCAAAGTTGGTTTAGGTGGTGGTTTTTAAATTTTCAAAGCTAACATGTTTCTACCATCAGTTCCAGGCACTGTTGTAAGCATATTATATGTATTAATTCATGTAATCTTCACAGTAATTCTGCAATGTATGTGTTAATCCCCTTTTCAGATGGAGGAACTGAAGCACAGAGAGGTTAGACAGGTGCCCAAGAAAACTCAAGCACTGTGCTGTATGGTAGTGAGTGCCCAGGTTGGGGAGGGAGGCTGCTCGTTAAACAGGAGGGTCAGGGAAGACCTCCCTGATGTGGTGACATTTATGCAGTGACCTGAAAGAAGTAAAAGAGGGAGCCTTGTGGATGAATAGCTGAGGGAAAGCATTGGGGTTTGGGGACAGAATATGCTTGTTGTTTAAGAAACAGCAAGGCCAGGCAAGGTGGCTCACGCCTGTAATCCTAACACACTGGGAGGCCGAGGTAGGCAGATCGTTTGAGCTCAGGAGTTCGAGACCAGCCTGAGCAAGCACGTGACCCCATCTTTACTAAAAATAGAAAGAAATTAATTGGTGAATTAAAAATATATAAAAACAATTAGCCGGGCATGGTGGCGCATGCCTGTAGTCCCAGCTACTCTGGAGGCTGAGGCAGGAGGATTGCTTGGGCCCAGGAGTTTGAGGTTGCTCTGAGCTAGGCTGACGCCATGGCACTCTAGCCCAGGCAACAAAGCGAGACCTTGTCTCAAAAAAAAAAAAAAAGAAAGAAAGAAACAGCAAAGTGAGTGTTTGTGGAATGAGTGGGATGGCAGGCAGGATAGGTGAGTTGAGAGCAGTAGCAGGTGGCCAGACTTGGCCTTTTTTACTGCTATAAGGGCTGAATTACCATTGTCTTGATGTTTTCTGGGTTTCCTGAGGCTCTATTAGTCTGGGTCTGTGAAAAACAGTTCAATGAATTTTATAATTTGAATTGATTAGAATAATTGAGTGCTTTTCTAAATGCTTATCCCATCAGACTTTCTAGAATAAGACATGATTTTAATACAGTCGACTTTAGCGTATACTCAAATAGTGTTTCTCAACAGGGCACAACTGTCATTTTGGTCAAGATAATTCTTTGTTTTGCAAGATTGTTCCATGCATTATATAGGACACTTAATCTGGCCTTCACATACTAAATACAAAGTCTTGGAGAAAGCCAAAAAAAAGTCTCATATATTTCTAAATATTCCATATAATCCTGGAGATTATATGCTCTGGTGGATAATTCATCATCCTTGAAAATAAATTCAGAACTTTATAAACAACTGATTTATGAGTGCTAGTATCCTTTCATTTGTTATATTTACCTACTTTAGAGTGGTGAGGCAGGATTCCAGAGAGCACCATGGATTCTGATCCAAATGAAGCGATAATGCCTAGCAAATCTGATGCTCCATCAACAAAGTAGCAGACATGTTAGGTTCTAAGAATTGGATTTTAGTCAAATTCCCCAGAAAAAAGTTATAAGGGTAATAAGCAAAATGGATAATAGGCAATATGAATTGTGACTTTTAACATGATAATAAAAGGCTTTTAAAAAATAATCCAGATCTGCATATCCAAAGCAGTGTTGCCCTTTAAGACTGTCACCTTTTGAAACTAAGTGCTTTGGCCAAAAATCCTGCCATTGCTCAAGCCTTTTTGTCACTCTTGGAAATTTCCTTCAAAGTGAGTTTACATTTTACATGACATATTAACAAATAAGTATTGTTTCCTAATAGATGCTCTTTGTTTTTAGCCTTGTATTTGTTTTCTCTTGCTATATAATAAATTACCACGAACTTAGGGGCTTAAAATGACACAAATTTACTATCCTACGGTTTCTGTGGCTCAGGAGTCTGGACATGGGCTAGTGGGGCCCTCTGCTCAGTATCTCACCAGGCTGAAATCAAGGTGGCAGCCCAGATGTGATCTCACCTGAAGCTCAGAGTCCTCTTCCAACCTCACTAGTTGTTGGCAGAATTTAGTCGCCTGTGGCTGTAGGACTGAGGTTCCTCCTTTCTTGTTGGCTATCAGCTAGGGTCCTCTGCTTCATGGTTATTTGCCTCTTGAAACCAGCAGGAGAATCCATCTCCTGGGGAAGGACCCAGCCCTACCCAGGATTATTTGCTTTTGATTAACTTAAAAAGTCAGTTGATTGGTAGGCTAATTATGCAAATGAAATCCCATCATATTCATGTTCTTGCTCACACTCAAGAAAAGGGAATTATTCTAGGTGTGTGCACCAAGAGTCATCTTCCAATTCTGCTTTCCACAGACCTCATTGACATTTATTACCCAATTTGATTTATCCATCTTATTTCCAACCTAGGCTTGAAATAATTTCT
Organism: Cheirogaleus medius; assembly: GCA_008086735.1. Taxonomy (NCBI): domain Eukaryota; kingdom Metazoa; phylum Chordata; class Mammalia; order Primates; family Cheirogaleidae; genus Cheirogaleus; species Cheirogaleus medius. Next base: position 11,235,448 of record VBSM01001979.1, on the reverse strand, counting down.
TCTGTAGTTAAGCAAAACTACCCTTAAACAAACTCAAAAGACTGAACCTCGGGTTCCAAAGGCTGTTTGAGAAGTGAAGTTCTGTCTGTACTTACAATACTTGGAGCCAAGGGAGGCAGCTTCATGGGAGTGAGGGAATGACCCTGCAGCACAAGTGCTTTGGAGGAAACTGTATTCACTTGGGTATGTAGAGTTGTTAAAAGTAATAGTCCTACAAAAGATTACTAGAATTACAAAAGATGTGATTTCCTAAAAAAAAAAAAAAAAAA
>VBSM01001979.1:11190669-11235079 GCA_008086735.1 Cheirogaleus medius | reverse complement strand
AAAAAAAAAAAAATGCTAGCCTTAATATATTTTTCATCTTCAACTTTATTATTTTAATACAAATCAGTTTTCATTTGCTCTCTTTCATTATGTGTTGTGATTGAGGTTCTTACTGAAACGATTTTTCATAGATCCTGGGTCATGTTTTATTATGTAGTTGCTATAGTTACTGCATCACTGCGAATCATAAAATCTGTGCTAAAACCATTTTTAATGAAGTTTCTGTTGTATTGGACTGCATTCGAAGTTTTTGTTGTACTCTAAGAAAAAATGAATTTATAATAACCATACTTTTTCTACTCACCATGCTTTTGGTAATTATCCATTTAATGTTTGTGTTTTCTGTCAGACTGGCTAATCTAGTACCTAGTTCAGTATGTGGCCTGTAGTGGCTCAGGAAACATTGAATGAATGAATGGTTTCCCTCTTAATCTAACTGCAGTTCATTTTCAGACTGCTTCTCAGATCTTAAGTTATTTATTTATTTTTGTACCGTCTAGATCAATTATACTTCTCCTTCAAGGTCTATCTCATATGCTCCCCTTTAAGTGAAACTCTTTCTAGCTCAGCATAAGTAATTATTTTGTCCTTTGTGTTTTTATGGCACTTTTTTGCTTGATCCTTTTTTATATCTTCCTCGTTCTTTATGGGTCCCTTTGCTTCTTTATATCATGAGCTGCTTGTGAGCAGGTGCCTGGCTTTACTCAGCTTTATATCCTTAGCATCTGACACTGCATGGCCCATGGTTAGTGACTAATAAATATTTGAATCAGAACCCTTTTAAAAATTCTTTTCAAACAGGTAATATGTACTCAATATATAAAGAAGGCTTGTCTTCCCATTCCTTAGCCACTCTGCTCCTCAACCTGAAACCACTACCACTAGTTTCTTGGATTTGATAGCTTTAATGCCATCATTTTCAAACCAAGGTCCTCAGATGGTGATATTACCTGTCAGCCAGCATATTATGGAGGAAATAACCTGAGATAGAGTCCAAAGATCCAAGTCCTAGTTTGGTATTACCACTTCTTAATGTTGCCACTTAAATTTTAGAAAACTCACTTATAATCTTGGCTTTTATCTCATTTATGGAATACTCTGAGGATGATGATGGAAAATATATGTGAACATTTCCTATTAAACTGTATAATGTATTTAATATTAACAGACTTTTTTCTTTGCGTTATTAGAAATTTGTTCCTCTTTATTAGAATAAACACAGTCCTGGGTGGGTTGAGATGACTCACTAATATTTTGTGCCCTTTGTATTAAGAAAAGTATTCTCATCAAATTAAATTTAGAAATAAGACAAATTAGTCATTAATACAGTAATTTGAGATATTAAATCACTATTTTTTGTACTTAACACTGAAGTGGCCATGCTTTTATCTGTAATAGATTTTTTTTTCCAAAAAGGTGATAGCTCTTTCATAACAATTAGAATCTATTCAAAGAGGCAGGTGAAATCCAGAGAAAGGTAGAGAAAGAATTACAAGGTGTACAAAAATGTGGTTAGTAATGGCAATAGGCTATAAAACGTAGGTCTTTGATGTGATATAATAGCAACATCAAGGGGCGAGTGGGCTTTAAGTAGTCATTTTAATCTGGTAATGGATTGCCAGTCACCTGTTAGTAATGCACCTAAATCAGTCCATTTTTATACCAATAATTATTTTCCTATTGAGTTGGAAGAATTAAAAGCTTTAAAAACTCTCACCTACTTGCTCTACTATTGGCATTCTCTTTTGCCATCATGCTATTAGGAACACTTAAAGCTTATTGTAATTATTGGCTACCTCCTAGTTATAAAATTGGACTAAGTTTTATTACTTTTGTTTTTTGGGATTCTTTTAAATTTCAGATTATGAGGGTACAAACATTTTGGTTACATAAATTACTTTTGTACAGTTTGAGTCAAAGTTATTGTGTCCCTCACCTAGATAGTATCCATTGTACCTGTTAGGTGTGAATTTGCCCATTCCCCTCTCCCCCTCCCACCTGCTTTTTTTCCATTGAATTTTACTACCATATGTACACATGAGTGTTTAATCATTTACTTCCAATTTAATAGTACATGTGGTGATAGTTTTTCCATTTTTGCGATACTTCACTTAGGGTGATGATCTCCGGTTCCAGCCAGGTTGTTAAAAAAGGTATTAGTTCACCATTTTTTTTGTGTGGCTGAGTAATACTCCATGGTATAGATATACCCCATTTTATTAATCCACTCATTTATTGGTGGGCACTTGGGTTGTTTCCACATCTTTGTGATTGTGAATAGTGCTGCTATAAACATTCAAATGCAAGTGTCTTTTTTTATAAAATGCCTTTTTTTTCCTTTAGGTAAATACCCAGTAGTGGGATTTCTGGGTCAAATGGTAGGTCTACTTTTAGTTCTTTGAGGTATCTCCATACTACTTTCCATAGAGGTTGAACTAGTTTGCAGTCCCATCAACAATGTATAAGCCTTCCTTTCTCTCCATATCCATTCCAGCAACTGTAGTTTTGGGACTTTTTGATAAAAGCCATTCTGACTGGAGTTAGGTATATCACACTAACTGATGTCTCATTGTGGCTTTGATTTGCATTTCCCTGGTGATTAGAGACGTTGAGCATTTTTTCATAAGTTTATTAGCCATTAGTCTGTCTTCTTTTGGAAAGCTTCTGATCATATCTTTTACCCACTTTTTAGTGGGGTTGTTTGATGTTTTCTTGCTGATTTGCTTCAGTTCTTTGTACATACTGGTTATTAGCCCTTTATTGGATGTATAACATGCAAATATTTTCTCCCATTCTGTAGGTTGTGTATTCACTCTATTGTTTCCTTAACTATGCAGAAGCTTCTTAATTTAATTAGGTCCCATTTATTTATTTTTGTTGTTGCTGTGATTGCCTTTGGGATCTTCTTATTAAATTCTTGCCTAGGCCAATATCTAGAAGAATTTTCCTGACATTCTCTTCTAGAATTTTTATAGTTCCATGCCTTAGGTTTAAGTCTGTTATCCATTGTGAATTAATTTTTGTGAGTGAGAGGTGCAGATCCTGTTTCAGTCTTCTGCATGTGGCTATCCAGTTTTCCCAGCACTATTTATTGAATAGGGATTCTTGTCTCCATTGTATGTGTTTGTCTACTTTGTCAAAGATCAGATGGCAATATGAGGATGGTTTTATATCTGGATTCTCTGTTCTGATCCATTGGTCTAGGTCTCTGTGCCATTACCATGCTGTTTCGGTTATTATAGTATAGCTTGAAGTCTGGTAAAGTGATGCCTCCCAATTTGTTCTTTTTGCTTAAGGTTGCTTTGGCTATTTGGAGTCTTTATTGGTTCCACACAAAACGTAGAATTATTTTTTCTAGATCTGCAAAAAATGACATTGGTATTTTAATGGGGATTGCATTGAACCTGTAAGTCACTTGGATAGTATAGACATTTTAACAATGTTGGTTTTGCTGATCCATGAGCATGATATGTTTTTCTATTTGCTTACATCCTCTGTGATTTCCTTCCTCAGTGTTTCATTGTTCTCCCTATAGAGGTCTTTCCCCTCCTTGGTTAAATATATTCCTAGGTATTTTATTTTCTTTGTTGCTATTGTGAAAGGTATTGAATCTTTGATTTGATTTCTAGCTTGACAGTTGTTGCTATATAGGAATGTTACTGATTTGTGTACATTGATTTTGTAACCTGAGACTTTGGTCAATTTATATATCAATTCCAGGAGTCTCTTGGCAGAATCTTAGGGGTTTTCCAGATATAAGATCATATTATCAGCAAAGAGTGATAGTTAGACTTCTTTCCCCATTTGGATGCCCTTGATATCTTCTCTTGCCTGATTGCTCTGCCTGGTACTTCCAGCACTATGTTGAACACAAGTGGCAACAATGGGCAACCTTGTCTGGTTCAGTTCTAAGTGGGAATGCTTTCAATTTTCCCCTATTCAGTACGATGTTGGCTATGGGTTTGTCATATATGGCTTTTATAATATTGAAGTATGTTATGTCTATATCAATTTTGTTAATAGTTCTTATAAAAGGGTGCTGAATTTTGTCAAATGCTTTTTTTGTGTCTATCAAGAGGATCATATGGTCTCTGTTTTTGCTTCTATTTATGTGGTAAATCACATTTATAGATTTTTGTATGTTGAACCATCCTTGTATCTCTGGGATGAAGCCCACTTGATCATGGTGGATTTTTTTCTTTTGATATGCAGATGAATTTGGTTTGCTAGGATTTTATCGAGAATCTTTGCACCTATATTCATAAGGGATATTGGTCGGTAGTTTTATTTTTTTGTTGTGTCCTTTCCTGGCTTTGGTATCAAGGTGATATTACCTTTGTAGAGTGAGTTGGGGAGAATTCTGTCCTTCTCTGTGTTATGAAATAGCATAAGTATTTGCTATTATTTATGAGAGGTTCTCTCTGGAGGCCAGTCTCTGTTAGGGGACTCTCAATGTCACCTCCTCATCTCAAGCCAGAGGTGCACCTCATGCCCAGATTGAGCCTCTAGGCTCATATGGGCAGAAAGTCTCTCCTATAGCTCAGAAACCCACTGACTGTCAGAGATGCGAAGGAGAGAGAAACAAAACCGCTCCACCTACCCTTCTCGCTGGACTCCAAGCCTCTCGGGGGTTGATCTCTGCTGAAACCTTGCTCCTCCTTGTTCTGTTCCGCAACTTCTTCCCGTGGAGTCTCTTGAAGGCTCTGGCACTCTTCCTTCAGACCCACGTCCAATCTGTTTTTCTGTCTGTCTGTTTTTCTCTTTCATCTAAAACTTCTCCTTTTTACTGAGATGCTCAGGCAGCTGGTGTCTTCGGTCAGCCATCTTACCCTGCATGACTTTTCGTGACTCATATTCATTAGGCCCCCCTGGGATTTAAGAAAGCACCTTATAAAGCCTTCAACAGCCTTCATCTTTTTTGTATGTGTAACACATAGATGTAAAATATGTGACCATAGACATACAACCCTTTCTAAGCTCATTATGTGGTTAATTTAAAAATGGGTCAAAATTATTCTGTTTCATCAAGGTAAATATGTTCAGCCAGATGTATATTCTCAAAGTAACTTAAAACTAACAGTTTAGCTTGAACTTTTTAGAATGTTATATTAGTCAATATAACTAATATTTCCTCTAATATATAATATTTCCTCTTTTGTCTGATTGTTTGCTTTTATGGAAAGATATTTATTCTAATAAGATTTTCCTCCCATCTGTTCTGATTATACCATGAAATCATCCCATGTTTGATGGGCAGCCTGTTATGGAAATTATTGGGACATGATGACAAATACAGTGTTTAAATTTCACCACAGGACCAAGGAGGCAAGAAGGTGAGCTTTAAGAAAAGCCTTGGCTGAGAGGATAGTGCATAGATGTTATTGGCAAACCCAGTGAGAACAGTTATGAAAGTTGTATATTGTGGGTAGTCAGAAAGCAAGGTGGAGACTTTATACTGTTATAGTTGCCTAGCAACCGACAGGCGTTGCAGGATAGTCAGGGATGAGCAGGAATGTTGGTGCTGCCACTTTGGGAGAAAACGAGACAAGTGCTTGACTACAAAATTACTGTGGCTTTTTGAGGAAACATAAAAGACGTCATCCTCTCCTCTGCTTTTCGGTATCACTATGCAATACTACTTCTCTAATGTCTGTTCCTTTGATTCTGAAGCAGATCATCTTTTTTTCCCCTCCTTTGAGTTTTTTGGTGAAAATCAAATTGGATCACACACAATAAAAATAGTAGATGTCGTTGGTAAACTTGATTGCCTGGCACTGCAGCTCCTCTGAGATATTGAGATTAGTTGGTATGCCTCATGTACTTTGTCACAAATGATGGTTATCAGTACCTGCAAATGGTCTGCAAATGCTTTTCTTTAAATGTCAGAGATGATTCAAGATCATATCACTACCTTTCTTGCATTCTACTACAAGCAGACAAAAAACAGAGCATGCCTCTTTCCACACCCATGTAAGTCTCGTGAAATATCATCCCTGATAGGAAGAAGCTGAGACTCCTGATGTAGAGCCTCTAGACCAGGGGTCCTCAAACTTTTTAAACAGGGCCAGTTCACTGTCCCTCAGACCATTGGAGAGTGCGCACTGTGGGCCCGGGACGAGTCGGCTGCTAAGCAGGACAGGCAGCAGCGGCAAAAACACCCTGGATAAATGTCCTGGGCTGGCCGCATGTGGCCCGCAGGCCATAGTTTGAGGACACCTGCTCTAGACCCTTTGTGCACTGGCATTGCTCGCCACACGGTGCACCTCTGGCTTGAGATGATGAGGTGCCATTGGGAGTCCCCTACCAGGAACTGGCCTCCAGAGAGAACCTCTCATAAATAATAGCAAATACTTATGTAGTGCTTACTAGATGCTGGCTAAGTGCTTTTTTATTCTAACTCATTTAATCTTCCCAATTAGGAGCTATTAATAGATACTATTATTATCCCCATTTTAAAGATGTGAAAACTAAAGCATAGAGAGCTTAAATAATGTGTCCCCAAGCAAACTAGTTGGTAAGCTGGGAGAGCTAAGGTTTAAAACCAGGTGTTCTGGCATGAATATTCTTTCCTATGTACCAGGCACTGCTCTAGGCTTTAATTATGGGTGATGAACAAGACTTTGGGATTGGCACTGCTTAAGGTTCTGGAGGGGAACACACACCTCAGAAACTTACTGCAGCCCCCATTTCCTAAGGCAGCGACTTAACCAGTCTTCCTTCCTCCCCAGTGACACCGTCTGCTGCTGCTGGGCCAAGTCTTTCCTGTCCCTGCTCTCCAGGCCTTGCACCCAGAATGCCCCGGCTTCCTGTCCTCTGCTTTACCCCACCGTGTTGCCCACCTGGAAAGATTTTAATTTGTGCCATTCTGTCATTGTGTCCCTTGCTGAGCAAGAGGACTGTGTGGCTGGCAGTGAGTCACCTGATGCTGTTTTTTCCTTTTGTGTGCCTTGCCTCTGTGAGTTCATTCAGCAAGTGTTTGAGTGTCTATTCCATGCCAGGCTTTATGAGCTATAGTATCTAAAGTTTCAATGCTTTCCTAAAGTACTTCATCATGGTCATCCAATTCCCATTTACTAGTCAACATCTGGGCAGCTGACAAAAATGTCTTGAGCACCTTCAGTCTGTTCATACTAAACTCAGCCACATCGTGTGGCAGTAAATGCCATCCAGAGCCTGAATCGTCTGGCTCTTCTATTGTCCCACTTTGTTTTTAAGTCTCATATCATCGTTGGGTTTTTTTACTCATCTGTTCTGCCATTTGTGAATACACATTCAGTACCTATTCTGGATACTGTGCTGGGCGTATGGGCCTACCAATGTCCCTAAGCTTGGGATATTGATAACTGCATCTGCTGATCTACAGACAGCTTGTTCCATATGTAGTTAGATTATAGTGTGCTCGTTCAGGGGAATTTACACCATAGCAGCTAAGTGCATCCAGGGTACTACCGCTAATAAGCACGAGGTGGGGTTGGTTCAGGTAAGAGAGATGACTTCTGTGTGGAATAACTGGATGAAGCTTCAGGAAATGGTACCTTTTGTGCTTGATAGAGCAAGTATTTGTTAGGCTGAGAAGAAATCTTGAACTTGAAGGTTCTGAGACAAGGTGGGTTGGGGTAGGTAGAGAGATTACCTAGGCTGGCACAGAATGTTGTATAGTGAGATGGGAGAGAAGCTTGACAAGTGGACGGCACCAGGTTTGGTGGCCCTTGAGTGATGAACTTTTTATTAGGCATCACTGAATGTTTTGAACAAGGGAGCGAGATGATCAGTGTTTATTAATATTACTGATACTGTCTATTCATGGCTTTATAATTGAAATACTTTTTTCATTAGGCTGTCACATGCTTTATGAGATCTAAAGGGCACAGACAGGTACTGTTATGCCTATTTTATAAATGTAGAAACAGGCACAGAATTCAGGCTGCTCATCAAGTAAATATTAATAGTTGAACAGGAACTTGAATCCAGATTTTTTGTTTCCTCCAAGTCATATACTCTTTCTAGAAATAATTTGGGGATGGATTAGAGGGACTAAAACGAGGCAGGAAGGCTTATTGAGAGACTGATGCAAAATTCCAAACATGGGACCATAAGGTAGCAGTGGGGCATTCGCGCAGAGACATTATTGCAGGAAAGTCAGCAGGACTCAGTGACAGGCTGAAGGGAGGGATGAAGCAGGTTGCCTGTAAGTTTGTGAGCACAGCTCTCTGGGAGACTTACAGATGCTTTGTGGAGCTGGTCACCAGCCCCGAGGAGGCCACTCCTCAAGCTGTCTCAGAAGGTCGTAGCAGAAACCTATTTGCTCTGCAGCACCAATAGTTGATGCTGTTTGCTGTGAGGCTCCAGAAAGACAAGAATGGTTCCTGGTAGGCTGAGCCATGGGACCCAGGAAAACACAGGCCAGGCACCAGCCATCACAGATTTTGTGGAGGGATCAGAGGCAGAATCTTCTTCAGAAAGCCTTTCAATGTCTCTAAGGAACCTTAACCAAATGCTGACCATACGTCGGACCATTCAGTCCTACCCGGCCATATGAACGATCTACTTTCTGCAACCACACTTTTATAGACATTTGCTTCAGCTCTCTAGGCCTCTTTTCCCATCTGTAAAACCAGGGGTTGGGCTAAATCAGTGGTTTTCACACCATTCCTTGGAACTCTATATTCTGGAAACCCCTTTCAGAGGCTACCACAACAGCGGGCAGGGGGAGAAGAGTACAGGTAATTCCTGGTTCACCCTTAGACACTAGCCTTTTGTTTGCTTTTTTTGTTTGTTTTTTGTAGAGCTGGGGTCTTGCTATGTTGCCCACGCTGATCTAGAACTCCTGGCCTCAAATGATCCTCCCATGTCAGACTCCCAAAGTTCTGGGATAATAGGCATGAGCCATTATGTCCGGCTTGTTTGCTTTAAATATTTCCTTTGAACAAAGCTGCTCCATTAGTTTCTGCAAGAAGGCAAGGGTGGTGATATGACCTTGAATCATCTCTAATGTAGATTTAAAAAAAAAAAATTAAAGATCATTATAATAGATCACCTCCACAGCCCATTCTAACATTTCATAGTTCTGTTAAAAGTGTTAATACTTTCCATGCCTTACCTTTGTGTTGTGCTTTACAACCATGAAGCACTTTCACCCAGATTATTTAATTTATTCCTCATTATAACCCAGTGCAATGAGCAGATGGTATAAAATCTGTATTACAGGTGAAGAAATTGGTGACCAAAGTATGTAACCGCAACGTAACAGCTAGCTAAAAGCAAGCTCAAATCTTAAAAGTCTGTTGCTCTTTTGAAGTCCTTGTGTTTATTGCCTTTCCACCACAGGAGATAGACCATTTTCAGTAGACTATTTTCAGTAGAAAATAGTAAGCAGTTTTTGGTTATCACATTGGTTACTATTAAATACCTACTGGAATTCTTTGATGTAATGTTCTAAATACCAATTTTGACCTGAAATTTGGAAAGCAGTTTTTGATCCTGCTTGACAGTAATTGTTGTCAGTTTGGATTCTTGATGCTGATGTGATGGCTTCTAAAGTTTTTAAAATTCCATTTGTGAGATCAAGGATAGATAGATCCTTTTACAGGCTATGTCAACAGCGAGGCTGGACTAAGCCATGGAGCACAAAGCCTCCATTCATAGTTCATTGTGGATATGAAAGACTTTGCATGGGAATGATCATACTCTTTTGACTGAGGAACAAAGTGGGCTTGCAAATAAATTTGTCTGCATCTCTTTGGTGATTAGTCAGAATTTATACTTGCAAAAGCCCATACCCAAGTATCTAATCTTGTGTCGTACCCTGCTCTTGCTTATCTGTTTGAAAACATGCATCATAATCGTTTTCATTTGTCTTTTTCTGCTGGCATTTCTTTTTTAATACATTATCTATAAAAGATGATACCCACCCTTGAAACACAGCTAATGTGTTGCATCCTCTTTGGTACTTAATCTCACAGGATGGTTCAACATGTGCATAATTGGTTTAATTTTAACCATGCTACTACATTCCTGGCACTTTGTCACTCATCTGTATTAAAAATTGGGGGACATATCTATATCAATATCTATATTAAATTAGGGGACATGTATCTACGTTTTGTAAAGGAAATCCTCTTGAATTTTCCTGGCTATTCTTCCATATAGTCAATAATAACTTGTCTTGTTTTAAGAAAATAAAATGATGATATTTTATTGAGGTTATATTAAAATTATAAATAATTTAGTCCCTTGCCTTTTTTCTTTATATTAATAGTTTATTACTTTTTAAAAACTATTTTTTTACCAGATTAGGTTTACAGAAAAATTGGGAAGTATGGAGAGTTCCCATATGCCCACTCACTCCTCACCTTTTCCCTGTTGTTAGTATCTTGCTACACTTTATCAGCCAACATTGATACCTTATCATTAACTAAAATCCATAGTTTATATTAGGATTCACTCTTTGTGTTGTATATTCTTTGGACTTTAACAAATGTGTAATGATGTATCCACCATTACAGAATAGTTTCACTGCCCTAAAAATCTCCTATGTTTACCACCTATGCATCCTTCCCTCCCTCTCCCACCTTGCACCCGAAGCCCGGGCAACCGCTGATCTTTTTACTGTGCTTCAGAGTTCTGCCTTTTCCAGAATGTCCTATAGTTGGAATTACAGTTTGTAGTAATTTTCAGATTTTTTCCTTTTGCCTAGCAATATGTATTTAAGTTTCCTCCATGTCTTTTCATGGATTGTTAGCTAACTTCTTTTTAGCACTGAATAATATTCCATTGTCTAGATGTACCACAATTTGTTTATCCAGTCACCTGCTGAAAGACATCGTAGTTGCTTCCTCATTTTGGCAATTATGAGTAAAGCTGGTAGAAACATTTGTGTTCAAGTTTTTGTATGGACATACGTTTTCAACTCTTGGGCCAATACCAAGAAGCATGGATCACATGGTAAAAGTATGAGTTGTAAGAAACAGCCCAACTGTCTTCCAAAGTGACTGTCACTTTGCATTCTCACCAGCAGCGAATAAGTTTCTGTTGCTCCACAGTGTTGCCAACAGTTGGTGTTTGTCAGTGTTCTGGGTTTTGACCATTTCTGAACTGTATCCTTCATAGTTATTTTATTGAAGCCCTCTTTCTGGCAATAAACTCTCTGATTTGTTTTTCTAAAACTGCCTTTGTTTTTGCCCTCAATTTTGAGTGATAATTTAACTGGATTTAAAATTCTAATTGGGCAGTTATTGTCTCCCAGTTCTTTACAGTTTTTTTTCCATTGGCTTTTGAACTTATTTGTTGCTGTTAGGAAGTTGCCATCTATAATTATTGTTTGTGGAAAATCTATCTTTTCTCTCTGGCTGCTTTTAAGATTTTCCTTATCTTTGGTGTTCTTCAGTTTAACTAGAATGGATAAATAAGTATGGATTTATTTTTATTTAGTCTTAACACTATATATTGTATTTCTTCAATATGAAGATCTGATTATTGAACCATTCAGTAAAATTATTGGCTATTATCTCTTAGCATATTGACTCTCACCCTTTTTTACTTCTCTTTAACTGTTATTAGATGCTTGTTAGATCCTCATTCTATCTTCAGTGTCTTACTTTCCACCTCTTCACCTCTGAGTTGCATTCTGTCTAATTTCTTCAGATTGCTCTTCTAGTTCATTACTTTTGTTTTCAGCTGTACTTAATGTATTATATTATTCATTAGTAGAGTTTTTAATTTCAGTGACTGTTTTTCACTTTTGGACCTTCTAAGATACCATATACTTAACAGTTTAGAGCTTAGACCAGAGTCAGGCAGCTTGAGTTCAAATTCTTGTTCTGCCACTTATTACCTGTAAAAACCTGTAAAACCTTGGACAAATTACTTGAGTTTTCTCATCTGTTATATAAGGTAAATAATAGTATAGATATCTAATAGTTTAGAATGAGGATTAATACAGTAAGAATATGTAAAGAAATTAAAACACTGCCTGACAGGTAATAGGTGCTGTGTATTGGCTGATATTATTATCAAATTTGCTTTTTTTTCTTGTTACATGATTTCTTTTGTATTTCTTTTACTTTCAAATCATTTCAGATACACTTATTTTTAAGTTATCTAATTGATCTATCCATCTGAAGTTCTTGGAGTTCTAAACCTATTTTCCATTATCTTTTGCTCATGTTAGATTTGGATTATTTTTTCCTATGTTTTGAAATTTGGGGTTATGAGTGTCTGTTCATTGAGGCTTTAACTATAAGGATTCTTTGTGACTTGAGTGGATCTTTGTACCTCCAGATAGATTTTGTTTCTGCCAGTCTCATTAAGAACCTGGAACCAATGTCTATGTAACATCATGTTGAGATATCAGGTAGAAGAAAAGGCATAACCAGAGAGGATGAAAGAAGCAAGCAAGCAAGCAAGCCAAAATGTAGCAGAAAATAAGGAAAAAATACTATATTTCAATTAAGCCTGTGGAGTGGGGAACAGTTTCTTATAGTGGAAGTCACATGCTACTGAAAAATTGAGTAAGGTTAGGTCAAAGATATCTATGTTACTTATGAAACTTATTTTCAGTCCATAAAACAAGAGCTTAAGGGTAATAAAAAAAACTTATAGTGAATGCAAAATGAAAGGTAACTTATGCAGTGTCTGTGTGTTTGTGGCAGGCACACAACCATGGAGCTGTAGGAAAAGGGCAACAGCAGTGTTGCCTGGAGTCATCGTTTCCCCCTCACACACAGCTGCTCAGTCTACATCTACTCCTACATCCACTGTTAACCTTCTGTTTCATTGCATCTGTCTGTGAATGTGTCTGTCTCCCCAGCCCTGATCTTCTAGAGATATGGTGGACAAAACCTCAACCTGTAAGTTGTCTGTGTACTCCTTGTGTAGCTGCTGCCTAGACTAAGTAATTAACGATGAAATATTTTATCAGTGGACACTTGTTCCCATAATAGCAGTCATCCTTAGGGACTCATGCATCTTCTAACAGAAACATAAAAGTGAATCCAATTAGCTGTTCTAACAGGTGCCCAAGCCAGCAGTGACAATGACAGCTGCTGTGGTTACCAAAGTTTAGACTTAGAAAGATACTTGGAAGGTCAGGCATGGTGGCTCACGCCTATAATCCTAGCACTTTGGAAGGCTGAGGTAGAAGGATCACTCGAGCCCAAGAATTCAAGACCAGCTTGGGCAATAGCGCAAGACTCCATCTCTACAAAAAATAGGAAAATGAGCCAAGCGTGGTGGCACGCACCTGTAGTCCCAGCTTCTCAGGAGGTGGAGGCAGGAGGATCACTTGAGCCCAGGAGTTTGAGATTGCAGTGAGCTATGGTGACACCTCTATACTCTAGGCATTCTAACTCAGATGACAGAGCAAGACCCTGTCTCTAACAAAAGAAAGAAAGAAAGAAAGAAGGATGGATGCATGGAGCAGAGTTTGGTCCAGAGATCATCTTCATAGCTCCCCCATCCTTTCTCGTACAGCTATTGTTTTCCCAGTATGTTATCATGAACATCCATACAAGTAATCCTAAGTGGTAGAATCCCAGTGAAAATCAGGGATTTTATCTTAGGATCAAAGTATGTACCAGAGGGGAGTTCCCTAGTTAATGTGAACGTGGGTGTCTAGTCTGATCATTGTGGACTCTTGCCTGGAAATGGAATTTTGATTTCATAGGCTAACAGTCCTCATTCTAGAGACAGGAACCGAAAGCCCAGGTAGAAGAGTGGCTTAAGGAGTCACAGTTAGTAGAGGAAATGAGACAAAAACCTCTACTCCTGATTCAGGGTCCAGGGCTCTTTTCTCAACATTTGCCTGCCTTTCTTCTCCATGTACCTTCCATGTCATTCCTATGCTCTCTTGAGATTTCCTTTAGGGATTTTTCATTATATGTCATCAAGTTTGTTGTCAAAAACTTAAACTTTGGGATGAAATTTTCGTAGTGTGGACTGAGGTCAAAAGCGTAATTAGCAGCCATGCCCATAAGCTGTGGCAGAGTACTCTACACCACTTATGCTCCTTGTAGGCAAGGGTCCTAATACGCTGCCTAATTAAATAACTGGCCATTAGTCAGCTTAGTGCCTTATTCAGTTCAGGTTGCTATACAAAGGAGCTTATAAGCAACAGAAACTTATTTCTTATAGTTCTAGAGACTAGAATTTCAATACCAGCATGGTTGGGTTCTAGTGAGGGCTCTCTTCTGGGTTGCAGACTGCTGACTTCTCATTGTATCCTCACATGGTAGAAAGAGGGCAAGGCAGCTCTCTGGGGTCTCCTTTATAAGGGTACCAGTCCCATCCATGAGGGCTCCATCTTCATGACTTAATTACCCCCCCAAAGGCCCCGCCTCCTATTACCATCACACTGAGGGGCTAGGATTTCAATGTATGGATTCTGGGGGAACATGAACATTCAGTTCATAATACTTGGTAATGGGTCAGCCTGGCTAGGCTGAACCACGTTTTCCAGAATTCCTTATATGTTTCTGATTAGGGTGGACCCCAAGGGAGATTCTTATGAGAGATTTGGAGGGCCAGTGTGAAGCAGCAGCCATATTATAACTCAACATACAGGTCACTGTGTGCTGGCTCACCTCGTTGGCATGAGGAAGCAGCTGGATCTTGTGTCCTCCGCTGGGTCCTCTGGCTTCTCCAATGCCTGGCCTCACCAGGTGTATATGTTTAGCTCTGTGATGAAGGCCCTGGCTTCTGCAAGATACCCACACCCTCAATGCCAGAGGCAACAAAAACCATCATGGGTTTCTGTCCTCATGGGCTTTGGCTCATGCTTGTGGTCCTAGCTGGTTACTCTCCACTTCATGTCCATCCTCCTGGCTTCTGTCTGTCCTGGAGACTTCCAGCTTCAGTAGCAGGGCAAAGATGACAGCTTATGAAGACTTTAACCAGCTCCCACAATTACGTGATAACAGATTCCTGTAAATATATTATCTCCTAGTTGTAGTTCTGTGATTACTGTGGCTGACACACCTCTGTCCCCTAGAAGCTACTGTTTAATCATCATTACTTTATTAGTGGCCTGGGCAGAGTTTCTGATGGATGGTAGAACATGAGACATCCAGAATCCTACCCTCTAGAATTCTCCATCTCACAGAATAGCCCTGTACAGGAAACAATCCATAGTAGATTAAATATTCCACCTCTCTTTAGTGACGAAGCTTCAGTCAGTATCCAGCAACAACAACGAGAATAAACCACAGCACTGGGGGGAGAAATAGCCCAGTCCAGGAGACAGAAGAAAGATGGAGGAATGAGGGCAGGGGCAGCAAGGTGGTAGAAATGAGCTCTCAGCAGAAGCCAAGACAGGCAGAGGACAGTGGATCCTGTGTGGAGGAGGACAGAAGCTGGAACTCTTTTGGAATTTCAGGAGCAAAAGAGTCCTGTGGTGTCACTGCCTCATGAAAGGTGTGTGGGTGCTTTTGCTGTAGATGCTTGTCTATACTACCCCATACCCCATACCCCACACACAGCCGCAGGGTAAGAGTTTGGAAATATATACCCCATTCTCCTGGCTGCCCCAGCTGCTACTGATTCAAACTATTATGTGACAAATGTGAAAAATTTAAAGATGATAGATATCTCAAGGAATATTTATTTACCGACCTGCAAGTGACTTTCAGTCTCTCAATATTCAGGATAGACTTTTTAAGGTTCCAAATGCTTGAAATTCTGTTAGAACCCAAGTACAATGGAGAGATTAGAGGAAAGCAACTGGAGAGGTATCCTCATGGTCTCCATTGAACTTTACTTTGGAATAAGCCTTCAAATCTTGGAATGGTGAGAAACCATGACTAGTGAGGAACGAATGAGAACAGTTTTCCAAAGGTACCTCTGGGCTGTAGTATGATGATGCCGACAGTGAAGAGTTACCCAAAAGATGATAGTCTAGAAGATGAGAAAAACTTTCATAGGAAGACTACTTGCACCTCACACTCACTGTTTAGTTTTGCTGTTAGACCTCTGTCTTTGCCCAGGAGATCACCTTTTTTGCTTTTAGGTGAGAGACCTAAAAGCAAGCTGTGACCTTGGGCTTTTAAATAAAACATTTTTCCTAGAGTCATCCCAGTTTACTGTAAACATCCGACTGCCTCTCCATTTAAATCTCTGTGATACATCACAGTGACATTCATAATTGTGGCCCTTGTGCATCAAAGGAGGGTTCCCTACCCTCAATATGGTCCATTTAAGAAGGCAGGAAGGGTCTGTAAATACACTTTTTTTTTTAATGAGCTTAATCACTTAACTTAAGAGTTTTCCTTAACTCTGATTTCCACATTCTTCCTTCTGTTTCCATAGAACCCTTAACAGAGATCATTCTTTTCATCTTACTGGTAAATGTTTTTGTTTGACTCTCCCATTCCAACAGACAGCAATTCCAGCACATACCTCAGTAAAATACTTGATGCATCAATGAATGAATCTTGAAATACTCGGTCATTCACAAAGTCAGGCTTTAAGGGTTCTGAATAGCTAAGGTTTTACTGTTTTGTTTTTATTATTTTTATAGAATTATAGGGTACATGCAGATTTGTTACATGGATGTATTGCATAGTGAAGTCTGGGCTTTTTGTGTAAACCTCCCCCAGTTAGTTACCCAGTAGATAATTTCTCATTCCACACACCCCCCTCCCACCCTTACTATATGTTGTAAAAAAAAGAAATAGAATTTGGGTGAGCCTAATTGGAAAAAAAGTTTATGGAGAGTTTATGTTAATCACTAGAAGAGAGTTCTCTGCTGCATTTGCTGTAAAAGAGAGTCTGTAAAGCCCTTGCCTCAATACTTAGTCATCTCCACTCCTGAGCATCCTGGTGTGTGTCTTGTCACCTCCTGTGTGGGCAGTTCCGAGTTTCCTTCCTCCAGCTGCACCATGTAATTTTTTAGCTACAACTCTTTGAACATATAAAACATTCTAAATGCATCATTTCTTTCCAGATACAAATACCAATCTAGTGCCCTCAGAGCTGTTTTCTTTAGATTCAAAGTAGAAATTACCACTAACTGGCCAAAAAAAAAAAGAAAGAGAGAGAGAGAAAGGAAATATGAAGCTTAAGATACTACTGTGTAAGATAATATTAACATAGTTTTTTACTTAAATGCTACTTTTATAAACAATAAAACTAGAAATCCTGGCTACACCAAGGTCATGAAACGGAAAAGGGTTTTAAACAGAAAAACCCTACAGAAAGATAATTATTTTAATAGCTGCCCCCGGGAATATGCAGATGAGGGTAAAGCTATCCCAAATTAGCAATTAGATAAATCTCAAGGATTATAGTACAGCAGGATTTAAGT
The DNA here is from genome assembly GCA_008086735.1 of Cheirogaleus medius. Classification (NCBI taxonomy): domain Eukaryota; kingdom Metazoa; phylum Chordata; class Mammalia; order Primates; family Cheirogaleidae; genus Cheirogaleus; species Cheirogaleus medius. The sequence goes on along the minus strand of VBSM01001979.1, from coordinate 11,217,783 downwards.
TCCCTTTTCAAAAATGCCATAACTCTACTAGAAACTGAATGAACGTGATTGCTTCAATGTATTTTTTTTGACCAATGCTCTTGCAGCTGTGCAAGTTTGACCCACACTGAGATGCCTCACTGAGTCAGCCCTTTCTGCATCCTTGTCTCTGCAGCGCAAATCTGTCCAAAGCCGCCTGGGGAGCATTAGAGAAGAATGGTGCCCAGCTCATGATCCGCTCCTACGAGCTTGGAGTCCTTTTCCTCCCTTCAGCATTTGTAAGTTTCTCTTCCAACTGGCTCGTTGGTCACCTGTGAAATGAATTGGATTCTCTTCCTTTAGTTGCAATGGCCTGACCAAGGTCAGCAGGTAACAGAGTCAGGATTCTTAACCCAGGGCCTGTGCTCTTAACCACCAGTCTGTGCTCATGAACTTATTGAACACTCACTAATCTAGGTACAGCTGGATACTGCTCTCAAGGCATTGTGCTTAATTAGAAACTGACAGTAGTGCTTCGGGTGAAGTTAACAATATTTAGGTAAATATTGTGAACCATGATGTGAAGGTTTATCACAAGGTGGTTAATAACAAGCCACCAAAGGAATGGCCCAGCCAAGCACAAGACATTTTAGGAGGGGTTATTGATTGATTGGAAGATGCAGTTAGGAAGCAGGAGAGGTTGTTGTGGGTATTTGAAGGATGCCTAGGATTTAGGGTGCATGTAGAGAGGTGGAAATGGCATTGCACCTGGAAAGGAACTGGCAAGAGCATAAGCTGGAAGCAGAGAAGCTCGCATCATCAGCTGGAGTTCAGGGGATCACAAAGGATGCGTGCTTCTTGCCATGTGAGCCCCCTGGAAAGGCACCGTGTTGCAAACTGTCTCTCGGGATGTCCAGCACAGCCAGCTTGTCTCCCAGCTTTGGAACCGCTTGAGGTTTCTGCAGCCAAACACTCGAGAAGAAGTGGCTGGCTTACCCCTAGGGACTGGGTTGTACAAACTCTATTTCTTTAAACATGAGAATGACACTTGGGCCAGAGAGACATTCCCTCTGTGAGAGGTGGAGAGGCCCCAGGATCTCCCATCCCACCTCCTCACACTCACTCTTGACGCATGCTCAGAATTGCCCACATGATGAGCTGGCTAATGCTTTTTTCTCCTTTTACTTTTTTACGGCTTGCTATAGTTGAATTTATGATAAACACATGTGACACAACTCTGTCGTGAACCACTTTGACTGGACCAGAAGATTTAGCTAAGGGGTGCTGTGTGCTTGTCACTAGACTGAAATCTGGACCCACATGACACATGGGAATTTGGTCTTCAGGCACGCTGGAGAGCACCTTCCCTCCCAGGGCCCTGACGTTGTCCACTGTTTCTCTTCTCACACCAGGCTCAGGTGAAGAACTCTTTCCTCCCTTTCTCCTCCCCTTCCAGTCTTTATCAGCTCTTTTCCTTTTCATCTAAGAATTTCGCTACAAAACCATGTAACTGGCCTCATTTGCAGGTGGTATCATAAGATTTCAGCACGTTTTGTCTCTCTCCTACAGAGTAAAAACAAAGCAGATCTACATGTTGTTTGCAGATAAACATTTCAAATTCCACAGCCCTGTAAGGTAGATGCTTTTACCCTGTCTTGTAGATGGGATTCCATAGCCAGAGGGGAGATCCAGTTGCCAAACCTCAGTCTTCTGACTGATCCCTCCTGTGATCTTTCAGCTTTGTCACAGCTCCTGGGAACCAGTGAAGTCACAACACTGAGATAGCAGCATTCAGTAAGTTGGTGTGATTATAGCGACTGTGGCTTTAAACTGAGGCTGGAATTATCTCCCAGTAATAACTTAAATAATGGAATAAATTCCATGTCACTCTCATTTGACTTTTGTTGTCACCATTTGCAAAAATCTAGTCTTTTGTGACTGTTCTAACCTGATCTCTGATCATGAAAATGGAATAAGAAAGAAATATGTTGCCCTTCCAGGTCCTCTAGACCTCTAAAGCTACTAATTTTTCAGATATCTTTCTCTGTACATTAGAGAAGGCCGATTGAGAAAAAAAATGACAATAATCATTAGAATCTCCAAACTGACTTTATACTGGGCTCTTATTTCTATACTTTTGGAATAAGAAAGGAGCCCCACTATAGCACGTTCTAGGTAGAATAGAGGTTCCATGATTTTAAAAGATCAGCAGGCAAGAATATAAAAAACAGATTCCACCCCTTCTGTGCTATACCAGCAGATTCAAGAGCTGGACCCTAATTAGGGTGATATGTAGTTAACATAGTACGATGGTAACAGATTCTCCAACAGTCAGTTTCTTGGCATGTCTCGGGATTACAGAGCCTGAAACAGTACTTTCCAGCATGTTTCCTGCACAACACTGATGAAGACCCACAAACTGCACCTGTCTTGCCATCAGCCATTTTCTCATTTGGTTGGGTTATCTGTGTCCTCCAGTGAATCATAAGTGACTTTTGGCAAGGTGCTGTAATTAGGTATTGTGGACAATATGCAGAAGTGTTTTGACCTTGCTCTCCCCAGGAGCTAATAGTCAAATTGGGCAAGGTAGATGCAGAAGCCAGATAGGGACCCTATATGTGAGTAATAAGAGACATCCTAGGTGTGACTGAGTGCTGAGACATAAGGGAGGTGTCTAGCCTGAGTGAGCAGAACCCAGAGGACTAAAGGGGGCATTCATGTTCTTTTGGTTGTGTTTTATAGAAACCAACTTGAGCCCACAAAAGGAGAGAGTTTATTGAAAAGATGCTGGGGAAGTGTCATGGCATCAGAGGAATCGTTGAACAGCTGAGACTTGGGAGGGAGGGTGGAGGCCCACTCCTGGGGGCCTCAGTGGTGACCTCCTCTCTGGGTTGCTTGCTGCCACTGGCATGGCTCTGTGGCTCCAGTGCTGGCCATTCAGAGAAGCATTGTCAGGTTTTTGCGTTACAGGAGACTTTGTCTTTAAGCAACTATATCACAACATCTACGTTGCTTACTGTTATGCGAAGCTTCTGGAAAAGTAGTAGACCTTTGCTTGGCCTTCACAGAATTAACATTTATGGTTTTGACTTTGAAGACAACCCAAAGATCTATGCCATGAGGTGATTTGTCATTTTGTTGAGTTTATGTGGGCACAGGAATGCGATGCTTAGCTGTGAAGGAGAGGCTGCCCAGCAGAACAACTCGGTGTTTCCTTCCTAAAAGTATATCCCAGTCTCGTAACTGAACATTCCAACAGCCTGGGATTGGCTTCCTGGACGCTCAGTTCACTTCCATAAGCACCCTGTGCCTCCTACTGGGGATAGGATGAAGTATGAGATGGAATCTTCATTCTTGGGAAATTCATGGGAACAGACGCAAGTTGTTACAGTATGTGACAAGATCTAGGGGTGTGGGGCCTTTAAAATATAAGGGCTCTGAGAAGAGAGGGAATATGTTATCTGCCTGGGGGACTTGGGAAAGGCTTCTTTAAGGAGGTGACATTCGATCTGGGTTTTGAGAAATGAGCACAGGCTTAACCCACCATCAGGAGAGTTGAGGCTTCCAGACAGAGATAACGGTACATGTTATATCTGGGACAGAACAAACAGTTCCATGTGCCTGGAATGGGGACAGGGTGTGGGGCATGGGCCATGAGAGAGAGGTTGGAATCCTGACATGAAGGAGATTAGGGTTGGCCTTGGTCCCACTCGGATAGTAGGAAGCCACCAGTTTTCTAAGCAGGGTTAGTAGTCTCATCGGGCCAGTTTGCAGAGAATTTGAATCTTATAAAGTATAATTCTTAAATTGTCATTATAATTTATATTATTCAAAAGGTACTTGAGGATACATTGCAAATATCAAAATCATCATTTGGACCACACTATTTTAAAAATCTAATTGTTAATTACTATTACCATTCACCCCACTGTCCTAGTCCAAGTGCAGAAATCATCTTTGACAACTCTTTCATCCCCATATCTAGGTAGCAGCCAAGTCTTGTCATTTCTGACTCCTTAATGCTGCTTGATAATCTATCCCCTCTGGCCATCCATGCAACCACTGCATGCAGGGCATGTCAACTCTTACTGTCATAGCTCCCACCTCACCTCCTCGTGGTGTTCCTCAGCCTGCTGCCAAAATGGTCTTTGTAGACCACAAATCTGGTTACATTACCCACCTGCTTCAAATCCTGTAAGGTAGAATGCAGGCTCCTTGGCATGGCATCCTTTGTAAGCTGACTCTTGACTACCCAGGCCTCACCCTTGACCTCTCATTCCTGGTACCTTGTGTTCCAGCCATGCAGAACTCACGGTTCTCCCTGTGGGCCAGGTCCTCCCTGCTAGCCAGCCCTGACCTGCATTGGGAATGGCACCTTTACATCCCCACCTCCACCTACTGCACTTTACTCCAGGCACCCCTCTGCACCCTACAACTTTCTAGAACCTGGGACACATCACACTTCCCACTGTATCATGACCACCATTGATTTGTGTTTCTCCTTGATGAGATTGAGCTGCTTTCCTATGAGTCATGTGGGAGGCTTTTAGTAAATGTTAGTTGATGTTGTTTCCTTTAAGTTCCTAGAGTACACATTGCCCCATACTAAACAGTGTGAAGGGAAATGTGCAAAACAGTGTCGGTGGAGTCTGCATTTGGTCCAGTGGCTGTTGTGTGTAGTAGGTACTTAAATATGTTCATAAATCATGTTGTAAGCAATTTGCAGCATGGAATAGCCCATCTGTAGCTGTCTTGTTGAAATTAAAATACACCCTTAGGAACCTATTGTAGTACTTAAAAAATGGCAGTCCCTATATATTCATTTAATAAATGTCTATATTATAATCTTAAAATATTTACTGATAATGCAGTTTGTCAATAAATGAGGACTGATGTTATTTCTTTTTTTAGGTTTCCCTCATCAGTACTAGCAAGACATGGCTTTTAATGTTTTTAGTTACATATTTGCCAAATAGACTTAATACAAAATTTTGTAGTCATCCTCTGACTGGACATCATCCAGAATTCAGTTCCTTGAGATCAGCCCACCTTTGTGCTTCTTGGGCGGAACTCTGTGTCCATAACACCCACATTTCTGAGTTATCAGCAACTGGAGTTGCCACTTTTGTCCTTCACCAGTGGACCGTGTCATTCACTGTGTTCCAGAATGCTGACTGGAGGCCATTGTTGCAAACAGTCAAGTTTAGCATCCAGAATGGTACAGTGTCGAACACTGCAGAAGCCTCACCTAGAAGGAACCCTGCAGTTCTCTACTTCCCTGAAGCCATGATTAGGACCTATCACTCAGCAACCCAGTGGCCATGTGACATGACTCTCCTGTGGCCTAAAAACTATAGTGGATAGAGAGCCAGCATTTCCCATTCATAGTAAAGATGCCATTTGAAATCTCTGGAGGCTCATGAGTCCCTGGCACTACTTGTTCCAATTAAATGAATGAATCCAGAAATACATCCTTTTGAGATCAAATTAACTTGCAATTAGAACAAGTTATCAATAGCTTTCCTTTTGATTAAGAACACTTTGAAGAGCTTTGGAGATTAATGTCAAGGTACCTTTGACTTTGTGTGCCCAGCACTTTAGTGATGTTTGGTTCGTACTAGGTGCCTAATAAAAGTTTGTTGATTTAAATCAAAGACCTTATTCTTTGAAGTCTAGTATCACCTTATCAATTATAATGTTTTCTGGGTTGTCCCTTTACTTTCCGTGTATTTAACTTTTAAATTAGACTAACTCATTAAGGTTCAGAAAATCTCAATATAGGAAAGATCTGAGGATTTTAAAGAATAATAGCTATGTTCCAGACCCTAAGGCATCTGTGTGTCTATCAGGGAATTATAAGTATTTCTCTTTGCACTTTATTCCTTTTGGTGTTTATTAAGCACATACTTTGTCAGATACTGAGTAGGCCCTGGGCTTGAGCTTGCCTAACGCATTGTGGCTAGAACGCCTCCTACCACTGGGAATAATGCATGTAACCATCTGAGAAGCCTAGAACAACATCCAGTACTGTTTCCTTCCAGATGAAGGTGGCCCAAGTGGCCCTGTGCTTGTCTTAAAATGAGACACATCTCAGCCTCCTCTAAGCCCCAGATTCACTTGCTCCTGCGTAGTGGGTTCCCTCTTTTCCATGGTCAGAATCAAAAGTGCTTCAATCAAATCTCCAAAAAGTCAAGTCTCTACTCTCTCTTTTCTCTGTCCTGGTTAAATGATTTTATTGTCTTTTTGTTGTCTAAAATGGCGTATGCCACAGGTATATGCTCTCTATGGCTGTGGTTGGAAGAACTAAAAAAATTTACAAGAGCCACCACCTTAACCCTCTCCTTGTCCTCCCTCCCTGCACCACCTCCACCCCCTGCCTTGGCCCAGCCCATCAATTGTGGGCTCCCAGGGTTTCCCAGGAGGCCACAGCTGGGGAACACTGTTTCATGTGGCTTTCTTGGTAACTCTGATGTTCTCCCATCCAGCTAACAAAGCCACAACCGTAGCATTCTGTTCCTTCCTCTCACCTGTCCAATCTCATCTGCCCTGACAAGAATTCCGCTGCCTGCTCCTGCAGTCATCTCCCTCCCCTGGATTAACTGACTCTCTTTCCCCATCTCAGCTACTACTCTGCTTCTGGAGCTGCGTTTCCCCCACATGTCAGGGTCTGTGTTCCTCTGCCCTTAAACCTTCAGTGGCTCCCCTTGGCCCATGAGACAATGTCCAGATTCCTTTGTGTGACGTCAAGGTCTGCTGTGAGCTGGAACAGCAAGCCTCCCAGCCTCCTTTCCTGTCCTCTCTCCTCACACCCCTGGGCTTCATCTCCCGCAAGTGCTAGTTAGCATACTGTGTGTAGGCTGTGGCAGCCACTGCCCCTTGCTAGTGTGATCCTGGGCTGCTGCTCTTTGCATCAGAGACACTGAAATAACTTGGGAAGAGATAGAATATGGGAGAACACGAGAGATCCCAAGGACCAAGAAAAGGGACTCTCCCAGAATACATGGTTTGAAAATTTGGGACCTCAGATCTATAGTAGCCAAATTGGCAAAAAGAAAATGGACTTTGAAGTGAGACAGACCAGATTTGGGACCCTGCTTACGAGCTGTGTTAGACTTGGCCCCGTTATTCTCAGCTGTACAATGTGGAGGGTGTAATAGCCAACTCAGAGTCACATGAGAATTGAGTCATGACCTGTGAAGTGTTGAAAAGAGTGCCTGGTGCTTAGCAAGTGCTCGGCAAGGGTTGATATTAGCAGTAGCAGCAACAGCACATAAACCACACAGTTCCACAGAAGGTTGAAAGCAGAGGCTGATACTCTGTGAGCTTTGAATTAAAATCTTGATGTCACTTGTATGATGTTGTGGTCTTTTTCCCCTTCTGAACTGCACTCTACCACACTCAAACAGCCCTTTGTTTATCAAAAACTCATCCTTTAAAGCCCTGTTAGGTTTACACTTCTCCACAAAGCTTTTCCTAAGTCCCTATCTGGAAATAACTTCAGTAGTTGATTGTGCACTGCCTTGCAAGAAAAACATGCCACCACCTTTCTGAAATTCACTTCCTTGTCAGTTAGTTCATCTTTGATTAAGTGTACTCCTTCTGGCAAGTTCAGCTGCTATCACTGTTTTACCCAGGAAAACCTGATGCCTTGTGTAGGGTTTTACCGCTTGAGGTTGCTACTTAGATAGCTGCAACTAAAAAAAATAAATTACTTCTCTAACTGAAATTGGAGCATGCTTCTTGTTCTCTATGATTGAGCTAAGCTGCTAAACCTAAATCATCACAACGATAAGCAGTTATTTCACTCTCAAAGCTGATGAAGGGAAAAGCCAGCAATTTCTCGTGTGTGATAGATGTCCACCCTCTCACCTGGTGCTTTATAAATGTATTGTCTTAACTGTCTTTTATTTATCTGTGCCTGGGAGGGTGCCTTCCTCTGTTTTGTAAAATGCCAAATGATACCACTGTGATATATAAATGATGATAATTAGAAGACAGCCTCAAATTATTTGACATCCAGATTGAAGAGAAAAGTGGTACTTTTTTTTTATAATACCCTAGAATTTGGATCAGAAATGGCATTCAATAAAAAAAGCATATTGGTTCCTGTCAGACAGGGATAGCTCAAACCTTCCTAGATCTGAGGTCAGACACCACAGAATGGAGCCACAGAATAAGGCATGTAGTGCATCAAGATCTGGGTCCAGGCCATAAAGAACCATAAGGCATTGCTATGACACATTTGAAAATATCAGGATTAAGGTAGGAGCTGAAGAAGGAGCTCATTTTTTACCTGAAGCTTCATAAAAGTATTTAATAATCATTAAATTGGCATCACTTCCCAAACTCTGTCCTCTTTATTTTTAAAAATATCCAAATGCCAGGGTTTCCAGAATTTGGCTCATCCTGACTTGGCCTGCCTTAATATTAATATTGACTCTTAAATTTTCAAAGAATTCTTCCTTTGTCATGGCTCCTGGTGGTGAATGTGGGACCATTTGTTTGCTTGGCAGAAAGAACCTAGGACCAAGAATCAGAAAAGCAGGGTTCAATTTCCAGCCTTACCACTTTTAATAGCTGTGTGGCCTTGGGCAACTATTTAATCTCCAAATATGTTTCCTCCTCTTCAGGGTCACACCTGAATGTATTTACTGTTGTACTGGTTTATTTCCTGGAATACTTACCATGTTCTAAATAACTTGTATAGCCTCGCAATAGCCCTATGAATTAGGTGCAATTATCCTCACTTAATAGATGAGGAAACCAAGGCCCAGAAAGGTTAAGTAACATGCTAGAGTCACACAGCAAGTAAGCAATCTATGAACGTGAGGGTATTAAGAGTTTCCTCAGATCCAGAATGTGTCAAAGGTAGGATGTGAGGGAGGGATTTCAGTGCTGAGGAGCTGGCCCAGCTGCCCTCCGTGTCTTCCCCATCCCTCCTCTGCATTAGTGCTTACGGTCCCCAACCCTCAGGGTAGCGGGCTGTGCATCACTGCCTCAGCTCCATGCTGCCCCCACCCCCACCCCCAACATCCTGTGGGAAAATTGCCTTCCATTAAACTTAGGAACCAGGCTGCTCAGCAGGAAGTGAGCAAGGCTTCTTTATTTACAGCTGTTCCCATCACCACCTGAGCTCTGCTCCTCCCCCCACCCCCAGCCTCCCACCCCTGGTCTGTGGAAAAATTGTCTTCCATGAAACCAGTCCCTGGTGCCAAAAAGGCTGAGGACAACTGCATTGGTGGACTTGCCATCCCTGGGCGTGCCTGCCCTGTGCTGTACCAACTCTGCTTTGACTGTGCTGCTCTCTCCCCTGAAGTTCTTCCCTACCATCTGTTTATCAAAATTATACCAATTTATCAAGGCCCAGCTAAAATATTCTCTCCAGAGCCTTTCCTTATCCTGCACTGGATGGTCATTTTTTCCATTTTTGTCTGGAGCTTATTACAGGCATCTGCCACCTCCTGCCTCTCATTGTATTAGGGATCACCATCTTCATCAGTGCGGTAACCCCATTCTTTCCTATAGGTCTTACTATGCACAAAACACTTTAACACAGTTTGTCATTTGCTCTTATGCAGAAGCCTATAAAGTAAGCAAGGAAGGTACTTTAATCCCATTTCTATCGCTCAATATTTCTTGAACCCCTATGCACCAGGACTTTGCTAGGTGCTAAAGTTAGCCTCCCCTTAGTAAGGTACATGGTCACAGAGACTAAGAGCCTTAGTCCTTGTTTTTACGGGTTCCTAAGTCATTAGCACTGTTTGATATGTGGGTATTTAGGATACAAAGAATGGACATGTGATCGGATGGGTGGACAGAAGGAATGACAGACTAACAAGCAGAATGCCAGGATAGTCCAGGAAGGGGGCCAGAGATGATCGGTGTGTGGCAGCACAGTGGGGGGACAACAGCCCAGGTACTAAGCACCTGCCCTGTGGTAGAAGGAAATGGCAGTGTGTTGTCAGCCCAGATACAGAACCTCAACTTCCACCCTGATGAAGATCTAAAATTAATACTCTGTTCAGGACTTCTTGGAATAAACCTTGCATTTTAGAGGTCTTGAAGAATTTTCATTTTTATACTTCTGTCACATTATATTGGAGCACTTTCATTATACATGAGAGCAACTTTTATTTCTTTTTACTCCAGAGCAGACAGCCTGTTACTATAGCAATATTGGAAGTATTTTGAGGTATTTTTATACAGTGTACAAACTCCCTGCAGACTGTACATAGTGTTTGGTAGAAATGAGCTATCATATCCAAATTGGTTTCTGTTGTTTCTTTATATCCTCTGTTAAACTTTTGCAAACTTTGCTGTAATTTTAATTCCTGAAAATTAAAGCTCTCTATTTTTAGAAAACAAAATAATCTGGGGGAGGGGTTGTTATAAATTTATTTGCCTATGAAAATTGAAAATAGCTTTGAAATAACTTGAATTTTGTTGTACCGTAAAGATATGATTGCTTCTTAGAATCTTCCGGGTTTTTCCCAGAAAATGGAGTATATTTATAGATTCCCTTTATGTGTCTGCAGGGCTTAGACAGTTTCAAAGTGAAACAGAAATTCTTCTCTGTCAAAGAGGAGCCGATGTCTACCTTTCCTGTGCCGTATGATCTCCCTCCAGAACTGTATGGAAGTAAAGGTGAGACACAGATGAAGGAAAACTTTGGGTGGATAATACCATAGTAGTAGAAACATACAGCCCAGGAGAAGGCCATTGGTTTCAGTGGGAGCCTGGTTCATGGAACCCTCTGGAAGCTCAGGTTTGCAGAGGCCCCTTTGTCCCCCTGTCTGGGGCTGCAATTCTCAAACTGGTTGGTCTTGGAACCCCTTAGCACTCTCATAGTTACTATACAGATACTCCTTAACTTATCATGGGACTATATTCTGATAAACCCATCATAAGTCAAAAATACACCTAATACACCTAACCTACAAAACATCATAGCTTAGCCTAGCCTACCTTACGTGCTCAGAACACTTACCTGAATCTATACTTGGGCAAAATTATCTAACACGAAGGACTGTTTCATAATAAAGTGTTGGATATCTCTTGTAATTTATTAAATTACTGAAATATGGTTTCTACTGAATGCATATGGCTTTCACACCTTTACAAAGTCAAAAAATTGTTGTCAGGGACCATCTGTATTAGAAATTACAACCAAGAAATTTAACACTAATAAACCCATTGTAACATACTCTTTATGACTATCCCCAAAAAGAAGAAACTAGCAAGGAAAGTGATTTAAGTTTTTGCATGCCTCTTTCTTGTGTAGCTTAAAAGAAGACACCTGCATTCTCATAGCTGCTCTCTGTTGTGATATCACATGTCACATAGCTTCCGCACACCTGTGTGGAAACGGAAGTGAAAACAAATGGCTTGCTTAGTATTAAAAATAATTGTGACTTCACAGATCACCCTCTCCAAAAGGGAGGTCTCCAGACCACATTTTGAAAACTGCTGTACTTGACTGTGACCTTAAGGGCAGTGACCAAGTATTTTTCATAATAGAAAGTTAATAGGAATAAGTCCAGATGTCCTCTGAGGGAAGCTGACTGGCTTAGGGACGACACTTCCATCCGCACCACAGACTGTTACGCCACTTTTAGCAGCCCCACGAACAGCTGTCTTTGAGGTGGGTCCACACCATACTTGCACAGAATGAGTTTGTATGATCAGGATACACTTAATAATTTAAAATGGCAAATGCTCATGCCACCATAATCAACGTATTCTCCCCTGGAAAGTATTGGCCTACATGAGTAGCCAGATTATAATCTGCAGGTTTCTGAGTCAGTGCTAAATCTGAACAGAGAACATTTGTTTTTTGATTAGAAAGTTTTAATGACATCACTCCGTTAACACTCCAAAATCTCCAATTCCTTAAAAAGGTCAGCCTTGCCCAGTGGGTCCCCCAGTTCCCTAGACAATGCTGGGTAGGCTAGCAGCTTCCCTACCCTCACTCACCCTTTTCAGCTTTCATGGTGAGCCAAACCTCCCCTTTCTGACAGACCCATTCCTTAGATTGTGTTGACACATCTAACAGAATTAATCCTATCTCTTGCTGTCCACTGGCCATCCTGCCTCTTGCAGGTGACTTTGTATTTCTCTAATCAGTTTTGTTGCTAATAAGTTACAGAAGGCATTCTTCTTCCCTAAGTATGGAAGTCCTCTATGCCTCTCTGTTGAGTCCTCTGAATTTGTTGTATATTCGTGCATATCCCTTTTTCACTAGCAAGGTTTTATCAGAATTTTGAGGAACCTGTCACCACCCTACTCGCCACCAAAAAACAGAAAAAAAAAAAAGAAAGAGAACCCTGCTTTAAAACCAGGCCTTGTTTATGTGCCAACTCCACAACTCACTAAGTAGCCCTGGGTGGTTCAGTTACTTTCTCTAGGCCTTAGTGGCTGTCTCTGCAAAATGAAGAAAATATGAATACCTACCTCATACGGTTGTTGAAAAGATTAACTGAGATAATATCTATGAAGTACACAGCACAGTGTTTAGCTCAGAGTTAGCAGTCAATAAATGTTAGCTGCTTTTACCATAATTGCTTTTACTAAAATGCCTAGTTCAGTTCTTGGTACATAATAGATAATGAATTAGTGTGAATTCCCTCCCCTTTCCCTTGGTGAGCTAATGATTTTGTAAGTCTAAGACTTGTGCAGGTCACTCCCTAAACCTGCCTGTGACCTTGATACCCATACCCCCTACTCCCTTTTGGCTTTGTGCTACACTTTTATTTTTTCTCCCTTTCTCTGTTCTTCAGGTTGCTCTTCTTGTTTTGTTTTGTTTTAACCTGAGTTCTCCTGAATAAACATCATAGAGATGGGGGCTGACTGTGATTGCCATAGGCTTTATCTGCTGGGGCTTGGCCTTGGACCCTGCACTCCCTACCCTAGCCCTGAACCGTGGTTGGATTCCACCCCTCCCTTTAGTCCTAATCTTCAAAGGACTATCAAAGCAAGAATGGAAGAGATAGAAGAGCCTTAAAAATGTCCTGAGGTCCCTTCCATTCCAGTAGAAAAAGCATTCCCAAGAACTTAAAAGTTTACAACTGGGTAGCATCTTAGACCATGGAATGATAAATCTTTTATTTGGCCAGCAAGCAGAATGCTTTCCAATGTTTAAATGAGTTTTTTGGTTTTTAGGCATTTCCTTTGAAAGATACATATAAGAGAAACTGGAGCATTTTATTTTCTGTTATTACTATTTTATCTTCCACACTGCTTCAATGGCATGTAAAATAATGCCAGTAATTCAGACATCATCACTTCACATATAGCCAACATTCAAAGCAACTGTGTGGACTATAGAAAGGCATTTTACCAAGATTTAGAAAAGTGAGTGGTTAAGAACATTTCCAAAGCACTTCATTTTAAAAAGTGATTTTCAAACCATTGTAACACATAAAAGATCTTGTTCGGTATTTTTTAAAATCAGAAGACTACAAAAAGTTTAACAAAGAGGCATACTGCTGTGAACAAAGTTACAGATCAATGCAAGAGACTGCCAGATAGCTTGAAACCAAGAAAATGACCAAATAAAGTAAAAACTAAGACTCAGCTACCAGTATACCTTGCTTTTTGCAGTAGTTGCTATTTATTTGTTCTCTCTGCAGATGTATATTAAGAGCCTACCATGTGCAGAAACTTTCTGGGTGCTTGGAATATAGCACTGAGCAAGACAGGCCCCAATCCTTGCCTTCATCAAGCTTAAGTTACTCTTCTGAAAAGTTGTACTTAACCAAACCCACTTTACTAATAGAAACTGTATTTTTAGAAGACTTTTATAAAGCAAAATCACCAGTTTTTAAAATCTAACACATTATTTCCATGTGTCCCACTTGCTTTGTGACCCTGATCCTGAAGAGAAAGTGAAACAATGAGTGTGTAATCTCTCGTGCCTGCACTCTCTTTCAAGGGCATCTGCTTTGAACTCCCTTTTAGCTTATATTATCTTTTTAAACACTATTGACAGAGTAAAACAAGGTAAGTGTAAAGTGTATCCTACTTGGACTTAAAGAATAAGTTATATGGCACGTTTAAGAAGTAACTGAACATATAAAGCTTCAGAGGTGTTATATTCTATTAAGTACATTGTTCTATTTTCCTTTTTTTAAATACAGAATACATGTATTTTTTTAAATTTTTGACATACCTGCAGATTTACAGAAAAGTTGCAAGAACAATACATAGAAGACCCATATACCCTTCACCCTGGTTACCAAATGTCAATATGTTATCACATTTGCAGCCTAATATTAACTTTTTTCTGATCCATTTGAGAGAAATTTGTAAACATTGCACCATTATCTCTAAATACTTCATTGTATATTTTCTAAAAATAAAGGCATTCTTTTATATAACCACAGTACAACTATTATCAGCAGTTAACATTGATTCAATACTATTATCCTACAGAATGTATTCACATTTCATCAGTTTCCCTAATGATGTCCTTTGTAGCAAAAGAGAAAGTCCAGGTTACATGTTATATTCAGTTATCATGCCTCCTTAGTTTCCATTTATTAGGAACAGTTCCACAATTTTTTGTTTGTGTTTCATGACATTACTTTGAAGAGCATAGGCCAGTTATTGTGTAAACTGTGGGGAAGATTCTACATTAGGTTTGTCCACTCTTTCTTCCAATTTGATCCAGGTTATATACTTTTGCCAAGAATATCAAAGAAGTAATGCGTTTTCTTGGTGCATCATATCAGGAAGCACATGATATTGATCTGCTTGATTACTGATGATGTTAACTTTGATTGATTGGTTAAGTTGCTGTGTGCCAGATTGTATATACTCCTTTGCAGGTATGATATATTTCAAAATTTTTAAAAATTTTAAGTGGCTGGAACTAAGCTAATAAGCTGCAAGTGTAATTGTTTAGCAGAAGAGGTCCTTAAAACCTGCTTGGCACTTGAAATGTGCATTATAGAGTTAGCACGTTTATAGTGTATATAATCCTCTAAAACACTTTAAAACCATTGGTTCCTAAATGGTCTCACCATTCTCTCATTGTTTTGTTAATTTTAGAAATAGTTCATTCAGATAGTAGCAGAATAAACTTCAGTCTAGACCTGTTAGAATTACTGCGAGAGTCCAGATTCATAAAGTATTTTTCTAAAGGAAATGCAAAGTTGATTGAATTGGCCTTTCTAAATAAAATGCAAAAAAGGTAAGTTGCTTAAAACTTTTGGTATATTTTATTTTTAAGGACCTGTTTTTGAAAGACCTTTAGAAATGAATATTTTTTTAAATGAGGCAGCCAAAAACATATTTTAGAATGAATTTGATCATCTCCTTTAATTAAATCTATTTTTGTTTCATAGTGCAAATAGGCTAAGAGTAATAGCTCAACTTTTAAAATTACTTTGTAATCAGGAAGCTTAAGGAAATCTAGAATTATCAAGATAAAAACAAGTCATTTATTGAATTCCCTTGAAATAAATAAGTATTTGATCTTCAGCAAGTTTTGAGTTTTAGTTTCTTCCACTAGTTATTAATAAATTGTTCTGTATATAGTCACAGATTATTATTTGAAGTTCTTCACAGAGAATAGTGTTAGTGGATTTTGGATAACACTGATACTGTAATTATAAATTATTGCATTCCTTCCTGCTAAGTTGGTAAGCCAGTATAAAATATTTCAGAGCTTTCCAAGGTGATTGCTCAGGTGACAGATAGTGGCTTCTGGAGGGTGGTATATCAGGTTTTCCTCTAGAAAAGACAGTGGGAAACACCTATGGGTATTTGGGCTGCAGGTGAGAGCAGAGTCAGGCCCTTAACCCATGGTCATTCATTAGAGAGTTGAAGGAAAGAGCTTATTACCTGGCTAAATAGAACAGGATTTTGTACTTTACTTGCATTTATTTGTTTAAAAAACCTCTTAGGACCTACATAGTACTTGGGATAATGATGGTTGTCATGCCCTGTAAGTGAGGGTAGTGGTAACTATAATAGCTAGCATTCAGTAAGTACTTTTTATGGGCCAGGAATCAATATGAGCATTTGATATGACTTAATTCATTGTATACTCACAGCCCCTTGATACAAGTACTGTACTACAACCCCCAATTTCCAGATATGGAACCTCACGTACTCTGGTTATCTTGGTCAAGACTCCATGGGCAGTCTGTCTCCTGCATCCATACCCCCTTTTCTATTACAATGTACCACTTCCCTATGAGGGCTCAGTTCTGGAATTAACAAAGAAGTGGAAGATGCACATGGTCTGACCACAGGAAGAGATGGGAAAGGGATACCGAACGTAAAGAGATCAAAACTCCATGGGTGTCATTTCCAGCTTTCTAGCCATGGCCTTAACATAGGCCTCCTGGTTTCTCACCTAGACCACGCTGTTTACTCATCTCCAGTGGTGGTCTCCTCCCACTGGAATTCATCCTCTACAGTGCTACCATAGAAATCTGGTCATGTCCTTCTCCTCTTTTAAATCCTTCTACTATATTCCAGAAAAACGATAGCTTCCCATCCCCTTTAGCCTGGGATCCCAAACTCTGCATCAGTATCACCTTTGGAATCTGATAAAAATGCATATTGTCACACCCCAGCCCAAACCTACTGAAACAATCTCTCTGGGCATGGTCCTACGAAAATGTCCTCTAGCAGGGTCCCCAGCGATTCTCACATCAGCCAGGTTAGGGGCCTGCTACACAGACATGGTAAAGTTCAGAATTCCACCTCCATGGCATGTTTTCCCAATGGGCTAGAAGCTCTGTGGGGCTTTCATGTTTGGCTTATCCCTCTCTATCCATAACACCCAGCAGAGTCCCTGGCATCTACCCAGCTCTCTAATATTTTGAATACATGCATGAATATATTACAAGGCAAGTTCTCTCATGGGATGATTTAGGAGGATTGCTTAAAACAGGTTTTCTTCTAAGCCAGTGAGCATTAATGCTGATTTCCAGTCATAATGAGAAAGAGAAGGAAAAAAAAAAATCACAACCACCTTCTTTTTTGCTCCCTGTGGCCATTTTTCAATCTTTCCCTCCAGGAGGTGGTGGGCCTTTCATCCAGCACGGATGCAGACATTATGCTCATTTATAAAGCAGTTGCAGGGGATTTGCCAACAGGATGGTTACCAGGTCCTTGCTTGGTCATTATGGCCGAATTTTGAGGGAGAGGAGTAAAAACAGTGGTGATCTTGAAGTTACCAGCTGATTGGTAAATGCTTGCATCAGAAATTCTGCATTGCTGAAGAGTATCTCTAATAGCTACTCATATAGCAAGAATCGGGGTGTCCTCGGCCTTGGGGATGCAGCAGAACTGATGTTACCCAGCAGAACAATATACAGAAAAAGACGAGAAAATAAAGGAGAAGCCTAGGCACAGAGGTGGTGTTTCCAGTGGAAGAGAGCAAGGACATCATTAAAACCAATGAGTGGCAGTGCCGGGGGCAAGTTTATCAACCCTGCCCTTCCCTCAGCCTCTTAGGAAGCCTGTGTAACACAGGCTCAGGTTTGCGCTAACAAGCTTGTTTAACAAAAAAGGGTTTGGTTTCATGCTTTCAAACCATCCCAAGGCCAAAGACAAGCAAAGATTGTTCTGATCTTTTGTTGCCATCTTTGGTATTCCCTCTGCATACCCTGCTGGGTGCTCCTGTCTGCATGATTGCTCTGAAATTATTTAACACAAACAGTGAGGCTGGGAGGAGAAAGCAACAGATACCATTGTTTGCCCACGCCCTCCTCTGAGCTACCATCTGCCTCTGTGCAGAAGAAAGGGAGAGGCTCCCCCAGAGGCGAGTTTGCAGCTCTGAGACACTGCCATTACTTGGGCGGTCCATCTTACACCCTCTAAGTGGCAGTTTACAATAAGCACTTCAACCCTTCAAAGCTCCTCTTTCTGTAATACTTACCAAGACAATCATATGGGGATTTATTTTTAATTCTTGTGATATATTTACTGCCTACCCACATTGTTCTTTTGAGATGGTTTGAGTCTAGCAGTAGCAATGTGTGGTGATCAATTAAAAGGAAGGAAGAAAAGTTCACATTTATTGAGTACCTACAAAATGCCAGGAACTTTCACAGATGTTCTCCCATTTATGCTTCATGGTAATCCCTGAGAGTTGGTAATGTAATTCCCATTTCACAGAAGAGGAACCTGTGGCCAGAACCCAAATGCCTTCCCTAGGGTGGTGAGAGGGATGGGGATAGGATTTGAACATAGGTCCTCAGTGTTCTTTCCATTGTGCCATCAGGCATGTTGCTCTGTTCAACACTGGTCTGCAGTCAGTTATACAGAGATGTTTGTGTCTTATCCGTTATTAACCTCTAACCGCAGAACAAAAACATTTCATGGACGTGGCACTGGCCTTGGTTATATGTGACCAGCTGAGAGCAGAACCGTGGCCCTTGACTGTACCAACTATTATTATTGCTTTTTTCAGCTTCCTAAAAGAAAAATAAGCCATGTATGTTGGCATGTGTCTGTAGTCCCAGCTACTTGGGAGGCTGAAGGAGGAGGATCACTTGAGCCCAGGAACTGAAGACTAGCCTGGGCAACATAGCAAGACCCCATCTTAAAAAAAAAAAAAGGAGTAGCTGCCCTTTGTTGGGCCTTTAACGTGTGCCAGATGTTATGTCTTGTCTGCTTGCTGCATGGATTTATCTCAATGCTCATGACAGCTCCACGACATAGGTACAGATAAGGAAACTGAGGCTCCCGTTGAAGGTACTTGCCAGTGTAACAGCTAGTAAGTGGCAGCACCAGGATTTGCCCTGGGTCTTTGCTTGCCTGCTTCCCCATGTTCACTCATCCCTGTGGCCTAATGGGAACCTTTAGTAAAAGCCATTGTCTAAAGGGGGACGTCATCTGGGGTTGGTTAAAGAAAATATTCTTCGCAATTTGGAAAATAAAGCACACAAATGCTTTTATCCCATCAGGTGAGTGAATTTTCTGTGATCCTGTTCTAATAAATATCATATAATGTGTTTTTTCCCCCCAGATCGGCCATGGATATGGAACATTCCTTATGTCAAAGCACCAGATACACATGGGAACATGTGGGTGCCCTCCTGAGAATCTTAAAGCACTGTGAAATTTAAACGTAAGACATTGAGCCCAAGCATTGAATGTTCTTGTTATTTGTACTGGATGTTCAATTCCTTAAAGTCTTATTTGCACCCCTATAAAACTCTCTGCAAAGATTGCTCTTATGAATATGGATGTTGGTTATACTTTCAATGGTCATTATTAACATTCTCACTTTAGAAAAGGTTTTTTCTTAATTCACTTTTATATGCTTTGGAAAGAAAACTATTAAACTTCACAATGTTAAAAATTTATACGGCTTGAGTATCCCTTATCTGAAATGCTTGGACCCAGAAATGTTTCAGATTTTGGATTTTTGCAGATTTTGGAATATTTGCATATACATAAGCTATCTTGAGGATGAGACCCAAGTATACACAAAATTCATTTGTTTCATATACACATAGCCTGAAGGTAACTTTATACAATATTTTTAATTTTGTTCACGAAACAAAGTTTTGACTGCAGCCTGTCACGAGAGATCAGTTGTGGAATTTCCTACTTGCAGCATCAAACATGTAGGCTCTCAAAAAGTTCCGGAATTTGGAGCCTTTAAGGCTTTGAATTTTGGGGTTAGGGATGCTCAACCTGTATATAGGTATAAAATCATCCTCATAGGGATGTAGAATCTCATGGTGTTCTGAATTGAAGCTTGATGTGTGTTGTGCTGTCACTTTTCATCTGTAAAGGTGCCCTTCATTCAATCAGAACTTTTCCAAGGAAAAATGCAGTCATTTGTTTTTTCACCCACACCCCTTTAGCTTTCTGAGTGTGTCTCCTGGGGTTGCTGGACCGTAGTCTGCCGTTGTCCCTGGGATCTGTCGTGGAGGCTGGTCAGCTGCTTCAGACACAGCGAGTTGTCTTGACTCTCATCACTTTGCAGCTTTCCGTGGCTTTCAGCCTTAGCTTCACAAGGCTCTCCCCCTCTCCAGCACCCCGCTGGCTGCCTCACTTGCTCACAGATCGGTCCCACTGGACCCCACCACTGCTGTCTCCTCACCCATTCCCCAGGGTAAATGAGTGTCTCTCTTATTTCCAGGAATTTCCAGCGAAGACAGCTCATAGAATCATACAAAGCACACCAGTATTTTACTTAGAAGAAATCCTAAAAGGTGACTTAATTTGGTACCTTCAATTCACAAGAGAGGAAACTAAGGCCCAGAAAGGTTCAGATGTCCCCAAGGTCACAGAGCTGGCTGGGGTCAGAACTACCGGTATCTCTCTGCTTTGTGTGCATCGGGCTCTCCCCAAGGTGCTTTAGACCCTGTTTCCTTCCGCATGAGGCTGATTTCCAGTCTGTTACCAGTCATAATTTAGGAAAGAGTTGAATGGTAGTTTTGAAAGATTTTTTTAAATAGTCTCAAACTGTTTCTCAGAGACCCAGGATTTTCCATAGGTACCTTAAGCACCTTCAGGGGTGGGCAGGGGTGTGATGGAGGAGGAAGCAGGAAGGCAGGGCTGCAGGGCTTCCTCTGCCTTCCGGGGAGAAGCTCTGCTTTATCTATTTTACGTGTTGGGATATTATTGGGGGAGGGGTGTTAAGTCTTTTGCTTTAAAAAAAAGAAAGTTGAAAAGCCACTAAATTAATTTAACATATTGACTGCCACACTAGAAAAAAAATTTTTTTCCATGGGGCCACAGTGTTTTATTACAAAAACAGAATAAAAACTTCAAAGACAAAACCATCCTTTCTAATTTAATGAGAAATTTGTTATTTTTTGTTGTTTTCTGTGGATGAGTTATATGCAGTGCAATCCATGTTTTTATAATTAAATTGTCAATATTGTAATAAGAATATCAACAAGATTTTCACAAACCAACTGCAGGGAGGGCCCAGGGGCTGGTGTAAAAGCCGACATTGTCATGGGGGTGCCTACCCAGAGCAGGTGCCCAGTGGTTTCATCTGGGTGTCCAAAGGACTGTGGCAAAGAACCTGTGGTTCCACCAGTAATGGTGGAACCCGGTTGGGGGTTAGTGCTGGGCAAGCCAGGCAGTCAGCAGGCCATCCTGATAGCTGCAAGCAGTTGGCTCTGGAGCAGAACCCAGCTGGGCAAGGTGACATGACTGTGTTGGGGCCACATGGGTACACTGCTCATCTGATCCACGTAACAGCACAGGGAGGCGGGTTGGCAAAGTGGGTCAGAGCTCAGAGCTGGAGTCACATAGCCAGGGTTTGAATCCCAGCCCTGCTATTCACTGGCTGTGTAGCCTAGACCATTTCTCTGTGCCTTAGTCCCCCCAACTATAAAATGAAGGTGGTGGTAATAATACCCTTTGCAGAGAATTTCTGGTGAATTAGTGTGTGTAAAGTGCTTAGAGCTGTGCCTGCACAAAACGAGAATACACGTGATTGCTACTACTACTATTATTTCCCTAGGGTTATCCTTATTTTTCCTATAAGGAAACTTGGGCTCAAAAAGGTAAAGTGCTTGTCCAAGGTCATGCTGCTAAAAAGTGCTCTTTACCAGTATCTGAACCCAGGTCAGACAGCATCCAACACCTCTTCCCTTAACTGCCAGGTGGCCTCAGCTCCCAGGCAGTATGGTAGACTATCTGAGGAGATGGGCCGTTTTTTCCCCAGTCCATTGTGGACACATACTTTTCTAGAATACAAAATCAGGTGTTGGCTGTCACAACACTGTCAATGTTCTATGAAAGTTTCTAAATATTTGCTCTTAGCATAAACGGGCTCTGGGCCACCAAACACACACGTTTGAAGTAGTCCTCTATATCCAGTGTGGGGACCTGGAGGCTATTCTGGAAAGGGAGACATGAATTCTGTAGAATGGGCTGGGTAGGTAACCTTGAGGTCACATGAGGGGAAGTCAGTGGTCAAGGAGTTTGCACGCAGGAGGTGTCCAGGCCCAACCCCTGACAGCAGTCCTGTGCCCCTTGCCCAGGTGAGCATGGGCTCTCAGGGATGGCAGGGCTGAGCCAGGCCAGTGCAGGTAGGGTCCCTACCATGTGCTTTCTGGGAAATAAAATAACGCCCCAAGAATAATCAAGAATGTGTGGGAACACAAAACAAGCAGTTCTGCCCATCTGGTCCTTTTTTTTTTATTGGGACTGACCGCAGCATGCCTGCTAATGTCTTTGAGGAAACGGTGCGTGTGGTGTTCTCAGGGTGGGTTTAACAGTTATTTCTCCCTATCTGAGGAAACCCACACCTTCCTTCTGACCACATGAAGCTGCATGCCCCCCATTTATCCTTTCTTCCCCATCTCCTCCCACCCTTTCAGATCTGATGAACAGTGGCTTTATACCTGCTAAGGACAAATCTCATAAAAGAATCCAACTTCTTCTTTGTAAACTGCCAGTATAAAAGATTCATTGTCTGAGGAAGGAGATTTTTCTACATATAGACAAAGGGAACCCCACTGCCCTTTTTTCATAGAAAGTTGTATCTTTTTCAATCTTACACACTTTTTGAGGAGATGGACATGCAGCCAAAAGCCTAAATGAGATTTTCATGCCAGATGATAAATTTCAACAGAACATGCTGAGTGCTTGAGCATCAAAGAGACCTAAACAAATGTTGAGGTAGAGAACTGACAACCCTGACACATGATGACTTAAAGGAACTCACCTTCTATTTTGGCGGGAAGATTCCTTGTCCCCTCCATTCTCATGAATTCTAGTTTGAAGGGAGGAATGGACTGCTTCTTGGAGTGAGGGAGGGAGATGGGATGTTTTAATTATCAACATACTCCTTAGAAAAGCTGCCTATTTTTAATCAATTCTAAAGTTCACTGATTTGGGAGGCTGTATTTTTCCAGGTAACAGTAACAGCTAATGTTTCCTGAGTTCTTCCTGTATTTCAACTCCTGTGTTTCAATACTTTACACTTAATCCTCACATCAATCTTCTGAAGAACATACCATTATTAGCCCTATTATATAGTTGAGGGAACTAAGATTTCAGGGAGTTAAGATGTAAGTTCCCACAATAACTAATAGAACCAAGGCTGGGTTCTGCTGCCTAGAAACTGCACGCTTTGCTGCACCACAGTACATACAGATTGAGTTTCATTTTCCTGGATTCCTTGGTAGAAGTTATCCTTAACCATAATCAGTACAGTATTATGTGACTTTTCAAATGAATATGGTGCTAACTCCATATTATGCCTAGATCTTATAAAATCTTTGACAAGTTTTCCAAGTTTAGTAGCCCACTTATTTCAAGCAATATCCAGGAGAGAGTACTACAAACTATACAATTTCTTATTGAATTTCTATCAGCTGGTAAGTTATATGTCTTAGGTGGCCATTGCTTATATTTAATATAATTTCACACACCAGAAAAATAAGACAGAATAGATTAGAGGTCATCTGCAGCCAGTGGTCCTGGGAAATGCCAGCAGTGACATGACCAACACCCACCTGGAGGCCAGTAATCAACTCAGATCTGTGTCCACTGGTCCCTGAGCCTTGACACTGACCAGCAAGTACTGAGCGCTTTGTGCTAGGGACTGTTCTACATGTTTTGTGTTTATTAACTAATCTCCATAATAACCGTGTCAAGTGGTTACTGTCATTATCCCCACTTGCAGATAGAGAAACTGATTATTTGTCCAAAGTCACACAGCTGGCAAGTGGCAGAGCTGGGATTTGAACCCAGGCGGTTTAACTGCAGAGTCATGCTGTTCTGCTGTGAGGATCCAGGCAGCAAATGTGGCAGATGTTCCCAAGCTCCAGCCAAGGCTTTGCATATATGATATGTACCTGTGTAGATACAAGACTGGCTGTACTTTCATCCACTGTAATAGCAAGTCCCAGTTGGCATGAGAGAAGCAACTAGCAGCACATAAAATCACTCAATAAATGTCATATCAGTATGCAGGACTGAGCCGCTGAATTATTGAAGCCAGACCTAACTGCCAGTGGAGCAGGCTCCTTTCCAGTTAGAGTATCAAGGGCTGAACACTTTGCACTGTTAAGTATGTTCTATTAAATTCTCAGACTGAAACCTGCGGTTTCTGTTGACTCCATGTAAAGCACAGAGCAGGAGGAATGAGGCTGGTGTCAGAAGAGAAGGCAGCATGGGAGATGCTGGAGAGGGAAGGGCAGAGGCAGTCCAGGAAATGCAGTGTTGGAACAAGACAAAATGAAAACACTTCCCATAGTATCAGACCGTGCACAGACATGGGGACAAAGCGTGCGAGTCTCATAAAACTCGTGTTCCATATTTTACAGAGTTCCAAGCAAGTCTATTTCAAAGCAGAATTCAATTGGTGCATATAAATTACACTCTTCGCTTTAGGCCTATAAGAAGCTCCGCTGAAACCACAGTCTGATCGATGTTTATGGTTCATGTACCTAAGGCACTTGGTTCATTGTCTCCTGTTCCCTTTGTAGCCAGGTTTTCAAAGAGTCCCGTTGCAATTTATTAAGTCCTGGAAGGCATCTGGACCAGTCTCCTTTTTTAATATACATGAACAAAGAGAAGCTCAGAAAGGAAAGTCAAAAGAGAAATTGCAATCATAGGGCATTTATTTTAGGGATCATTTACGATTACAGGTAACTTTATATACATCATTACACTGTGGAGCAGGTGATACTATCTTCACTTTACAAGAGGGAAAAATTAAGGTTTAAGGTCACACATAGAGGTAATGAGATCTGTGCCTTGTCTGTGGTATAGGGTCCGTCCTGGCTAAGCCAGTGCCATCCCTTTCCCAGCCTGAGGACATAAATAATGCCACTATGGATTCCCTGGATGGCTGTTTGCTGATAGGTTCTTTAAAAATTAACGTGACAACTGAATAATTTTGTTTTCATGGCATAATTGACATTGCTAAAATTTAAAAGCTTCTTAAATATTTGCTATTCAATATTTTAGCGATATTTTTATGGCTATATTAGTCAAGATTCTTTTGTAGTGACAGAAGCCAGGTTAATTAGGTTTGTGCAACAAAAAAGACTTTGACCTAAGTCCAGTAAATGTACTGGAGCCAAGGGATCCCTAATGTATAATAACTGAGACTGTCTCCAAGTTTCAGCTTTGCTTTCCAGGATATGGGTATTCTCAAGATATCACTCTATACCTGGAGGCCAAAATTCTCCCATAGCCTGGAATTCCAGCTCATTCCAGAGAAAAGAAAATATCCAGCAACCCCAATAAAAGTCCCTAGCACCTGATTGGCCATCTCAAGTCACTTCAGATCCTGGGGCTGCCCCTGCTGGGGAGGGAAAGAGGGAGCAGATGGAAGTTCTCCAAAGACAGGTGGGAAATACCCGATGTCTACTCCAGGACAAGAAGTGTCTCTAGGTGAAGTATTAATATTGTGCTAGAGAAACCTTTTTATGCCTCTTCCTTAAATAATATGTGCAACTTGTAGAATTTATTTAAAAGCAAAGGAAAACCAAGTAAACACATTTTTAAAAATCCAAGCTGCTCGGAAGAGCTGAATAAATAAGCAACCCCTTGTGATCTGAGTGCTCTAGAACAGTAATTTGTCAAACTGTGGGTCACAAACCTTTAGTGAATCATGAAATCCCCATTAGTGAATCACGAGATAAATTTAGTGGGTCATGACCAGCACTTTTTAATGAAAATGTCTGTGTAGCACAAAGTATGATTATTTTAGCTTTATATTTATCTAAGTGTGCCAGGGATACAATGTAAAACGTATTCCTTTGCGGGTTTGATAGATCATCCATCCTGGGTGAAGACAAGTAGTCACCTGATAATGGCTTGACATTTGACTGAAGCTGGGGAGGTGACTCTGCTAAAAGGCACTGAGGATTCATTAGAATTATCTAGCCCCAGCTCTGCTGCTTCCAGGCTGTGAGACCTTAGACAAGTCATTTAATACCTCTGAGTCTTCCTTTTCTCACCTGTAAGGGTAGGACTAATACCTATCCTTCCTGCCTCATGAGATTTTTGTAAGGATCATATGAAATGGTGCTCTTGAACAGTGGCAAGAACTTCAGAAATGTGAGTTGTAATGACTCATTCTTGTTATCGGTAAATAAAAATGCTTGGAACCAGCAGTCTCTGGGTCACTTAAAAGAATGGTTACTCAAGTGTTGAAATAAAACCCATGCCTTTTGGAAACTAGCATTCTTCCACAAATACTGCTTCCAGACTAATAAATGCAAGTTGTTTCTGGAAGACAGATTTAAGAATACCGGCTGTAGCAGTGTGGCAGGACACTATTGGATCCGACAAGAAGGGGCTCTGTTCATAAGGAAGTCTTCATCCTTAGACTCAGCGTCTCAGAAGCACACCCTGAACAGCTCCACAGACCTGACCTGCACACTTCCTGTCCTGAGAGTACTGCATTTACAATGCCTGCTGCCTCCCAAAACGGTAGGTCAGCACGTGATTTGGGTGGGGGCGGGGAGCGAGGGTATTAGTGCATATTAATGCAAACCCTGAGAGTGAGTTTAGATAGCTGGTAAAGAAGAAGGTGAGAGCCTTCAGTGTGGGGAGGGAACAGCTGGGCTTGCCTTGTAGTCCTCATAAAGCCCCCTCATGCTGAGCTGTTCTTATGTCCTGCTGGGACTGGCTGAGCATTCAGTTTAGATGCCAGATGTAAACTCATTGAGATGCTGAAGGGAAGATCTGAATGGGCGGGGAGGAAGCAAGGAAAAAGTCACTAGGGCAGCTGCCTTCCCAGGCTTGTCTGAAAGGGAGAGAGGAGCTGTAATGTGCTTGGGGAGGGGGGGTCCCCAAGGAGTAAGGGAGGGCCATCAGGGTGTGAAGGATGGGCGGGCTAGTGGCTGGCCACTGAATGGCTTGGGTAGAAGTTGCTGGGGAAAGGGTTGCCTGTGTGGAAGAAGGGGTTGGAAGAGTGTTTTTAGGCAGGAGAATGTTTAAATTTGACATGAGAAGCTCCTAAATTTGCAAAGAAAAAACGTGTAACTACCTTCCTTCAATATCAGAAACCACATGGTAGGGATTAAAAATAATTACTTAGCCAAGAACTTTACCATTTGCCAGATGCATTCATGCAGTAAATATCTGAGTGTCTATTATGTGCCAGGGGTGCCCCATTTCACCTCTGGGAGGAAGTCCATTTGATAAATGACAAAACAGGCTCAAAGAGGTATGTGACCTAAGGTTTCATTCCTCTTAACCACT
>VBSM01001979.1:11152667-11186409 GCA_008086735.1 Cheirogaleus medius | reverse complement strand
AGTCTCTAAATGAATGAATGAAATGATAGTAAACTGCAGCAGAGTAATAGAAATTATTTTGAAGGAACCGGAAATTTTAGAACTGAAATATATCTGAAAAGCTTCACTGGATGACCTTAATAGAATGGATGTAACAGGAGTCAGAGAACTTGAAGATAGGTCAACAGAAATTATCCAGTCTGAAGAACAACGAAAAGATTCTAAGACGAAATACAACAAAGGCAGTTATGGACCTGTGGGATAATATCAAAAGGTTTAACTTCTACATAATTGCAGTCCCAGGAGAAGAGGAGAAAGTATGGGGCAGAGAAAATGAAGAAATAATGTCTGAAAAATTCCCAAATTTGCCAACAGACATAAATTTACAGATTTATGAAGTTCAGTGAATAATGAGCAGATTAATACAAAGAAAACCCCAGCTAGGTGTATCATAGTCCTACTAAAGACCAAACTTAGAGAAAATCTTGGAGTCAGAAGAAACTAGGCAGCAATGATTTGAATGACTGCTGACTTCTCTCATCAGAAACATTAAAGACTAGAAGACAATGCAACAGCATCTTCAACATCTGAACAGGGGGAAAAAAGTTACGGTCACCCCAGAAATCTATATCTAGTGAAAATATCCTTCAAGAATGAAGACTAAAAAAATATATTTTCAAATAAAAGGAAACTACAGACCTGAACTTCAAGAAAGGCTGGAGGAAATTCTTCAGGCTAAAGGGAAATTATACCAGATGGAAACTCAAATCTTTAGGAAGGAATAAAAGCCACTGAAAATAGTAAATACCTGAGTAAATACAAATGGCTTCTTTTTTTCTCTTCTTTAAACTGTGTATTACTGTTTAAAGTAAACAATATAAACTTGTGGGGTTTCAGCATATGGAGATAGTGATTTGAATGACAACCATAGCATAATAGATGTGGAGAAGGTGGGTAGGAAATGAACTTACACAGTTACAAGCATTCTGTATTTACCCAAAGTGGTACAATATTAGCTCTTACAGGGCTGTGAAAACCTTATCCCTAGAGCAACCACTTAAAAAACACTCAAAGAGACAGAGCTAAAAAGTCAATAGATACTAAAAACTTCTGCTCTGAGAAAGACACTGTCAAGCAAATGAAAAGGCAAGCCACAGACTGGGAGAAAATATTTGCAAAACACCTATCTAATAAAGGCCAGTTATCCAAAATAAAAAATTCTTGAAACTCAACAAGAAAATGGTGTGATTAAAAAATGAGCTAACGACCTTAACAGACACCTCACCAAAGAAGATATACAGATGGCAAGAAAGCATATGAAAAGGTGCTCCACATCATACATCATCAGGGAAGCATAAATTAAAACAATGAGATACTGATACACACCTATTAGAGTGGCCAAACTCCAGAACACTGGCACCACCAAATGCTAGCAAGGATATGGAGCAACAGGAATCATCACTGCTGGTGGAAATGCAAAATGATACGGCTACTTTGGAGGACAGTTTGGCAGTTTCTTACAAAAGTAAATATAGTTACCATATGATCCAGCAATTGCACTCCTTAATATTTACCCAAAGGAGCTGAAAATTTATGTCTACATAAAAATGATTATAGCTATGTGACATTCTGGAAGAGGCAGAACTATGGAGATAGTAAAAAGATCCAGGGTTGTCGGGGATGGCAGGATGATTAGGCGGAACACAGGATTGTTAGGGCAGTGAAACTGTTCTGTGTAATACTATAATGGTGAATACGTGTCATTAAATATTTGTCCAAATCCATGGAATGTACAACATCAAAAGTGAAACCTAATATAAGCTATGGACTTTGGGTAATAATGTGTCAATGTAGGTAATTAAGAAAAAATATATATATATACACTTAATTTCCTCTGGGTTACAGATAGGGGTCAATAATTGACAGCTTTGAGTTACAGTTCCTGAAACTGCAAGTCAGTGTCCTTTGCTCACTGCTTCCATAAATGAATGTGGTGTTTTTCTTTCTTTTTATAGAGACAGGGTGTCTCTCTCTCTCTCTCTCTCTCTCTCTCCCTCTCTCTGTCACCCGAGCTGGGGTGCAGTGGCCCCATTGTAGTTCACTGTTACCTAAAATTCTCCCACCTCGGCCTCCTAAAGCACTGGAATTACAGGCATGAGCCACTGTGCCTGGCCATAAATAAATGTGTTTTTTAAAAGTCAATAGATAAAGTGGAATTCTAAAAAATATTCAGTTAATCCAAAAGAAGACAGGAAAGGAGGAACGGAGAACTAAAAACAGTGAGGACAAATAGTAAAATGGCAGGATTAAATCCAGTCATATAAATAACTACATTAAGTGGTCTCAACCTACACTAAGATGATTGCCACATGTGATAATTAACATTAAATAAAACTTAAAAGTCAGTACCTTAGTTGCACTATCTATATTTCAAGTGCTCAGTTGTCACCTGCATATTGAGCAGCACAGATATAAAATATTTGCATTATCACATGAGTTCTATTTGACAGCATTGTTCTGGTCAATCCCATTAAAACATGGAGATTGTCAGAACTGGCCCAGCCTCCATAAAAAGACCAAACTGTATGCTGTTCACAAAGATCTACTTTAAATACATAAAGACACAGATAAAAGTAGATGGATAAGAAAAGATAGCAAGAAATGTCAAGCAAAAGGTGGCTGTGGTAACTGGATTAATATCAGATAAAGTAGACTGTAAGGCAGTGAGTATTACCAGAGATAAAAAGAGACATTTTATATAAACAAAAGGGTCACTATACCAGGAAGATATAATAATTATAAATGCATATGCATAATAGAGCTTCAAAAGTACATGAAACAAAAATTGACATAAAGGGAGAACTAGACAATTATACAATAATAGCTGGTGATTTTAAATGCTCTCACCAATCAATAGAACAACTAGAACAAATGTCAGTAAAGACAGAAGATCTCAAAAACATTATCAGTTGCCTGTACCTAATTGACGTTTATAGAACACTACAGCCAACAACTGCAGAATATACATTTATTTTCAAGTACGTATGGTACAGTCACTAAGATAGACCATCTGGCTGGACCATAAAATAGGTTTCAGCAAATTTAGGAAAATTAAAAACATAATATGGTTCTCTGCAAAGGAAATAAAAAAAAGACATTATTTCTAACTTAACTCCAGATATTTGGAAATTAAGCAACACACTTCTAAATAATTGATAGGCCAAAGAAGAAAAAAAATTAGAAAATATTTTGAACAAAATGATATGAAAATAAACATACCAAAATTTTTAGGATGCAGCTAGCACCAGACTAACAGGGAAATTTATAGCTTTGAAATGCTAACATTAGCAAAGAAGAAAGGTCCAAAACCAGTGATCTAAGCATCCACCAGAAGTAGTTAGAAAAAGCAGCAAAGTAAATCCTTTGAAGAGTATAAAGAGTAAAAACGCCAAGTGAAATTTATCCCATAAATGCAAGGTTGGCTTAACATTAGAATTTTTTTTTTATTTCAGCATATTATGGGGGTACAAATATTACGGTTATGTATATTGCCCACGCCCCTCTCCCCCCAACATTAGAATTTTCATTAGCAATCAATGAAATTTAACATGTTAACAGAATAAAGGAAAAAACTATGATAATTGCAATAGATGCAGAGAAAGCATTTGACAAAATCCAAACTTTGTCAATTACTCAATTCATGCTTTATTTAAAAAAGAAAAACTTAGAAAACTAGAAACAAAAATAAAAGGAAACTTCTTCAGCCTGATAAAGGGTATCTTTGAGAAACCAACAGCTAACATCATGATAATGGTAAATTGAAGGTTTCCCCTAAGATTGTGAACAAGACAAGGATATCTGCTTCCACCTCTTCTATTCAATAATGTCCTGAGATCCTAGCCATTGCAGTAAGATAAGAGGGAAAGAAAAGAGATCGGGAAGGAAGAAGCAAAATTCAGATAACATTTACATAGAAACTCCTAAAGGAATCAACAAAACAACTTCTAATAAGTAAATTTACCAAAGTTGCGGGATGCAAGTAAATTTACAAAAATCATATGTATTTTTATATACTACAGCAAACAACTGAAAAGTGAAACTTTGAAATTCCATTTACAATAACATCAAAATACATTAGAATGAATGTATGTGCCAGCTGTGCCAGATCTCCACGGGAAAACTTGGTAAGAAGACTGAAATAAATATAGGGATATACCTCATTCATGAAATGTCAAGATAGTCATGATTGTAAGGATCTGTTCTCCCCAAAATAGATTCAATACGATTTGAGATCTCACAAGGCTTGTATGATTAAATTAAGATGATTCTATGATTTTTTAAAATGGAAACATAAAGGTTTTATAATACCCAAAGAAGTCTCAAAAAGGAAGAACAAAGTTAGAGGACTCACACTTAAGCTAAATACTGTGGTATTAGCATAAGAGTACACAAAAAAGTGAACAAAATACAGATTCCTAAAATAAAATTCATTCATATTTATCTCTTAAGCAGTTGGCATTGGAATAACTGGATATCCACATGGACAAAAAGATGATAGACTCTTACCTCACACCATATGGAAACAAACTTAAAATGGATCATAGACCCAAATATAAAGGCTAAAACTACAAAACTTCTGGGGATTGGTGGGAAGTGGGGACAGGAAACCTATGCATTTTTGAGGGAGGTCATGATTTCTTAATATACAAAGGGTACCAAACATACATTCAGCCTCATCAAAACTAAAAACTTGTATCTGTCAGAAAACATCTGTAAGAAAATAAATAGGCAAGCCAGAGGTAGAAAATATTTGCAAGATAATGTATCTAACAATATATGCAGGACTGGTATCCTGCATATATAAAGGATCACTATAATTCAATAATAGAAAAACCAATTTTTTTAATGGGCAAAATATTTCAATGGAAAATTTACAAAGAAGGCCACACAAATGGCCACTATACTAACAGTATATTAGACATCAGGAAGTGCAAATTAAAACCACAGTGAGATAACACTGTACATTCAGCAGTATATTTAAATTAAAATGACTGATACTGCCAAATGTTCACAAGGATGTGAAGCATTCAGAACTATCATATGTTGTCGGTTAGTACAGCTACTTCAGAAAAATGTCAGGTAGTTTCTTATAAAACTAAATATAATACATACCTACCCTATGACCCAGCAATTCCACTCCTAAGTATGTACCCAAGAGATATAAAAACATATCTACATTTATACAAGAATGTTCCTATTAGTTTTATGAAAACCAAAATATTCTAACAGCCCTGCTTTCTATCAATAGGAGGAGAATGAATAAACAGTATATACAAACACTGAAAAACTAGCAATAAAGAGCGTAAGATTACTAAGACATATAACATGGATAAATCTCAAAAACATAATGCTTTACACAAAAGAGTGCATAACTGTATGGTTCCATTTATTATGGAGATCTAGAACAAACTAAGTTCTATAAAGGCAAAAGTAACCGATGGTAGAAAATTTCAGACCAGTGGTTTCCTCTGGAGGAATGTGGGTGGAGATTTACTGGGAAGGGACCCGTGGGAACTCTGACCTATGGGTGATGTTTGGTTGATAGGTTGGATGGGTAGGTGTTTCATTTGCAGAGGTGTATGCATTTGTCAGAACTCACCTAATGAGGCGCTTAAGATTTGTGCATTTCATTGTAAATGTAACCCCAAAAGAAAAAAAAATCTGTATGTAAATATTGGACTCTACTCAATGATATGCAGGCAGAGTGCTGGGTATGGGGGTGAAAGTGTACTGAGGGCTACACCCTACTTTGAAATGCATTCAAACAAGATGGGTTGATGAATGGAAAGGACAGATATATAATAAAGCAAGCAGAGTAAAATGTTAATTGTAGCGTCTACAATGGGTATTTGGGTGTTCACTGTGAAATTCTTCCAACTTATGGTATGTTTGAAATTTTTCATAATAAAATGGAAAAAAAAAAAAGGATTGTGGTACTCATCCTGGGGTGTATACACATGCCCCTATTCTTACTGCCTGCCTAAAGCTCTTGCCCACAAAAGGGTAGATAAAAGACGTGTCTTTGGGGAATGAATAACGGAGCTAGGAGGAATAACAGCATCAGGGTCCCTGATGATATACACTGGCCAGAGCTGTTTATTCGAAATCATGGTTTTACTAAACAGGGCTTCCAGGTATTCCTTCTCTGCTCCTGGTGAGTATAAGGTGGGTGTGCGGAGCTCAGCCTGGGACCGCTCTCTAGAAAGGCGGGGAAATTCTACTTGGTTCTAAGATGCCCACGTATCCATTCCTTTACGCATCCGTGTTCGTTGGCACATGCCCGGGGCGGGTGATTTCGGAGGGGTGTGTGGCCGTGGGGTGGGGGCGAGATGTGTCTGCAGGGGACAGAGCGCCCTCTCCTGGCCCCGGAGGGACCCACGCAGGTCGGCCAAGCATCCCACCCGCCTCTTCAGCACCCACTCCCCAGGTCTGCGGGCCCGGAGTGGAAAGCGCTGCAGCCCCCAGGTTGGCCCGCCGAGCGCCGCGCGTCTGCCGGCGGAGACCAGCGCAGGAGGCGGCCCAGTGAGGCCAGGAGGTGGGCGACAGGGTGGAGTCGCCGTCGCTGGCAGCCTCGCGGCTCCACCTGTTGCAGAGTCGGAGCGCGCCCGCCAGAGAAGGCAGAGCTCGGCGTGGACCTTTGGTCCTCACGCCGCTTGGCAGAGCAGGGCCCGGCTAGAGGGGACAGTCCCTACGGAACGGCGCGGAGGGGGCGCTCCCCGGAAGGTGAGACCTGAGCGCGGCCGCCAGCGCCCCCTACAAGGTGGAGTCTTGGGAGGGGGCCCCGGCACTTGCTTGAGAGCTTTGCCGCCGGTCTGTAAGAGGTAGGGGAGAGCATTCTGCGTGGAGCCAGTGTTCCCGCAAAAACTTTAGAGCGCACCGAGGCGGCCAAGCCGGGGTGGAAGAGATGGAACTCTCCAGGGTCACGGTCTCCCGGCCAAGGGGCCGTTCCAGTCCCAGGTCCTTGGCCACCTCTCCGGAAGCTGGGCTGGCTCGCCTCGCGCGCTTGGTCTGAGCCAAGCCGACACGTGGGGGCCGAGGACGCCTTTGCTCAGGACCCAGAGGCCAAGGGCGCTCTGGCGTGGGCAAGGCGAGCGAGGCTGCCCGGGGGAGATGCTAACTTCCTTCACTCCCCCATTCCTACCTCCCTTTCTGGTCTCCTCTCTCCAGCTGGTCCGCCCGCCGGATGCCGTGCAGCGTGGGGGCCGGGCAGGAGGTGGGAGTCGGCAGACGCCGCCCCGCACAGTCCCCTCTCTCTCTGTGCGCCCGCCCTGGACCCGCCCCAGCCTCTGAGCCCTGGCAGCGGGGTCGGTGACTCCGGAGGCCACAGGCTCGACGCGACACCGCAACTAGGACACACCACCGTGGATCTATCTGGGGAAGCACCTCCAAAGCCAGCTGACACCCCGCGTCCTAGCCGTCGGCGGCTTGAGAAGGGATGGTCAAGACCGAGACCCCGGGGATCCGCTTACCCGCTGGTCTCCGGGGCTCCCCGACCTTCGCTTCCGGGGAAATTCGAGTCCATTCGAGTTTGTCCTGAAGATGCGTCACGCCCCCTCCTCAGTCTGAGCCGGGCAGGACGCGGGGTGGAAACTGAGTGCCCGCATCCACGTACCAAGCCGAAGTGGACTCTGCGCCTGGTCACTCGGACCTTCAGCGTTAAGGAGACTCCAAGGCAGATGCGGGGTGGGGGGAAGGGAGCGGCGGCGACAAAGCGGATTTGAAACCGGGAGTCAAGGCGGACGTGGCGAGCTGGCACCGCCACAGCGGTCGAGGCGGCGGCCCGGAGAGCCCCGCGGCCTGCGGGAACGCCCGGCGATCATGGGCAAGCCGGCGGGGGGCCGTCCGGGAGCCGGCTGAGCGCCGGGCCGAGCTGCGACCTCCCCGGGGGCGTGCGCGAGAGTCAGTCGGCGCCCTCGGCAGTGGAGCGAGGGGCTGCCCTCGGGGACCAGGCCATGGCCGGCCGGGGTTGCAGCTGGAGCCTGGGCCACCTGAACGAGGACAACGCGCGCTTTCTGCTGCTCGCCGTGCTCATCGTGCTCTACCTGCTGGGTGGCGCCGCTGTGTTCTCGGCGCTGGAGCTGGCGCACGAGCGCCAGGCCAGGCAGCGCTGGGAGGAGCGCCTGGCCAACTTCAGCCGCGGCCACAACCTGAGCCGCGACGAGCTGCGCGGCTTCCTACGCCACTACGAGGAGGCCACCAGGGCCGGCATCCGAGTGGACAACGTCCGCCCGCGTTGGGACTTCACCGGCGCCTTCTACTTCGTGGGCACCGTCGTGTCCACCATAGGTAAGTGTGCCGGCCGGACTCAGTGGCATCCTCCTGGAGCTTCCGCCGCCCCCGCTGGATGCCCGATGGGCAGAACCGACCCTCTCTGCCTTCCATTCTTCCAGCTCGGCTCCACCGGTGTGAGCTGTTGCCTGATCAACAGGTGTTATTGCCTCCCTGCTACTCTAAACGTGGTCCCTGCACAGGAAGCGTAAGCATCACCCGGAGCTAGTTAGAAATGCAATCTCAGTCCCTGCCCAGACCTCCTGAGTCAGAATCTACATGTTAACAAGGTCCCTGGGGCATTTGAATGAGCCTGAAATTGGAACCGTTCTGCTCTAGAGATTTTCAATTTAATTAAGGAGATAGGGTTTGAGTTCATGGAACTTTGGGGAGAAAGCTTACAAGTAGGGACAGGAACCTAAAAGCATTTACCGAATTAATGCTATGCACAAGCCACTGGTCAGAGAAGAAATGCAAAGTTAAAGACTTTGCCCTTGACTTCAAACTTAGAAAAAATCGGAAAGAATCCCAGATTGGAAGTGAGAAGGCAAAAGTACTAATGAGTCCAAAGGATGGAAAGCGTTTCCTACCATGAAGAACCAGAGAAGTGACCTGTGGGCTGAACCAGTTAGCATTAGGCATGGTTGGGTTTGGGGATTAAAAGGGCAGTGCACTCTGGAGTAGGAGAGAATGGCATTCAGGTGCTCCACTAGCTGGCTGGAGTATCGGAAGGAAAGTTAGGGCAGTCTGCTGGCTAACGGGATAGAAGCAGACCTCTACTGCCAGACTAAGGAACTAGAACTTACCTAGAGGCAATTGGGAGCCATTGAGAGTTTTTGAGCAAGGGTGTGACACAGAAAAAGATTGAGGATCTTTGCACCACACCCCTAAAGACTGTTCACCCTTGAAGCATAATAAGTGATAAGAGGGTTGGGGAAGATGCTGTAGAAATTCTGAGGGGGGAAAAAGGAGAGTTGCAGCAGGGGAAGGGGTTTGAAAGGCTCAGCAGAGAGACAGGCAGTGCCATCCAAACTGCCAGAGCACCAGGAGCAGCAGAAAAAACTCGAAGTGCCAACGGCACAGGGTGCGTGTACTGGGTGCTCTGCAGTTGTGACCTCTGTGCTCTGTAGAAGAGCTTGCCAGTGACGCAGGGTGACAAGGCCAGCCCCCTGGAGGCCCCCACATGTGGTTGTGTCACATAGACATTGTGCTGGGAGAAGGAGCACAAAGTGCAGACAAGATCAGCCTCAGGCTGGATTAGCCAAGAAAGACTTCCCAAGGCAGGTCCAGGAACCCAGGGCTTCAGCTGGCAAGCGGGAGGCCAGGCAGAGGGGACCAGCATGCTCAGGGACACACAGGCTCCACCTGAAGTGCTTTGTGCTAAACCGCCCATCTCACAGCCCCCAGCCCTTCCCAGGTGGCCCTGCCCCTCAGCGGGCCTTGATGGCACCACAGTACTGGGTATCTGGCAAGAAAATCTCTCCCAGCAGACCAGAACCTGGGGCCCCGGGGGACGGCAGAGGAGGAGTAACACCCCCATGTTCTCTGCTGGACTCTCAGCAGCATTCCACAAGTCCTTCGTCCCATCACCTCCCGTGTCTCAGAAGACAGTTCTAGAATTTCTATGTGAGGGAGACTTGGGGTGAACAAACTGATTAGGAGGTGTTACTTTGGAACGTACCTTGAATCTACTGTGTTTGCTTAGCAAGTACAGGACTTTTACTTAGATTGAACGATTATTTGGGATGCTTTTGATGGGAGATTGGAAGGCTGAACCCTTCCTACCACCATCAAAAACCACTTCTTGGCCAGGTGTGGTGGCTCACGCATTAATTCCAACACTTTGGAAGGCCAAGACAGGAAAATCGCTTGAGGCCAGGAGTTTGGGATCAGCCTGAGCAACATGGTGAGACCCCATGTCTACAAAAAATTTAAAAATTAGCTGGGCATGATGGTGCACGCCTGTAGTCCCAGCTACCTGGGAGGCTGAGGCAAGAGGATCACTTGAGCCCAGGAGTTTGAGGTTGCAGTGAGCTATGATCAGGCCCTAGCAATAAAGCAAGACACTGTCTCAAAAAAAACAAACTAAAAACCAAAGAAACCACCTCTTGGTGCTCCCCATGGGCATGGAGGGAAGGAGCAGATTATACATGTGGTCTGGTGAATGTGGGTACAGTAGGAACTGGGATTGTCATGCGCAGGTGGGTACCTAGGAACACAGGCTTTTGAGATGCAAATAGAACAATGTAGCATGGTAGAGTAGGAACCTGCATTAAAAGTCGGAGTTGGAGCTTTTGGTCCTGCCTCTGTATCTTGGGCAAGTTTTCTTAACCACTGTGAGCCCTATCCTTCTCAGCCAAGGTGTCTGTCCAGTGCCCACCTTGGTGTCTGGCGCATCCTAGTGGTTTGGTGAATATTAGTCCTGCCTACTTCCCACTCCAACCCCTGAACAGAGTTCTTATGAGGGACAGTGAGCTCATGTGAGTGAATGCATGTTAAAAAGTAAAAAACATTGTATAACTGTGGGCTTACTTTTATTTCCTCATATCTAACATTTTCTTTTAAATTGTTTCATTAATTGCTGTTGTAATAATGCACTTCTACCCTTGATTAGCCACATTAGGCACATATTGTGATGATGTGATTATGATGTGAATGTGTGATGCAGCTTATTGCTGCATTATATCCATGCTTCGGTCAACACAACTCCATGAGGTAGGTGTGATTATCCCCACTTTATAGATTAGCAAACTAAAGCTTCATGTTTTTTATAAAATAAAGTATAAAAAAGAAAAAATTAAGCCATCTGCAATAATACCACCCAAATTAACCATTGTTTACATTTTGGTGCATTTTTTTCTAGTCTTTTTTCCCTATACACCTACATATTAACACAAATGTGTTTTTAAAAATTAGAATTATATTCTATAAACCCTTATATCTTGCATTTTATATTGTAATATTGCAATAATATATGATGGTGTTACTCTTCTAAAAATTGATCCCACCATGCTCTATTCTGCAGACTTTAAGGTAATAGACAACAAGAAAGTGTACAGTAAAATCATAATAAAGTGAAACTAAAACTTCAGAACCAGGGAGAAGAACAGAAATGTGGAAAGCAAGTGGAGCTATGACATTGCTGGAGAGGAGCTTTGTCTCAGTTTGGGTTCCCTTAGAAGCAGATCTTGAGCCAAGAATTTGCCTGCAAGCAGTTTATTGGGAGGTGCAAGGACTACAGGTAGGTGAAAGAGGAAGTGAAACAAGGAAGGGAAGTCAGTCAGGTATGCTGACGAGGCAGGCACCATAGTGGGCAACTGGTACTGAATCCCAAATGGAAGCTTGGAAATGATACAGACCTCAGAATTTTCCCAGGCGAGAAAGCTGGGTTATTTATTAACCCACATCTGTCAGTAATTGGTTTAAAGTTGTCTGGGAAGGCTTGGGGGAGACAGCATAGGGATGTAATTCCCAGATGCTTCTGGTCTCATTTTGGGGAGACAGCCCAAGGATACTCTCTGACAACAATATACCCACTGGCCATTCAAAATCAGGCCAGTGTGCCCAAAAGCGGGACAGGGACCCCAAGGAATGCAGGCAAAGAACCAACAATGACTATTCAAGCTTTAAACATGGTTGTAAGCTTCATGGCAGACAGACTCATGACCCATGCTAGCATTCTTTTTTTTAACTGTTATTTGCATTTATTTTATGTTGCGTCTATTACTGTGCCGTAAGTTTTTGTTTCTTCAGTTTCTTCTGGGATGTCTTTTTCTTCTGTGCAACCTCCTCTTCTGGTTTTGGAACAATTTGTTCCTTTTCAGTGAGGACCATCTTGATATGGGTTAGGCCAACCATGAGCTCTATACGTTTGGTGCCGCATTTTGGGTGCTTTGTTGGCCAGGAGATAGTCAGTGACCAGAGAATCTACATCTAAACCCTTAAGTTCAGCATTACTCTGCTGTTTTAAGCACGTGCAGCAAAAATTCGGCACTCTTTTTGGGCCACGGACCCTGTATCCAGCCCCACTGTTTGGCCTGGGCCAAACTCCACCATTGTAACTTTGGAATGGTACACATTGTTTCTTAAAGTATCATCTTTCAGATACTTGGTGGCTTTTCATATATGCATATCCTTGATGGCCTGGGCAGTTTCACAAATGTTCTTAAAGTGAACACGAAGATTTGAACCTCTTGACTTGCATGATTTCGTGCAGTTTTCTGGGTCAAGTGAATAGTGAACCATTTTCACAGATCACCTCAGGCCACTTAGGGGCAGAGACCATGCTAGAATTTTTAATATGAGAAAGGAGGAAGCATAAACCTTTCCCCAGTGTGTAATTCTCAAAAATATTTTCCCCTTAGGATTTTATATAAGAGATATTGTAGTTGTACAGGACAATAGGTTATGTCTAGAAACAATATTTTCCTGCAAAATGCAATTGAGGATTTCATGTAACTGTTGTCTAATTGAGACCTTTGACTTAAAGCAGAGTGGAAAACAGTTTGGCAGTTTCTCAAAAGGTTAAACATAGAACTAACATGTGACCCAGCAATTCCACTCCTAAGTGTATATCCTCCAAAAAATGGACATAGGGACTCAAACAGATATTTGTACACCAATGTTCATAGCAGCATTATTCACAATAGCCAAAAGGTGGAAACAACCCAAGAGTGGTAATAAACCAAATAAACCAAATGTGGTATACATGTAATGGAATGTTATTCAGCCATAAAAGGGAATGAAATTTTTATATATGCTACAACATAAACAGACCTTGAAAACAATTGTACTTAGTGAAATAAGCCAGACACAGGAGGACAAATATTATATGATTCCAGTTATATATGCGGTACCTAGAATGGGAAAATTCATAGAGACAAATTAAAATAGAGGTTACCAGGGGATGAGGGAAGGAGAGAAGGGGAGGTTATTGTTTAATGGATAGAATTTCAGTTTAGGATGATGAAAAAGTTTTGCCTAAAGATAGTGGTGATGGTTACAGAACATTATGAATATATTTAATGCTATTGAATTGTACACTTATGAATGGTTAAAATAATAAATATGATGGCTGGGCATTGTGGCTCATGCCTGTAATCCTAGCATTTTGGGAGGCTGAGGCAAGAAAATTGCTTGAGGGCAGGAGTTTGAGACCAGCCTGAGCAAGAGCAATATCCCGTCTTTACAAAAAGTAGAAAAATTAGCCCGGCATGGTAGCTCGTACCTGTAATCCCAGCTACTCAAGGCTGAGGCAGGAGGATAGCTTGAGCCCAGGAGTTTGAGATTGCAGTGAGCTATGATGACACCACTATACTCTAGCCTGGGCAACAGAGAGAGACCCTGTCTCGAAAAAATAAGGAAAAAAAAAAGATAAATATGTTACATATACTTTACCACAATAAAAAAAAGTCAAAGCAGAATATTAAAACACAGTTGAGCAGTGCTGATTCTGAAAAGGGCTGGTGATCAGACTTGAAACAAGCATAAATTTAAAGTACTCAGAAAAGTAGATTGATGGTATATCTTGTAAATGGTCTTTTGTAAATATCTCCTCTCTCAAACAGGCTTTTGTTAGGAGTCTGTTTATGTTTGCCAGCGTACTTATAATTTAGCTTCTGTCCAAAAAGGATTTTAGGTAATTTGCATATGATATAGTCAACATGGGCTTAGGTTATGCTGCAGTAAAAAGCTACCCCCAAAACTCAGTAGCTTAATACAGCAACCGTTTACTTCCTGTTTAAACCAAGTCCACTGTGGGCCCAGGTGACTCTGCAGGACAGTTGGCTCCTGTGATGCCTCAGCACGTGTGCCCAGGATTGCCCAGGAAGGGGAAGACAGGACTGAGGAGTTGACACCAGCAAATAAATGACCACCACCAGGAAGTGGCACGCAACCCCCATACTCACGTGTCATTGGGCAAATCAAGTCACATGGCCATACCCAACTTCAAGGGCTTGGGGAAACACAGTCCTCCCATGAGCCCAGCAGTGGATAAGACCCAGCGTTGGCAAGCAGTGCTGAGGGCCACCACGCAGACACCGCGCTGCAGTAGAAACGGAGACTAACGGACTTTAAACATTGGGGAGGTGGGAAAACATGGGTAGGATAGGGAAATCAAGCCACACATTTTAACACACAGAATTATACGTCAAAAGGAACTGCGGAATTGCCAAAATTGAACCCCGAATTTGGCTCCACGTTTTCTAGCTGTCGAAATTAAGAGGCAAGGACAACCGTCAAATGGTTCCCCTTATCCCAGCGGGCTGCTTGGAAGGCACCAGCTCTTTTAGAAATAAACATTTCTCCCGTGGCTTGTCACGAAGGGGACAACGTAATGTGTCAAGTAAGCCCTTCCACCACTTGTCAGCCGTGAATGGGAAAGAGAGCCGTGAGCTCCTGCAGGGCGGGACTCCCCTCAGTGCAGGATGCAACTCAGCAAGCGCCTGGGGTCCAAAGCGACTGGGGCAAGCACACAGCTCCCAGTGCCCTGATCGAAGAAGGACGTGTGGAATACTCTGTCGGTGGTTCCCAAGCTTAAGTGTCCATAAACACTCACCTGAGGGGACTGTGGAACGTGTTAAAATGCAGGTGCCTGGGCCCCCCTTTCAGAGATTCTGTTGCAGATGTACATTTCAAGAACGTTCTCCAGAGGACTGTGACGTAGGCAGTACAGGGAGCACACTTAGAGGACTCCGCATCTTGAGGCATGTTGATAGGAGCTAGTGTAGGCTTGAAAACCGAGTCCTTGCTATTCAAAGAGCACAGTCCCTGAGTCAGCGGGGTCAGCATCACCTAGAAGCTGGTGAGAAATGCGGAGTCTCAGGCCAACCCCAGACCTACAGAATCAGAGTCTGCTCTTTAACAAAACACTCAGGTAAGTCCTAGGCACATTAAAACTGGAGACGTCTGGCGTCTAGAAGGATGTTAATTTGTACTATTGCTGACGAGGGCAAGCCCCCTCCACCCCCACCCTGGTGCTTTAGAACACAGAGAAACTGGTGGCCAGGAGATGTGCTCACCTGTTGCCTTGGGGGACCTCCTCGCCAGCTGGAAGTCAAGTCCACTGAGGGCGGGTTCATCAAGCATCAGCCAGATGCAGGGATGCACTGGGCTCGGGCTGAGACAGTGACCCCGGACTCACCCGGATCTGAGACGTGCAGACACAGAGCTGCTTAGCCCCGCCTTGGTGGTGCACTGCTCAGGGACGACTAGATTCTCAACAGTAGTTTTTATTCATTTTAATTAAACAGAAATAACTCCACTGGCACCTCTTTCAGGTCCTGGATATGGCTTGTGTTTAGCACTTGTGCCGCAGTATCCTACAAGGCTCTCGGGGTTCCAGGGCTGAGCTGGCAGGGATGCCTTTTGGCCTGGTCAGTGGGTAAATCTATGTGGCACCGAACTGAACATTGTTTCGGGAATCTTTTCTTTCCCTGCATGGGAACGAGGCTGAGGAAAGAGCTCTTGAAATCAAATTATATCAGGTTCAAACCAAAAAGTATTGGGAATCTCTATGTAACAGTATAAAGTTACAAACTAACATCAAAGAAGACAAAAGGGCTTTCAGAAAGAATAAAAATATCCCCTGCATATGTTAACGGATATCATTCATTAGTGAATGGCATGTGTGTGTCAAGATTTAAATCATACATTGAATGGGCACTTTACATGTTACAGACTTTGTAAGGCAGACGGGGAAGATATTATTTATTCCATTTTGCAAATAAGGAAACCGAGGCACAGACAGCATGAATATCTTGCTTAGGACAACACAGCTATTAAGTGGCAGAGTCAGAATTAGAACCAAGTTTTGTTTTGTTCAGTGTCCAGTGATAAATACATATTATTTTAGACAACTGGAAATATATGAGAAAGTATAAAAAAGTAGACATCACCCATAATTCCACCATCTAACAAGAACCACTATTAATAGTCTGGTGAATCATACAATATTAAACCCAAAATGCTATTTTGTTAATCTAAGATGCATCATTGTTTTATGTACCATTAAGAAAGAAGCACTGCCAATTAAATCCCGACATGCTAGCAGTTGTGGGATGTATCCCAATTTCAGAGATAGTCAAATGTTGGGGAATGGTGCATCTTAAAATCACCTAAATGTATCATATCTCATTACTTTCCATATAGCCATTATCACATGAGCATATTGTTGTGATTAGGTAAAAATGAGTCTCCTTATAATTAAAATGTCTTTGATTTATATGAAAATTGATTGATCCTAAATATTAACACTTATAGTTCATCTTCTCTGAATCAACTAGCTAATTTTCCCCCCATTTTTCTGTTGGGCAGAGGGGGATATGTTAATCCATGTGTATGTGGCTTTATATTTTAAGGATTTTAGCCCTGTATCTAAGGGCTAAATGTTTGTGTCATAGCGTTGGTCCTTTTTTTTTCTGTTCAATATCTATTATTATTTAGATAGAGAAATGTTTTTAATTTCTATTCAGTTTCACATTCCAGTCTTTTCCTTGTGCTATTTCTCATTGTCTTTGTGTTCAGAAAATCTTTTCCCATCCAGATCCCATAAGAATCCAAGCTTTTGTTCAGTATTTTTGCAACTACTCTGTTTCCCATCATAGCAGTAGCTTTTAAAGCACTTTAATGTATTATTTCATGTGAAAAATGGTGAGTGCATTTTAAAATGACAGCGATGCATGGTTGTGGGGAAGAGTGGCTGGTAAGAGTTTGCATTTACTCAAGGTAGGGTGAGAGGGCCACATCTCTTGAGATCCATCTTCTAAAATTTCACAGGGAAGCTCAGCCTGTCCATTCTGAGAATCCTGGATGTGTTCATTATTTGTTTCCTACTTGGAAAATAAATCTCAGCATGTTGAAATCAGAGCTATGTTACAGGACACCGCTCTCACTCTCCACATTTAGTACTTACAGATCCTAATCTCAGCATTAGAAAGTCTTGTTAATATTATGAAATATGATGACTTCCTTTTTTTTATCTCAGCATATTACGGGGTACAGATGTTTAGGTTACATGTATTGCCTTTGCCCCACCTGAGTCAGGGCTTCAGCATTTCCATCCCCCAGACAGTGCGCACCACACTCATTAGGTGTGAATATACCCGCCCCCTCCACCCCCCTCCCACCTACCTGACACCCAAGGAATGTTACTTACTATATGTGCACTTAAGTGTTGGGCTTCCTTTTCTTTTATCCTGAATTCCATCCTGTTTTCTCCTTCCCTCCATGTCTTTCTCTATGGAGAGATGGGTTTGGGATGAATGTAACCCCAACAGTTCTTGGGTTCCTTGGGGTTTGGTCCAAGGGTTGTGTTCTATTCAAAGAAGCATGGTCTGTTAGCCAAAAGTAATGAAAAAATAAATTCAATCTTTGCCTGCATTTCTAAAGAACCTTAAAAGGCCTCCAATTGATAACGCAAAGGAATCTCCCCTCCTCCCTCCTCTACAGTCTCTCATATCTCAAAGGAGTTCTGAGGCCTCTTATCCCCACCCCCTCCGGAGTTCTCCCAGCCATCAGCCTCTGTCTGTCTGTCCCT
Organism: Cheirogaleus medius; assembly: GCA_008086735.1. Lineage (NCBI taxonomy): Eukaryota > Metazoa > Chordata > Mammalia > Primates > Cheirogaleidae > Cheirogaleus > Cheirogaleus medius. Next base: position 11,168,564 of record VBSM01001979.1, on the reverse strand, counting down.
CCTGGTCCATCCTCCCCACACCTCTCTCTGCTCTCTGTTACCAAGATTGACTTAACCTCTGCAGTGTCGTTTAGCTTTCTCTCTGTTATCCTGGATTCTCCACAATAAAGTACAGTCCTGGGAGCTGACCCAGCCAGCAACACTCCTTTCCCCTTAGAAGCAAGGAGAGAGGAGCAGGGGAAGATAGCAGCTAGCGCGTTAATGCTATCGCACGTGGGGCGCATCTCAGCAATCAGAGGAGGACATCACCACAGCTGTGGTATGACCGTTCAATAATTAGATGCTCCTCCTACTATAGGACATGGATGTTGTTGCTAAGTATTTGCCAGTACAACAGCTCTATGAAACATATTTTTAACGCTAACGTTTAAATTTTAAATTGTAAATATGTATAGGTACTGCCAGATTTTTGAGAATTTGAAAATGTAAATATTCTCTTAACCAATCTGCAAGAATCTTGTTATTCTCACAGCTAACATGTACTGGATTCTTCCCCTTCCCCTACTCAGAGCTCTACATACATAATCTTTCACCTGCGTAGTAGGACTATTATTTTCCCCCATTCTGTAGATGAGAAAACTGAAGCATAGAGATTAAATACCTTGCCCAAGGTCACGTGGCTAGTAAGGGGTAGAACTTTGATTCAAACTTTGTTCAGCCATGATTTAAATTTTGGGTTATAGTGGAGGTGGGGGCGGGTAGCCTCTAGGATGGTCAGAATTCTAGTGAAAACTGAAATAAAACCAAGGGCCCTGGTTCGGTATTTATTTTTGCCATCAATGCATGTTTTTTTGTTTTATTTGATGTTACTGATGGATGTTTTTTTTGCACGCTATTGTAAAAGGAGAACATCTGGGTATCTCATGCTGGGTTTGAACAGCGTCTTCTCTCCCTTCTTATGTCCTTAGAACCCCACCGAGCACCCATCCATATCAAATGTAAAGTTCAGGTTGGTTCAGTCACAATTGATTGAGTCCCTACTATAGGGCCAACCCAGCTATGGCAGTTCTTAACCTGGCCCGTGGATAGAATTCAGGGTGTCTGTAAATTTGGATGGGAAAATAACTTCATCTTTATGTTTACTAACCTCCAGCTAAGCTCTGACTAATCTTGAGGATTTCCTTCCATAATGAATGTAGGTAACAACTCAGAGGTAAGACGAACAAAGCCCATGGCTTTGTAACCAACAGAAATCACAGATCTATTCCCCTCCCTTTACAGTCGTGGTGGAGACGGTCATCATTCACTCTCACCAGTACCTCAAAATCATGGAAGTTATTAGACCTGATCTTGTTATTTCATGATTTAATAAAAAGGCACACACAGCACACATTTTTTCATAGTTTAATAGCTGTGTTTTAATATGGCTGCTTTTGTAATCCTGTGCACTTCATTTCATTCATTATATAAACAACATTAAGAAGGGATGAGTAGCCTTCCCCAGACTGCCAGAGGCTCCGCATAACAGAAAACAGGAACTGAGAACCAGACCAAGGCTAGTTAGGCTGGTCTTGAATGAAGAGAAAAAGGGAACTTGCCATAGCTGCAATCATCACCCCTCCTGATAGGGCGTTAATGCACTTGTAGTGGTTTGAAAATGGACTTGAAAGGCTCTTGTTGCTCAATCACTGTGCATAATCTCGTCTTCCCCAGACGATTCAGATGACGGCTCAGGATGTTGCAGTTGTTGACGGTCATCATTGGGAGTGAACATTAGTCAGCCCCTCAGAGCAGTGGGGCAGAAGCACACATCCACAGATATCCTATTTATAGAGAACCCTTTTTGTAGCATAGTAGACTTTGCTGAGTTCCATCCCTGTTTCTTTACCTCTGTGCTCTCAGCTGGTGATGATGCCCCTTTGACTCTTAGTCCACTGCCAACCCTGCAGTTTCAGCATCACATGCGCACTTGATTGTAAATGCTGATTTTGGAGTATATAATACTGGCTCATACTTCCTGTTTAATGTCTAAATTAGAGAAATTGCTACTGACGGGCCTTGGGCCAAAGGTGGCATGCTTTATTTGGCCCACAGATAGTGATGAGTTGGTAAATGTTTAACAGCCAGCTCAAAAAATAAATAAATAAATAAAGGCCCTGTTTCATAGCATTTGCCTATTTCTGTGGTGTAAATATTCCCACAATGGCTGACTGCAGTCTACAAACATGGAGCCACTGGAGGAAGGTGGAGTAGAGAAGAAATGTGCATAATCAACTCTCAGGAGCCTTTACCAGCCAACCAGCACACTGCTGTGGACCTTAAAGTGTATGAGAACATTTAAATGAGCTGTCAGCTTTTAAAAATCAGAGTTCATAATCAAAATCTAGATTTTTTTTATTTCTCTTGGAAAAACAGAAAATCTGGCTATGTCGGGCCCACATTCCTCCAGGCCAACCACTCGATGAAGAGGAGCTACGGATGCTCCCTGTGGGAAGCTCACTGCACCCCTGTCCCCACCCCCAAGCTGAGTGTCACCTGCCAGGCGTCTCTGAGTTTCACTTCTTTCCTGTCCCCTGGTTCAAGTGCTAAGTTTCCTTTTGCCTCTTTGAGATATAAGAACTTATCCCCTGGCTCTTTATCAAAAACTCAAGAAAGAGTTGCAGAGTAAGGGCCCCATGTGATATTAATTGTTAAAAATCGCTTCCAGCTTGATCATAGGGCAGTCGAGATTTTCCTGATGGGGTACATGGAGATTTTATTCCATTCTTGTAAATTTCCCTCTGGTTGTCCCAAATCAGTAGGCAAAAGAGCTTTTCCACTTAGGATATTTAATTAATGAGAATCGAACCAGAAAAGCATGAACTCTCTGACAGGATAAAGGTTTTCCTATGGGAAATTAAGACCCACTAACTGGAAATGGTGAAAAGTGACAAGTTCAGAGGAAACTCAGTACAGTAATTAAAAATGTATCAAGTCCTGTACAGTAGGCAGTTGACACAGCACAAAGAAAAATAGCATCTCAGAGGTCTTGTTGGAGACTGTCCATGTTGATTTTGGATAATGCCCAAATGTCTGAGGGGAAGACTGCTCTCAAACCTGGAATGCAGAACACGGGGGCTACCAACCCCGCCAGAGTGTTGTATCATAAATACCTTATTATATATGAGCACTGAGGGATCCTTAACCGTATTAGACATTCTGAAACCCTGTTCTTGGTGGAATGCAGTGCTTCTGCAGGTAATTTAGGAATGTGAGGTTTGGAAAAGGGAGTAAGGGGAGAGTCTTGGAGTTACCAATGGGGAAGAAGAGGGAGCCCGTCAGAAAAGCAGTCGTAGGTATGTTAAGAGTTGTATTATGCATGTACTCAAACATTAGCAAGAGTGTTGTTCTTTAACAATAAAATAATTTTGGGAAGGGGGGCTCCATTGTTAAAGACACTTTTTCTGAACCTTAAATATTAACCAGGCGAAACGTTTTTAATGACTCCTCAGTGAACACGTCCATGTTGTTTGGGAGGGAGATAGAAACCCACTGCTAAGCGACATCATCCATTGAGACTCTTCTTTCTAACAATTGATATCAAATGAAGAGAGGAGAGGTACTTTTTTCTGTTTTTAGAGACAGGGTCTTGCTGCATCTCCCAGGCTGGGGAGCAGTGGTGCAATCATAGCCCACTGTAACCTGGAACTCCTGGGCTCCAGTGAGCCTCCCTCCTCAGCCTCCTGAGTAACTGGGGCTACAGGTACATGCCACCACACCTGGCTGGAGAGGGATTTTAATGGATAAATGTAGTTTATTGAACACAGATACAGTAAAGGCGCAGTTAAAAAGGAAGAACAATACAGAGGTTTGCAGGCAAGGGATGAGGAAATGTGGGAGACAGAGGTCAAGGGAGCGTTTTGAAGTAGCAGGAAGACCCGCTGGTGTGTAAGAAGATGGTTGGGATCCATAGATACAGAAGACTAGCTTTTCAGGATTGAGTGTTTTATTTTCTTTCAAGGAAGCTTCATGATACTCAGAAAGGGGCAAGGGAAACTCGCCCTAATTAGGCCCCTAATTTACACTAGGTGCTAGGTCTCCTCTGGGCATGGGCCAGACACTCCAGATAAGGGCCCCCATTACGGTAATTAAATGTGCTGAGCCAGACACTGTACTAAGCATTGATTTAATTGCCTCACCCTGATGAATCCGCACAACAGCACTCAAGGTAGACAGTGACATCCCCATATCATAGATGAGGAAACTGAGACAGGAGATCTGCTCCTCACTGCAGAGCCAGCAGAAGGGGGTGCAGGCCCACCTGGCTGGAAAGCGCATGCTTTCTCTGGACGCCGCCCCGCCTTCACAAGCATCAGATTATGATGTGAACTAATTAATCGGTTGAGCAAGTGCTTCCCAAACACATGGTGTAGAAGTGCTTAATTAATTCACAATGTCAGTGACCATGAAGTCAGTTCCATTTCCTCTTGATTTTATTCTTCCTTGATAGTTTTTTTAATAAAAGCCTATTACTATTGCCATGATTTCTCTTTGCCACCTCTGCATTTTAAAAAAATCTAGGGCGAGTCAGAAAGCAGGATGGACGCTTCTGGCTCTGTGTTCTGAGGCAGGCCTGGTCCTTTTGCGAGTGCCCAGCCTAAATTAGATGTGGAATGTTGCAAAAGGCAGACAGGGCCCAGGGTCGCTTCAGGTTTCCCATGAGGATGCCCTGCCTCCCCCTTGCTTGCAGAGAACACTGTGGGCTGTCTCGGTTCCATGGGGGGATCACTCCCACCCCTCTTCCCAGAGGACTCTAAGGTCTCCTTGTCCGTGGGTGGATCTGTGAAATCCTCATTCGTGGAACTCTGGAATACAGTCCCAGATCTTTCTTGATACTTGGATTGCCTTTGATTGCCTTTGTGCTGAGATCAAGTGGTTCTTTCTAATGGGTACACAGCAAGATCTCCTAGGAAACTTTTCTAAAAAATATGCATAACTGCCCTGAGTGGAGTTTTGATCCAGTGGGTCTGAGGTGGGGCCTTGGTAGCTCTATTTAAAACAAACACCAAAACATCCTTAAGTGATTCTGATTTTTGGTCTTTGAGAGCCAGTGTTATAGTTAACATATCTTCTGCTGCTTTTAATCAGCTGTCTATTTTTCTCAGATGTTATTTGGGTGAGGACCCAAGAAGGGCTTCTTTCTTCTTTCAACAAGTTGGAGCCATTATTCTCAAGCTTGTTCAGAGAGTAAGATACCTGAATTCTTAATCCTCCTTGCAAAAATACAGTGAAATGTTGTGATGTATTATTCTCTTGTGAAAACTGGGAACAATTTGGCTGGTCTGAGTGCAGTGGTGTTTACAACTAATTGATCACAACCAGTTACAGATTTCTTTGTTCTTTTTCTACTCCCACTGCTTCACTTGAGCAGCCAAGTAAAAATAAAAATAAATGTGACCACGTTTTCTGTATTGTCTTAGTCAAGGAAGGCCCTTTTGCTTGCAGACATTAGGAACTCACTCGAATTAGTTCAACACAAAACGTAGACTGTATCATAAGGATACAGGGGTACCTCATTTTATTACACTTCACAGATACTATGCTTTTTACAAATTGAAGGTTCGTGGAAGCCCTGCATTGAGCACGTCTTTTGGTGCCATTTATCCAACAGCATGTGCTCACTTTGTGTCTCTAGGTCACATTTTGGTCATTGTCACAGTATTTCAGACTTTTCCATTGTTATTTTATCTGTTATGGTGATCTGTGATCAGTGATCTTTGATGTTATCATTGTAATTATTTTGGGACACCACAAACAGCACCCATATAAGACAGTGAACTTAATCAATAAATGTTTTATGTGTTCTAACTGCTTCATCTACTGGCCATTCCCAATCTCTCCCCCTCTCCTCGGGCCTCCCTATTCTCTGAGACACAACAAAATTGAAATTAGGCCAGTTAGTAATCCTACAGTGGCCTCTAAGTGTTCAAGTGAAAGGGAGAGTTGTATGTCTCTCACTTTAAATCAAAAACTAGAAATGATTGAGTTTAGTGAGGAAGGCATGTCGAAAGCAGAGAAAGACCAAAAACTAGGCCTCTTATGATAAACAATTAACCAGGTTGTGAAAGCAAGTTCTTGATGGAAATTAAAAGTGCTACTCTAGTGAACCACATGAACAATAATAGGCAAAACAACCTTATTGCTGATATGGAAAAAGTTTTAGTGGTCTGGATAGAAGATCAAACTAGCCACAACATTCCCTGAAGCCAATGCCTTATCCAGAGCAAGGCTTTAACTTTCTTCAATTCTGTGAAGGCTGAGAGAAGTGAGGAAGCTGCAGAAGAAAAGTTGGAAGCTAGCAGAGGTCAGTTCCTGAGGTTTAAAAAAGAAGCCAACTCTATAACATAAAAGTGCAAGATGAAGCAGCAAGTGCTGATGTAGAAGCTGCAGCAAGTTATCTGGAAGATCTAGCTAAGATCATTGATGAGGGTGGCTGCACTAAACAACAGATTTTCAATGTAGATGAAACAGCCTCTGTTGGAAAAAGATGCCATCTAGGACTTTCATAGCTAAAGAGGAGAAGTCAATGCCTGGCTTCAAAGCTTCAAGGGACAGGCTGGTCAAAGGCGACACGGACACATTTGAGGAGAGAAAACCCAAGGGGCATCCTAGCTTTATAACAACCCACTGTTGAGGAACTAATCCATTCCCTGGAAAATGAATCCAGTCTCACCAAAGCAAGAACTCGCTCACTGCTGCAAGAACTGTACCAAGTCGTTCTGTACCAGAGGGATCTGCCCCCATGACCCAAATACCTCCCACTAGGCCTCATCTATACCACCATAGTGGGTATGAAATTTAAAAATGAGCTTTGGTGCAGACAGACTCAAACCATAGCCAACACCAGCCATCTTACTGGCAGCCATAAGCCGTATTCCCCATCCCTGACTGGAGAACATTCAAAGTTCCATTGAGCTGCAGCAAGCAAGAGGGTCCCAGTCCCCAGATACAAATGCCCACCCACTGCCATTTGTGGACTAAGCAATCAGATTAAACCACCCACCACACACCCAGTGTACAGTACTGGAAGGAAAACAAGATAATCACAATAAAAATTCCCCTTTAGAAAAAGGAATAGAGTGTAGGAACATTGTTCCTACAATGAAGGTTCCTCAAATGAAGGTTCAGTGTATCTTGTTCAGTTATTACCTGTTGGTAATGAGCATATACAGCATCCTGAGGGGCAGAGGAAGGTGAAATGGGACTCTCAATCCAGACCTACTCAAACTAACTTGAGCAAATAAGGGGAATTCATCACAAGGATCTTCTCTCTCTCTCTCTCTCTCTCTCTCTCTCTCTCTCCCCTCTCTCTCTCTCTCTCTCTCTCTTTTTCTCCCTCTCTCTCTCTCTCTCTCTCTTTCTCCCTCTCTCCCTCTCTCCCAGGGCAGAAACTTCCCTCGTGGGTGAGGGGGTGACTAAGTCTCTCTCTGGGCCTCCTGCCCCTGCTTGATGGTTTTTTCTCTATTGCTCATGTGCCAGGCACTAACTTAGGGGTTCTTCACAGAGGACCTCCCCGGGGCTACACGTAATTTTAGGTAGCTCATGGAAAACACTGGATTTTTTTAAATGGCTATTTCATTGGTATTTATTCATGTGTTCATATACTTATTTTTATTTATCTAAATAAAACATACAAATAAAAAATCACACAGGAAAATACTGTGTGATTTCTTGGCTCTCACTGGTTAGGATGAAGTAAAGTTAAAGTTTTATTTAAAGTGCGACAATTTATATAACAGTATTAAGTATATGACCACCCAGGCTGAAGGTCCACATGGCCACATGACAGAGCAGGGCCTGTGTGCAAACCATAGAAACCTCATTCCAGATTGCAGTGGGAACGGAATCGTTCTCATTAATTGATTCCTCTTGTTATCAAGGAGCACTAGGATCCTACTCCAAATCTTTAGAAAATAAATTTGTATTTACTTTTGAAATTAAAGGATAAAAATCACCCATTATCTCACTAACCAGAGTGACTGCTTACATTTTCGTGGGACTCTTTCCAAACACCGTATGCATGGTCTTAACATAGTTGGGATGAAATATTTCTAAAATATGTTAGTCCACTCTGCTTTCTCAGTGAGTAGAGTTTTCTCAGTGCCATTGAACCTTCATTTGAGGAACGTTCAGCATTCTGTGTTGCCTCCGACGTTGTTATGAACAGCTGCAGGGGTCGGGGGGCCTCAGAAATGGAGCTCTCTCCACCCTCATTCAAGTCACCCCCTTGGTGCCTGATGTGGTTTGGATGTTTGATCCCCAGTGTTGAATGTGGGGCCTGGTGGGAAGTGTTTGGGTCCTGAGGGTGGACCCCTCATGAATGTGCCTTTCCTGCGATAATGGGTGGGCTCTGGCTTTATTAGTTCACGTGACAGCTGATTGTTTAAAAGAGCCCAGCACCACCTGCTCCGTCTCTTGCTCCCACTGTCACCATGTGACACGCCTGCTCCCCTTCCCCTTCCACCTTAACTGGAAGCTCCCTGAAGCCCTCACCGGCAGCAGAGGGTGGCACCACGCTTCTTACGCAGTCTGCAGAACTCTGAGCCAAATAAACCTCTTTTCTTTATAAATTACCCAGCCTCGGGCATTTCTTTATAGCAGCACGAAACAGGCTAACACAGTGGCTTTCTAAATGTCCTCAATAAATCTCTGATGCACCTTGTTTCTTGTTATTGGCCTCCTTTTTCTACAAGTTGAGTATATGAACAATTTAAAAAAAAAAATAGGATGCCTATTGGTTGGGTTCCAGGAAATTGAGAATTGATTTTTCTATACAGTGAGTTATTAGAAAGATGTTTCTGGTTCAACAACTGGCTTTATAGGTATCAACACGTTTCCCACTTGGGAAAACCAGGGAGAAAAATGCTGATTGTTTAGGCAAGTATTGAGGGCCCTGGATGAAAATCACTGCTATTGCAGAGCAAAGGATAATAAATCCTGCACAATCGAAGCAGCAAGTCAATGGTTGTGAAAACCCGACCACACAGCGGATAAATGGACAATAGGTGGGCATGATGTTTGCAGAATGCTTTAGGTTTGGAACATCTGCTTTAGGGAGAAAGTGCCAGAGCCACATTCTTTCTCCAACCAAACAGGTATAATTTTTCCTTCCAGGGGAGGCAAGCAGTATAAACAATCCAAAAATTGTGCATATTTAGCTTTGACATACATACATAATATGCATTTCCTTCCCTGGTGGGTACATACAACTGACTAACCATGCAGCTCTGGATTTTTCTTGAGCTGCTTTTCTATTAGAACATTACCCAAGGCTTGGGTTTCTCCTGTCCTTCCCTTCACAACCCAATATTAAAATTAATTTGCATTTCCTATGTTAGGAAGTACCTAAGAGCCAGAATAAAGTTTCTCTAGAGTTAATCCCACTTTGGCATTACTAGCATAGGTAATCTACACCTGGATAATTAGGGATCGGCCACAGTACACAAACTAGATGAAACTATCACTTCATGTAGGAAACTTGATGCAAACAAGTGAGTCTAGGCCAGGCTCGGTGGCTCATGTCTTGGAATCCTAGCTCTTTGAGAGGCCAAGGCGGGAGGATGGCTTGAAGTCAGGAGTTTGAGACCAGCCTGAGCAAGAGCAAGACCCTATCTCTACAAAAAATAGAAAATTTAGCTGGGCGCAGTGGCACATGCCTGTAGTCCCAGCTTACTTGGGAGGCTGAGGCAGGAGAATGGCTTGAGCGCAGGAGTTCAAGGCTGCAGTGAGCTATGATGATGCCACGGCACTCTATCCCAGGCAACAGAGCAAGACCCTGTCTCAAAAAATAAAAAAAAGGAATTGAGTCCACTCACCCCAGAAAATCCAAAATGTAGCCATGGATACATTTTTGTGACTTGTTTGTCCATTCTCAAACCTCAGCAATGCTGGCCCTAATTAAATCTAATATGGAAGTAGATTCTGCATAGTGAAATTACACTCAATAAGCCATTTTCTGGCTACTACTGGTGACCTCCAGGACAAAAGGCTTTCTTCTATTCGCTGGAAAGAAAATTGCCTACCTAATAGAAGAGAAAGGCCTAATCAGCCCCAAGGATGTTAGGCAGACCTCAACGTGTGAAGCAGTAAATTGAACAAAGGAAAACAGTAATTTCATCAGATTAGTACTGGTTATTTTTATAGCTTTGATTTGTCCACCTGAATCAGTGGAATAATTTTGAAAAATAGTCTGAAGAGCTGCCACTTTTAAAACTGTATTTGCATCTTGGCATTAGATATTTGAGTCAAGCAGATACTGCCCCTTCTTTGCAACTAAGGGGGCTGCAGCGTATGTTATAGATGGCCTTACCCCTTACAAGATGCTTCACTCTCCTGTGCCTCAGTTTCTCCACCTGTAACACGGGGGTGATAATACCTCAGAGGGTTGTTCTGCGGAGTAAAGCAGGTGACATGGGCAAGGTGTGCAGGACCATGCCTGCTTTCTATAAAGAAATTTATATAAATTTCTAAATTTATATAGATATAAATATTCATTCCTTTTATTCACTCTGTCTCTGAAATTGCTTCCCCATAAACTGGGCAGGAGACTCCACTTTCCCAAAATCTTGATCAGAAGTTTCGGCACGTCTCTGCCCTGATATCTTACCCTGGACCAGTGATCCGAGACACCTGGACCAGTGTCTTGTCCGCTTATGGCAAAACTAATACTTAGACAAGGGGCGGGGGTGTCATATTGAGCAACTCCACCTCTGAGATGGACTCCTTGGGATGAATAGGTGCCTCCGTAATTCTTGTTCGGGCAGATGCATATCTGTGGTGCAGGACTGGTAACAGTAACAGCCAACATGCAGAAATCACACTGGACGCCAGACTCAGCTCGCAGCGCTTGCACTGAGTGGAATATCTTCATTATGGACGTGAAAACTGAGGCTTAGAACGGTCTTGTAAGAATCTCGCGTGTCCCGAAATGCCTGGTGGCAAAGGCAGGATTCAATCCTGGATGGTCAGACTCTAGAATCCATTGTCTCAACCCTCCCCTGCACAGGAACTTTCAGGACATTGTCTCCTGTCGGCCCCCTTCCTGGCTGCTGGGAATCAATTCCATGGGCTGTGTAGTCTCTCCCGCATCCCCCTGTGAAATCCCTCCCATGATCTCTACACGGCCTTTGGGAACTGGAGCTCGACGCAGAGCTTCTGGCTCAGTCTGACTGTGTTGTCTCAGACGTTAACACTAACTTTCTATCTCTCCGTGTGGTTGCTGTTTTCCAGTTGAATTGGAGAGCTTTAGTCTAAGGCAGGCGTCCTCAAACCATGGCCCGCGGGCCACATGCCACTCGCCTAGGACATTTATCCGGCCCGCTGGGTGTTTTTGCCGCCGCTGCCTGTCCTGCTTAGCAGCCGACTCATCCCAGGCCCACAGTGTGCACTCTCCAACCGTCTGAGGGACAGTGAACTGGCTCCCTGTTTAAAAAGTTTGAGGACCCCTGGAAGGCATCAGACATTGGATTTGCGGGAACTGTATTTCCGTTAGCACTCTGGTGACTTTAAGGACAATCTGGTATATTTGATCCAGGACTTGTTCCCATGAAAAACAATGCACGTATTTTTGGAGACTGAAAAACTAATGAAAACTAGAGAGAGCAGGAATCCTGTCCACCCCAAAGAGAGGTTTTCTCACCCCTCTTTTGGACCAGAGAGATCTATGAAGCACATCTCCTGCTTCTGAAGACTTCGCCTTTTCTTCTTGCGCTCTGCCTAGCTTAAATGAAGCAGGAACCGTGTCTGGACATGTAAGGGAAGCCTCCTGACTCCCACGTCTTTGTCTCTTTCTTAAGGCAGGAGCCAGACTCTCTGGTCTGTGTGGCATCAACTCTTTTTCTCTCCTGGTCTTTCCCCTCTTCTGACAACTCACTCACCTCGCTCCTCTAGCCAACTTTCCTTAGTCATCAATTTTTCTCTCCTTAGCTGATGCTCGTCAAGGACACCTTGGAATATAAGCCTGGCTTGACCCTGCCGCCTTCTCCTGTGTGTGTCTTTTGCCCCTCCCTACATTCTTGTTGGGTGTCAGGAACTGAGTCATTTTTGGGCTTTCTCTTAAACCTTTCTCCCTTAAAGCAGAAACATTTATTATTTTTACAGAGACTACTTCAAATCCCTTATTATATAGGCCACTCTTTGATGAGTTTCTGGAAACCTCACTGAAAACACACGTTCTCTGAAGATGTTTTTCTCCCTTGGCACAGCAAGCAACCAGATGGCAATAAGACAAATTGTCCTTGTCACAACATGCATTACCATGTTTGGGGACTCTCCTGGTTTGTTTGATAATTGTATCTTTTTTTGTTTCTTTGAAGTCTTTGTGTGATCATCTGAAGAATTCTGCCAGAATTATCTCACCAGGGTGATGAGCATTCTCTGTTTCTCTCCTGGGCCACGTGTCCCCAAGGATGGCCAGTTGAAGCCCAAGGGAGGCTCTGCCCTGCCTAGGTTTGGCCAGGATGGCGGGAGAGCCCCAGGGAGTTCCTTTCCTTGTGAGGTGTCATTGTCTTGAACTTGGGGATCAACCAGCTTCCAATTCCATTTTGCTATTTACAAGTTGGGGGCGGAGGTGGGTCCGTCCGTACATCCAAGGCATTCCCAACACCGTTTCTCCCATTCGCACTGGTCTCCTTTCAGTTCTTCTAATTCTCCAAGTGCCTTCCTGCTCCAGGCCTTTGGTCTTACCTTTTCTTCTCCAGTCTCTTTATGAAACTCGGTCACCATCTTTAGCCTCACCCGAAGACATGAGATCTTCTCTTGCCACCTCTGGCGAAGTAGCCCCCCCCTCGTTTATTTTCTCTGTAGCCCTTACCTGAAATTGTGGATTTTAAAGGTAAAAAGGGTCACTTGATCTTCATATACAGGATAAGGCAAGTGGCAGAACAATGAACAGTTGAGCAACACAAGTTCCTATACAGTTTGTGCGGATACTCTGTGTATGTAAATTAAGCACCTCCCACCCTGTGGCCCTGACCCTGGACTGTTGTCATTGAGGGTATTAGTGTACTCACGGGTTAGAATCCCAGGCTCTGGGTCTTTAGGTAGAAAATCCATTGCCTGCCAAATTCAAGGAAGTTATTATTTTTCTTTTTGACACTTTTCTTGAAGACCCTTGCATCCAATTCTAAACAGACAAGGACAGGCAGCAATTTGTGTCCCAGAAACAAAGGCTCCATTTATTTTGTAATTTCTTGATCTCCAAGGAAAAGATCCTGGGTAAGAAATTATAATTGAGAGGCCAGTAAAGGTTTTGTGCTTCCTTGTAAGGCTGCATGATGTTACAAATCACTGTCCAGGCCTTGGCAGGAGCCTTGGCAAGAGCAGGGCAAAGAAGGAGGTTTTCTGGGGAGATAAGAGCTCCCCAGAGGCCCAGGCAGGATGAGCTAGTAGTGCTGAGGGCAGGAAGCCACGTCCTGGTTGGGGTTAGATTCTTGGGTATCTGCTGTCCTGGTGCTAGATACCACTGTGACCATGGGCACTCCACCTCCCTGCATTTCAAATCCTTTGGAAAATGAAGTGATTCCATCAGAATAGTTCATCTCAGCTCCCATCACACCTATTCACCCCCTTTTTATGTCAAAAATTGTTATGATACTGTAATGAAATTTTATCAAGAAAATATTCTTTTACTACCCTGAAATAAAATTTTATAGGTAAAATAAACTATCTGTACATATAATTTCAGGAAGACAGTATACTACCCTAATTATAAAGAAGAAACAACAGAAAACATTTTATAGCAAAATACTATGCATGTTAAAACAGAAATGCTAGGGTCTGACAATAATGAAGGAGTCAGGTGTTTGTACCTACACACAGACTGACACAGGTGTGCTGTACCACACACACCATGGCATTATTGTCAGTGAGGAGACTGGCTGAGATGGTGAACAACTCTTGGTTACACTTAAATGTTGAATCTTCCCTCAATTAATATGGCAATTGCCTTCCTGGAAGTTTCAATATATATTAAAATTATACAAATAAAAAGAAAAGAGTGTGTTTATTTGTAAAACCAGAATTAGGTTCTGGGCTCAGATAAATGCAGACAGGTTTTCTATATACATGAATAGCCAGCGAGACATTTGGAAGTTGTACAGGATGCAGGATAATTCTTTACTGTGCTGGACAGACAGCATCCCCGGCCCCTGCTCACTAAACGCCATCATGGCAGCCAAATCACCTGCCAAGCACAAATTTCCCGAATGCCTCACAGGGGCAGCGTTGCCCCTATTGAGAACTCTGTCTTCAGTGAGCCCGGAGGTGTGCTTCCACAAGTTGAATGTGCATGAAATGACCTGGAAGACCTTAATAAAATGCATCTGATTCAAAGCTCTGGGGTGGGACCCAAAATTCTGCATTCCAGGTGATGCCACTGCTGTTGGTCTGAGACCACGCTTTGAGTGGAAGGAGCCACACAGCGAGTGCCTCTTGTGGATTCAGGGCCTGCCTCTCTAAAGTGGGGTGTCTTTGAGAACCACATGCTGTTGAATCTCCTGGGGTGCTTTCAAAAATGCACATCCTAATCAGGAACTCCCTGCCTCTGCATCTTAATACTCAATTCCCTGAGTGTTGCCTTAAAACCACTCAATTAAAAACCTCCAAGTACGTTTCTAGACGTCTCTGGATCTTGGGGATCTCTGCCAAACAAAGCTCTATTTCTCCATCCAAATCTCAGATTCTGTGCGAGTCAAGAAACCGTCCTGGGATGTCAGACAGAGGTTGGAGAGTTAACCACTCATCTGCGCTTCTGGAAATTTTCTATTTCTTGACTGGGTGGTAGTTACAAAGACACTTAAGCCATTTACACATTTATGCAATTTTTTTCTGAATGTACATTACATTTCACATACACACGGATAAGAAGATCTCTCCTCAGTGGCTTTGGTAGATGTGGTTGATTAGCCCAGGGAAAGAATGAGGGGAATTATTATTTGCTACTCAAGCCCAATTAGCTTTTATTTCCCAGCTGTGCCCTTTTTGTGAGGATTTCATTGATTCTAATCTGGCAGTGGGAGAGGACAATGTGGAAGAGACACAGTGAAATGTTCCCTTTTGTTGTCCTGAGACCATGCAGAGAGATGGCGACCTGCACTTCTTTGGAAAAGGTCATGTGGGGGCATCTGGAGAAGGGGCTGAGTCTTCCCATCTCTGGATGCAGGATGTCCCTCTTGTCCCTCGCTGCAGCATCACTGCCCCAGATGGCTTGGTCATGGCAGTAAAACCACTTTCCCTCTGTACAGGCAGTTGGCTACCGTAGAGTATTGTAGCTAAACCTTCTAATGTGAACATTTTTACCTAAATAAATAAAGCTGCTGATACCCTCAGATGATTTGACTTCTCTAGAAATGTCCTGGCCCCACCCTTTCCGTGCAGCTGTCACAGGGGGGTCACTGAGCCATGCTCCAGCGTCTTGAGATAGAATCCACACTTACCCTGGAAGTCTAAAGAGCCTAGGCCAGAGGTGGGGACCCTGCGGCCTTAAGCCCACATGTGGCCTTCCAGGTCCTTAAGTGTGGCCTTTTGACTGAATCCAAATTGTACAGAACAAATCCTTTTATTTTTATTAATATAGTCTTGTTCATCTTTTATGTTTTTATTTTATTTAAAAAATGAATGTATTTAAAATACCAAAGAATCAAATACTTTTCAATGAAATAACCCTGCCAGATTGACCAGCACAATTATTAACAGAACATTAGTAAGCCATCAGGGCTAAATTGACAGCTGCTACACTCAAGATTTGGTTCTAACTTCCCCCGCCTGACGGCGCCACTACTGCACGAGGCTGGTTGGCGAGAGTTTATGGGGGTCGAGCACGCCAGTCTGTTATCAGCTTTGACAACAGTTCACTGTGTTTCTGGTTGAAGTGAAATTTGTGAATAGTCGCACAGCTCGACAGTATTTTTTTTTTTTTTT
>VBSM01001979.1:11130032-11145456 GCA_008086735.1 Cheirogaleus medius | reverse complement strand
CCTCCCAGAGTGCTAGGATTACAGGCGTGAGCCACCGCGCCCGGCCCAAGGGAATCCCCAATCTTATGGCAAAGGTGCTCAACCTTTCTCCCACAGGTAGATAGTACCGTTATTTTTTTAATTGAGATGAAATTCACATACATAAACTTACCATTTTAAAGCACAGTAGTCCTCCCCTTATTCATAGGTGATACATTCCAAAACCCCCAGCGGATGCCTGAAATCTCAGATATCACCGAACTCTGTGTAATACTATCTTTTTTTCCTACACCTACATACCTATGGTAAAGCTTAATATACAAGTTAGACACAGTAAGAGATTAACAACAATAAGTAATAATAACATAGAACAATCATAAAAATATGCCAGCATCACTACTCTTGTGCTTTGGGGGCATCATTAAGTAAAATAGGGGCTACTTGAACACAAGCACCACGATTCTGCAACAGTCAACCTGATAACCTGTACGGCTACTAAGTGACCAGCAGGCAGGTGGTATTACAGCTGGAAAAAGCGATGATTCATGTCTGGGGCGGGACAGAGTGGGATGGCGTGAGATTTCATCATGCTGCTCAGAGCAGCGCACAATTTAAAACTTAGGAATTGTTTAATTCTGGATTTTCATTTAATATTTTCAGACCATGGTTGATGATAGGTAACTGAAACCAGGGAAAGCAAAAGCTAAGAGGAGACTACTGTATACGTTAAGTGATGTTGAGTACATTCACAATGTTCTACAACCTTTACCTCTATCCAGTTCCAAAACATTTTCATCACCCCAGAAGATAACCCCAACCCCTAAACAGTCGCTCCTCATCTGCCCTTCCCCTCAGCTCCTGGCAGCCACCAATCTGCTTTCTTAGTCATTTCTTATAAATGGGATCATTCAATATGCGACCTTTTGTGTCTGGCTTCTTTTATTAGCATGTTCTTGAAGTTCGTGCATATTGTAGCATGTTTCAGTGCTTTATAGTTGATGGACATTTGGGTTTCTGCCTTTGGGCTACTATGAATGGTGCTGTTACAAACATTTGTATACATTTGTTTGAGTACTTGTTTTCAATATTTTTGGATATATATCTAGGAGTGGAATTACTGGGCTACATGACAGTCGCATGTTTAACTTTTTGAAGAACTACCATACTGATTTCCACAACAGCTGCAACATTTTACATCTCCTCCAGAAATGTACAAGGGTTCCAACTTCTCTGCACCCAGAACAATACTTATTTTCATTTTTTAAAATTATAGCCATCCTCATGGGTATGAACTGGTATCTCCTTGTGGTTTTAATTTGCATTTTCCTATTAACGATGTTGAGCATCTTTTCATGTGCTTGCTAGCCACTTGTATATCTTCTTTGAAGAAATGTCTATTCAAATCTTTTGCCTATTTTTATTTGGGTTGCTTTTTTGTTTTTGAGTTGTGTGTGTGTGTGTGTGTGTGTTGTGCAAGTATCTGTGCCATTCCAGTGAAGATGGCCAAGTCATCCATCTTGGCCAAGAGTTTACTTTGGGTTTTATCTATTCCCTGTTTACCCAAAATAATCACTATACATATATATATATATATATATATATATTTGACACTTGAACAACATGGATTTGAACCATGAGGGTCCACTTATATGCAGATTTTCTTCAATAAATATATTGGGAAAATTTTTGAAGATTTATGACAATTCAAAAAAACTTGAAGATGAACTGTATAGCCAAGAAATATTGAAAAAATGAAAAATGTGTCATGAATCCATAAAATATATGTAGATACTAGTCTATTTTATCATTTGCTACTATAAAATATACACTAATCTATTATATAAAGTTAATCAAAGCTTACACAAACACTTAGAGACCATACATGGCGCCATTCACAGTGGAGAGGAATATAAGCAAATGCAAAGATCAGTATTAATCATAACTGCATAAAACTAACTCTAGTGCATACCGTACTACTGTAATAATTTCACCACCTCCTGTTGCTATTGCAGTGAGCTCATGTGTTGCAAGTAACCCTTAAGACACAAGTGTGACACTCGTCATCTCCATGTGAGCAGTTGTCTCTCCAGTAAATTGCATGTTGCAGTAAAAAGTGATCTTTCTTGGTTCACATGTAATTTTCATCGTGTTTAATACAATATTTGCCTAACACTGTGGACTCCATACCAAGTGCCACTAGTGATGCTAGAAGTGCTCCCAAGAAATGGAGAAAAGTCCTGACATTATAACAAAAAGTTGAATTGCTTGATATGTACCATGGATTGAGGCCTGCAGCTGCGATTGCCCACCGTTTAAGACAGAGGATTCATCTTGTAAACAGATGGCATACACTTATGGTATCGATATGTACAGTTCAGTACTGTAAATGTATTTTCCCTATGATTTTCTTACTATTTTCTTTTCTATAGCTTACTTTACTGTAAGAATACAGTATATAATACATATGGCATACAAAATACGTGTTCATCTACTGGTTATGTTATTGGTAAGGCTTTTGGTCAACAGGAGGCTGTTAGTAAAGTTTTGGGGGAGTCAAAAGTTATTTGAGGATTTTTCATTGCATGGGAGGTTATTGCCCCTCACCCCCACATTGTTCATGGGTCAATTACATGTGTGTGACATATATATATATTATAAAAGTAGTCCCATAACAAGCTGTGAGTATGGGTGATTAGAGTCTTTCTTGTTTTTCTGATAGTAGAGTTGGCAGTTTCTGCATTTAGCCCTGTGGCAACTTCTGGTCAGAACTTGGCATTTGGAGCCAGTAAGAGGCCTCTTCTCCCCACCAGGCACTCCATGCGGGCAACCAGAGTATGAGGTTGCTGGGCCTAATGAACTGCAAACGAGCACCTCAGGCTGGGCAGAGTGGGGAAGGGGGTGCTCTAGCAGGTGAAAAGGGAAGTGTGGTGTGTTTCCTGGTGGTTTTGATGCAGCTGATGTAGCCATTGAGAGAACTTCTTTGTCCAGGGGCCAAGGAATCTTCCCAGCACTGTGGTTCAAGGAGAATGCCCTCATCCGGGGCCTGAGAAAGTGCTGGTTCGTGCCCCGTGAGCAGTTGTCTTCAAAGCTTTTGTTCATTTACCTCCTAAAAGAATTTTGGGAAACTCACACATTTTTAAGTTGACATCTAGAATTTCATCATGAATGTAAACAGTTGGTAAAGATGGATTTTTAGACATAATATAAGTATTGATATTTCAAACAGAGCTATATCTTTCTTTTGTATGTACCCAATGGAATCTAAATACCACAGCAATTGGATACCTACCAGCCACCATCCATTTTAAAACTATGTGAACGAGACTTTCTTTAACAGTTAGAAATTTTACATTGTTTCATTTTCTTTTGGAACCTGTGTATCCATTCATTCCATTTCCCCAGAAATCTATACTAATACAATATATTTTATACTGAAATCTCTCTTTGCTCACCCTTCTCCTACAGCAAAAAAATATAAATTGAAATTTAATTTTTTTATTTTCCTGTGATAAGGCTTAGTTTCCTTAAAATTTCCTGATTGAGTTATTTTTTAAATTATTAGTAGTATACAATTGATCAAAACCACATAAATATGTAACAAATTTGTATAAATAATTGTTAAAAGTAAAAATGAAGTTTTGTTGAAAATTTCTAAATGAGATGAATGGAACTTTATAATTTTTTTCAATTAATGTATCAGCAAATGAATATTATTATTAGAAAGAGTTGGGTTTAGAATAAATTCTCTTCCTATTTTTCATTTCCATGTAAGCACCCAAGAAGCCTTATTTATAGAAACAAGAAAATGAGAATGGAGGGAAATTTTGTTTAACAATGTTGCTCAATTCTTTGAATGCCTTCCGAGTTATATGCCAGAAATTACATATGCATGTTGATCAAAAATTATATTTAATGACTATGATAGGCTAAATAATGCCCCCCACCAAAACATATCCACATCCTAATCTCCGGAACCTGTGAATGTCACCCAGTATGGTGAAAGGGACAGTGGAGATGTGATCAAGTTAAGGATCCTGCAACAGGGAGCTAAGCCTGGATCATCTGGTGAGGGGACACAGGAGGGGTCAGAGTCAGAAGAAGGTGACGTGATGACAGACCCAGGGAGAGATTTGCAGATGCTTCACTGCTGGCTCTGAAGTTGGAGGCAGCGCCCATAAGCCAAAGAATATAAGGAATGTAGATCCAGAACCAAGAAGACAAGGAAAGGTTTAACTCCCTTCAGAGCCTGGAGAAGGAATTAGCCCTGCTGATACCCCAGCTATATAGCTCAGTGAAACTGATTTTGGAGTTGTGACCTCTAGAACTATAAGAGAATAAATTTGTGTTGTCTTGAGCCATAAGTTTGTGATAATTTGTTACAACATCGGTAGGAATCTAATATAGTGACCTGTCCGCTGATGGCTCGATTATGTCCTCCCAGTAAGGAAAGAATTGGAAACCACATGAGGAGTTGCTGGTCAAAGGGCAGAAAGTTTCAGCTAGACAGCAAGGTGAATATAGTCAATAATAATGTGTTATATATTTCAAAATAACTACGGGAGTAAATTTCAAATGTATCACCACAAAAACATGTTAAGATGGGAGATGGCTATGTTAATTAGCTGGATTTAATCATTCCACATGGTATACATATATCAAAGCATCACATTATACTCCATAAATGAAATACAATTATGTTTCGTCGATTAATGATAATATTAATTTTTAATTAATTAATTATTTTTTTAAAAAAAGAATTGAAACCATGACCACCATGTCCTCATTCCAGCCCACAGGGAGTAGGGGTTAGGGTTAGGGGGAAGAGGAGGGTGCACATAACCCAGAAGTTGCCGCACACTTTTAGTTACATGGTGTCACCTAATTGCAAGGAAACTGGGAAATGTAGGTTTTTTCTATGCAGCCATGTACCCAATTCTTTTGGGAGGTTCCATTACTATAGAAGGAGGGGAGGATGAATTTAGGAGGAAAGACAGTCTCTGGCTCGGGAGGTCATTGCAGCTGTTGAGATGGCAGTGGCACTGGCCACAGAGAGAAATGGACCAACTGCAGGGTGATTTGGAGTCTGTTGTCACTAGGACTTGAAGGGTTGGATGTGACAGTGAGGGTCAGGGAGGTGACAAGTCAGCACCTAGATTTCTGGCTCCCTCCAGAGATAGAGACTGCTGCAGAGGGAAAGAATAATATATGTGCCTTATCAGAATTGCAAGTTTGTGTAAATATTGACTTTCATCGACAGGTTTCTGTTAAATTACTTAAGGAGAATGTTTTGTTAAAGGGCATAGAAGTTGCTGAAGCAGCACTTGGCAGCCTCTGTCCTCGGCTCCCTTAAGCACTGTGACTTCCTAAGGATGTGTTTTACACCCACACCAGGAAAACCTTCTGGGGAGGGGCCTCGTTATGCCACATCCATGCCACATCCATGCCATTAGCTAAATGGTGTCTGATCATTTGCATGCATTGTGAGGGGGTAGCTAATCCCTAAGCAAAATGGGTCTCCTGGGGCCTGTTTCAGTTGTTTATTGTTGGTTGTTTTATATTGGCGCTATTTTATTTTCTCCATTATAAATGTAGTATATGCTTATCATAGAAAAAATTCAGGAACTCCAGAGCGGTAAAAGGAAGGAGACCACTCGTAGTCTCACCGTCTAAGGCACCCACTTCGCCAGCACTTTGCTGGATCTCCTTTCAGCCTTACCTCTGTGCTTTTTTTTTTTAGACAGGGTCTCACTCTGTTGCCCAGGCTACAGTACAAGCCATCCTCCTGCCTCAGCCTCCTGGGTAGCTGGGACTACAGGCACGCACCACCATGCCCAGTTGATTTTTGTATTTTTTGTAGAGACGGGGTCTCGCTCTTGCTCAGGCTGGTCTTGAACTCCTGACCTCAAGCAATCCTCCCAACCTGGGCCTCCCAGAGTGCCAGGATTATAGGCATGAGCCACCACTTGGGACCACAATGTTGTTTTAAAGTTGCAGTCTGAATGCCTGTGGTCATGCTGCTTTGGGGGCCACTGTTCGGCTGACCACATCAGCATAGTGTGTGTATATCACAGGCATTCAACTAACCACTAACTAATGAACGAAAGAGCAAAAGAACACCACAAGCCGCATGCACGTACCCTGGAGACTCACAGTTCAGCTGCTGCTCTGTGACCGTGCTGGCTAGAAGGTATTCTCTACATATGGAGTGAATTGTCTGCTGAGCAGAAAGCATGACAGTTTAGGATAATGAAGGCAACTCAGGTCTCCCTTTTGTATTCAATTAAACATGGTTCTTGGTCCTGGGTGCACATTAGAATCACCAAGGAGATTTAAAAAAATATCTATGCCAGAACCCTCCACAGACCAATTAAGTGAGAGCCTCTGAGGGCTTCGCTATTTGTTAAAAACTCGCCAGGTGATTCTAAAGTGCAGCTGAGGTTGAGAGTCGCCGGCTTAGAATAGCCATCTCTCAGAACTGAGGATTTGCGACCTTTCTGATTATGTTTCCTTTTCTTGTGGACTGATGTGTGTTTACCTAAAATCCCTATGTTGAAGTCCTAACCTCCCAGTATTTCAGAACGGTGACTGTATTTGGAGATAGGGTTTTAAAAGAGATACTTAAGTTAAAATGAGGTCGTTAGGGTGGGTCCCAATCTGACTGGTGTCCTTATATGAAGAGGAGATTAGGACACAAACACTCACAAAGGGACAACTATGTGAAGACACAGGGAGACCAGGGCCATCTGCAAGCCAGGGAGAGAGGCCTCGGAAGAAACCAACCCTGCTGACACCTTGATCTTGACTTCCAGCCTTCAGAATTGTAAGAAAATAAATGTCTGCTGTTTAAGCCACCCAGTCTTGGTACTTTGTTATGTCTGCCCTCGCAAACTAACGCAGACCTGGAACCTGTGAATAGGGAGATTAGCCTGGATGATCCAGCTGGGCTCAATTTAATCATATGAGGTCTTAAAAGCAGAGAATCAGCCAGATGTTGTTGCTCCCCTCTGCAGTCCCAGCTACTCAGGAGGCTGAAGCAGGAGATCACTTGAGCCCAGGAGTGTGAGGCTACAGTGTGCATGATCACACCTCTGCACTCCAGCCTGGGCAACAGAGCAAGACCCTGTCTCAAAAAAAAAAAAGTGGCAGAGAATCTTTCCTAGCAGAGGTCAGAGGAATATGACAGAAGAGCAGAAGAGACATGAAGCATGGGATGACTTCCCCCACTGCTGCCCTTGAAGATGGAGAAATGGGCCTCTGGCCAGGGAACTTGGGCAGCCTCAATAATCGGGAACCTGTGGAGCTGGCAATAGCCTTCAGCTGACAGCCAGCAAGGAAACCGGGACCTCAGTCCTGCAACCACAAGGAACTGAATTCTATCAAAAGCCTGAATGAACAAGGAAACAGTTTTCCCCTAGGGTCTCCAGGAAAGGATACCACCCTGCAGACACCTTGTTTTTAGCTTGGTGAGACCCAAGTCAAACTTTGAACTACAGAACTGTGAGACGATAAATTTATGGTGTTATAAGCCATTAAATTTGTGGTAATTTTTATAGCAGCAATAGAAAACTAGTACAGCTAAACTCTGAAAAATAAAATAAGACATCCTCCCAAAATAAGACAACCTGCCAAACGCTACTTCAGCTAGGAGATCAAGGCTTTAGTATCGTGAGTGATAAGTCATGTTGGTAATGTATACTTTTGACATGATATGATGAGAGTAGCACTTCCCCTCTCTGGTCCTCCTCCCTCCAACCCATCGCTCCAGTCTAATCATGAGAAAACATCAGATAAATTGAGGAACATTCTATAAAATACCCAACCAGTATGCTGTCAAAACTGTCAAGGTCATCAAACAAGGAAAGTCTAAGAAGATGTCACAGACCAGTGGAGTCTAAGGAGACATGACAACTAAATGTAACGGAGTATCCTGGTTAGGATCCTAGAGCAGAAAAAGGACATTAGAGGAAAAGGAAATCTGAATAAAGTATGGAATTTAATTAATAATAATGTGTCAATGTTGGTTCCTTAATTGTAACAAATATACCATGTTGATGAATGATGTTAATAATAGGGTACAAGGTATAATATTAGAACTCTGTACTATCTTTACAATTTTTCTGTGATTCTAAAACTATTATAATTTAAAAGTTTACTTTTTTAAAAAATGAAAAAAAAATGCTCCTTACCAAAAAAATGATATGCACTATACAAATGTTTCTTCCACGGTACCCTATATGTTCTGTAGAGTAAGGAGAACTTTTCTGCGTTTCCTGAAGGGGATAAGGAAACCTATGTGTATGGATCTGGGCCAGCCCCAGAGTGGTCCTGTTTGGGGCAGGGGACATTTGCTCTTAAGGTAGTTTAAAGGCAAAAGTACTCACCATACTTTATTTTTTTGTGCACTGGTTTCTCTGCTTCACATACAACTCACTCATCGTAGTATATTAAAGCTATCTAATGTTCCAAGGGTAAGTTTCATTTAACAAAGTACATTCTGTGACCATTCTGAGTGTACTTTTGGGAAATAAGGAAAAGTATGTATTGTAGAAAACAGATGGAGCTTTGGTAGTTGCTCGAGTTGAAGGCAAACCTGGCTTGACCCTGGGCCTGTGGGAATCCAACTCTAGCCCGTGTTAAAAATGGCCATTTAGAATAGCTTTCCATGTTAGAATTGGGAGGCAATTTTAAGTCGCTCTGCATGTGGAAATAAAAATAGGCACTTTACCCTCTCGTCCACAGAGGAAGAACAAGAATGGTATATCTCATCTTTAACAGTGGATTGATGGCACAAATATTTAAGTACTTAGTGGGGTGGTTAAGTACTCTAACTTCAAATAGATTTTATTCTTTCATTCAGGGAAAGTTTTACAATTTTCCAAGCAGCAATTTACTTGCAGTCCCAGGGAGGATTCAAGTGGTGGTAAAATAATAGTAAAAACACATAGATATATTTTGTTCTGGACTTTTCGGGGGCCTCTGTATCTAGGCCTGGGGCTCCTAGGCTAGGTGCTCCCCTCGATTCCTCTCCTCGCTGCCTTTCAGCTCATCTGCTGTCACTGCTTCTCACTTTGCGGCACTTGTAAGCTCCCAAGTGTCTGGGGAATGAGTAATCCAGACAAGGATGGTGGCAGAAATAAAGAGCCAGCACTCAGCACGTTCCTGTCCTGGAGATGGAGGTTGATGAGGAGGTGGGATAAGGGAATCCTCTGTGCATTTTGGCCTCCTTCACCATCCTATCAGTTTCTCTGAAGCCACCAACCCTTCCAAGCTGGTTCCACTTGGGAGAATTTTCTCCCTGTTCCCTCCATTCTGTCTCTTATAGAATACTTTCCTGAGCATCATTCTCCTAATCAAGCAAGAGATAGTATGGAACTTGGCAGAATTCATCCCCATTCCCTTTTTTAAACTTCATATTTGATATACACCAAAGAATATGTGAAACGTACTCTTCTGAATCCTACTAATAAAATAAGTGCATACCCATGAACCCACCATCCACACTGAGGACAGGGTGTTATCAACGCTGCCCCCTCCCTGTGCATACATTTCCCCCACCCATCCCAGCTCCCCTCCCACAGAGGGGCCACTACCCTAAACTGTGTGGTTATCATTCTTCTGGTTTTTTCGAGATTTATACTTTTACCCCATGAGCATATAACCCTAAGCAATATATTGTTTCATTTTTGGCTTTCAGATTTACAAAAGAAGCATCGTATTGATTGTAGTCAACTGCAACTTTTCTTGTTAGCCTCAATATTATGTTTCTAAGGGTCATCTACATTGTGTGTAACCTGGAACTGTAGTTCATTTATTTTTGCTTCTATATAGTACACTATCACATAAATATTCCACAGTTTAATTATTCATACTCCTGATTTGGGGCGTTGGTGTTTTTTTCCCCCCAGGTTTTTGTCATTGCAATCAAATGCCCTAGTGAACATTCTTGGTGGACGTCTCTTTAATGCACATATGTGAGCATTCTTTAGTGCAATAGTTCTCAAGGGCGAGAGTGCATCAGAATTCCTTGGAGGGAACAGGGATTGCTGGGCCCTATTCCCAGAACATCTGATTCAGTAGGGCCAGGGCTAGGGCCAGAGATTTTGCATTTCTAGTAAGTTTCCACTTTGGAACCACCATCCTAAGGTAAATACCTAGGAGTGGGAAGGCTGGGCTGTAGGGTGTGCACCTGCTCCACCTTATAAAATAATGTCCAATTGTTTTGTTACATAGTTGTAACATTTTATTTTCTCATGGACAGTATGGAAAGTTCTGCTGAGCCCATTTTCACCAGCCTCCTTTATCTTCTTCATCTCCCTTATTTGCATTCAATGTGCCTGAAACTGTGGGAGGGGAAAGCATTTATACACTGAGACAAGTATGTTTGACATTTTATTTAAAGAAGATGGGGGAAGGGTTCAACCTGAGAAAGCTGATAAGAAAAATAAATAACAATAAAGAAGGTAGGGGCTTTACTTAATTTGGGTATGTTTCCTTGGGCTTAACAAGCAGAAGAATTGACTCTAATAGGTTTTCCAAGGAGAGTAAACAGTGAGCAATTCACATAACTTTAATAGAACATCTTTTACCCTGAGTCCGGGAGAGCCAGATGGTTTACTCAGATAGGTTCATTTCAAGCAGCCAAAACAAAACTGGAATGGTCCCTAACACGACAGCTGAAACAATCAACAGAGCCGATTTTTGTCTATTCTTTCATTGGAGTGAATATTATTGTTTAATCCAAAGGTACTTCATTTTGTAAAGATGAAGACTCAGGGGAGATGTGATTGAAATTTCATGATACTGTGGCAGGTAAGATGATCACGGATTGATTTGTCACATGCCAGAACTGGAAGAAGATAGAGAAGGACGTTTAAAATAAATAAGGGGGCAGACTGCCGTGGATTTCATGCAGGAAATCATACAATTACTTTGCTCATGAGGTGGCACAGCGGAGCATGGTGGAAAGAGTATCAGCTTTTGTCAGCCAGATTTGAGTGTGAATTCCAGCTCCTCTAGTGAAGCCCTAGTGTGAGAACTGGCACACGTTCCTTGGTCTCTCCTGAACCTCAGTTTCTTCATCTGTAAATGTGAATCACTCCTGTCTACCTTGCAGAGCTGTTGAGGTTTACATGAGATAATATATGGAAAGCGCTCGGCACATGGTAGGACATTCATTCAGTAAGTGAGGTCCCCATGTAGTGCTTGTCTACTCTTCCTGCCTCGCCTCTGTCGGCCTTCGTGTTTACATTCTGCCTTTCTCATCATGCACCATTTGAAGTTTGAGCAGCTGTGTGCATGAGCCATAGTCCCATGGCTCATCTGAATGTATGGATGACAGGAGCATTATAAACAGGAGACGTTTGACCTGTCCTCCTCCTTTGCCCTGCAAAGAAACATCAGCAGGAAAAGAGCTGACATTATTGAGTACTGACTCTGTGCCAGACACGCCACAGGCTTGCTCTCGTTTGCACGTCACAAAAAAACCTGCCTCTGAGATAGATTCAATTATTACTCTCATTTTATAGATGAAAAATTAGGCACAGACCTCAAACACTTATGCTTAGTGAAAGAAGCCATTCACAGAGACCACGTTCTGTATGACTGCATTTAGGTAAAATGTCCAGAACAGGGAAAGCCATAGAGACGGAAGGTAGCTCAGTGGTTGCCAGGGGACGGGAGTTTTGGGGGGAATGGGCAGTCACTGCTAGCAAGTATGAGGTTTCTGCTGGGGGTGCTGAAAATGTTCTATTGTGGAGATGGTTGCACAACCCTAAAAAAATATACCCTAAATAATATTGATCCTAATTGAATATCCTACAAAACACTGGATTGTGCACTTGAAATAAGTTAATTGTGTGGCATGTGAGTTATAGGTCAATAAAGCTGATTTTAAAAATCTTATTTAGAACAAAAGCAAAACAGGCACAGAGCAGTGAAGGAAACTGCCCAACTTTACAGAGCTGAACCAGGCAGGCTGAGGTCAGAGTCCACACTTCTGGGTTTCCCTCTCCCCTTTGTCTGCCTACTGCTCCTTCCAGGCTCAGCCCAACTCTACCTCTTCCGCACGGCTTCCCTGATTTCTAGGTGGCTGCCACGGGCCCTCTCTGGCCCTTGCTGTCCTACACACAACGAAGACAGGTACCCGTTTGCTTTCTCAGTATATCTACGTGTGCCTCTGGAGAAGAGAGAGTGGGTCCTTTCCATCATATATTCCCATCATATATTTCCATCATATATTCCCAGGGCCCACCGTGTGTCTGGCACCAACTACGTGTGTCAAGTCCTGACAATGTGGCTGAACTCATGGGGCCCAGGCCAGGCCTCTCCACAAAGCATCCTTTGGCACGATCATCAAAGAAGATTCCCAAGGGAAATTACCCCATGTGGAATATGTATGCACGGAGCCGGGTTTGGTGAGCGTGACCGATGAGCTCCCCATGCTAATGAGGCCACGGTGGCCAGTCTAATCTCCGTGCGGGTCACCGAGCAGTGCTTTCCTTTCTGTGGTTGCAGATTGAACCCCTCACCCCAGGCAGCCACCTTGTAAACCCTGCACAGTTGATAAGACGGGAGATTAGGTCAGAATGTGCGTGATTTGGGAAAAACACAATGTTGCCTCTAGAAAAATATCCGCAAGTTCATGCCCAAGTGGTAGGAATAAGCATCATTTCCTTGTACGCAGAGGTAACGCTTCTTAACTTTTCTTCATTTCTCTTAATTTTTTTATTTTTTATTTAGTTTTTAAATTTTTTTTTTAAATTCTTGCCTCGGCCTCCCAGAGTGCTAGGATTATAGGCGTGAGCCACCACGCCCGGCCATTTCTCTTAATTTTTGACTGTCCATCTTTCCTCCCATGATAGATCACGGAACATAGCTTTAGAAGATTAGTCAGAACCCAACTGAAATTGGACATAGGTAGGAATTTTTTAAAAAATTTAATTCTCCATAAGAAAGACCCAAAGTTTATGAAATGTTAATGTTTGTAGACACACCCCCACACAAAGACTGAAAGGAAATACATCTAGGTGTTAACAATAATGGCAGCTCACATTATAAGTATACTCATAAGAGTATCATGTGCTAGGTATTTTACATTATAATCTCATTTAATCCTCATACTATGATACTATTTTTTGTCTCCCATTTTATTGATAGAGAATTTCTGAATTTTCTACAATGAGTATATGTTATCGTGAATAACACACATGCAATGTTATTATAAACACATGTTATTAAAAACAAGCTGTAAGAGTCAGGAACTGCTGATAAGAAAACACTTTCCTGAATGATGAGGCTACCCGACTGGCGAATCGTGGAACCCAGGGTAGCCTCCTAATCGTGGACGTGACCGATTCGAGAGTGTTTGCCCTGCCCCTAAGGCTTGCCAACATCACCCCACTCACTTTCAAGGTCATCGTGGATACCTTACATTGCAGGTTGTTAAATCGCAGAGAATGGGGTCTCGTGGCTCATTTCGGGGACTCACACCTCCACACTGCTGACCTCGGGCTTCTAGTAAAAACACACCAATCTCTGCCCAAACCTACAACTGGGACTCATTCGAAAAGAAAACAAAGATAAGGATAAAGTGGGTTTCATGAAAGAAAACTCTTCGTGTGCTTGATGACTTCTTGGCAAAAGAAAGAGGGGAAGTATGCTGCCGCCAAGCTTCTCCTTGGGCCGTGGCGTGAGCTCAACGTTTGTCTCACTGGGAACCAAGGGAAGGGAGGTTCACCGACATCTCACACTGTTTCAGGGCTGATAAAGGATGCTACATAAGTGATTTTTCAGATTTCCAAAACATAAAGATGTTGAGGTTCCATTGTTTTCCATTTCATGGCCACTGCCCAGAGTCAGGTCTTGAGAAATCCTTTCCTACCTTCCTTTCCACATAGTGGGTGACTTCCCGAGTCCCACGGATGGGTATCAAAGAGAAGACAGCCTGTGACTAGTCAGTAGGATGTGGGCCCCGCGCCACCGCTGGGCAGGAGAATCGTCTGGCCTTGAGGGGAGCTTGGAGGGCGTCTGGCTGGCTTGTCAAATTCGGGTTGTGCCAGTGGCCTCTTCAAGAAAAGGAAGCTTTTTTGCAACGTGTTTAAGTTTTCATTTCTGGTTGAGTGTAGGGACCTGGCATTGTTCATGGCGTGTTAAAGACGTTTCTCAAAGAGTCGGAAATGACTTATCGGAAGAGTCCAGCTTCACCGTGACAACCAAGGATGCTGTTAAACCACTTTCTTCCTCCACAGAGATGAGAACATGAAAGGAACTCGCTCCACAGGTTCTAGGAGCACCAAGGCTCGCCTTGGGCCAGCTGCTGCCCTCACATGACACCTGCAGGGCACGCACACCTGGCCTGAGGAGTCCAGGCCGGGACAGCAGCGCGGTAGACAGACCCGCAGATGGTGTCCAGAGATGAAAACATGTTACCCAAGAGGGAGGCTGGCGAGGGTTGTGAAAGTGACCAGAAAGTGAATGAGGGCAGATGGGACGAGCAGAAGACTGAATGTCAAGGACCTTCCAGCACACTGGGTGTGCTCACTTCGTGTCTCTGGTCTGCTGCTTCTGCATTTCCTGCAAAATGAAGTCGAAGGAGTAGATGAGCCCTCATCTATTTTGCAGGTCTCCCATGTCCAATCATGGGCACTTCTTTTTTTTTTTTTTGAGACAGAGTCTCACTCTGTTGCCTGGGCTAGAGTGCCGTGGCGTCAGCCTAGCTCACAGCAACCTCAAGCTCCTGGGCTCAAGCAATCCTCCTGCCTCAGCCACCCGAGTAGCTGGGACTACAGGCATGCGCCACCATGCCCGGCTAATTTTTTCTATATATTGTTAGTTGTCTGCCTAATTTCTTTCTATTTTTAGTAGAGATGGGGTCTCAATCTTGCTCAGGCTGGTCTTGAACTCCTGACCTCAAGCGATCCTCCTGCCTTGGCCTCCTAGAGTGCTAGGATTACAGGCATGAGACACTGCACCCGGCCCCATCATGGTCACTTCCAAGGAGCCATTTTACCACACGATGCTGGGTGCTGTCTTTATTATAATAACTGTCATTGGTATTGACTATTTTATTTTCAGTGAGACCTTAGCTCAGGTTTTGCTGAGATTTTTAACCACCTCTCCACCCAAATTAATGAGCAGGTGTCACTGCCCTGTTCTCACCTGTTCCAAGTGGGAACAAGCAGCGGGGAGCAGGGAATCCAGTGACTCTCGTGGCAAATCAGTCCTGAGCCCAGGTGTGAAGGCAGACTCCTTGAGTAAGGACCTCAGGGAAGGCACAACAGAGCCTCGCTCTTGGGGCAGTGACACCTGCTCATTAATTTGGGTGGAGAGGTGGTTAAAAATCTCAGCAAAACCTGAGCTAAGGTCTCACTGAAAATAAAATAGTCAATACCAATGACAGTTATTATAATAAAGACAGCACCCAGCATCGTGTGGTAAAATGGCTCCT
>VBSM01001979.1:11115478-11129932 GCA_008086735.1 Cheirogaleus medius | reverse complement strand
GACAGTTATTATAATAAAGACAGCACCCAGCATCGTGTGGTAAAATGGCTCCTTACTCAGCTGTTTCTCCAACTCAGTTTTGAGCTATTTGAGAACAGGAGTCCTTGGCCGGGCGCGGTGGCTCACACCTGTAATCCTAGCACTCTGGGAGGCCGAGGCAGGAGGATCGCTCAAGGTCAGGAGTTCGAAATCAGCCTGAGCAAGAGCGAGACCCTGTCTCTACTAAAAATAGAAAGAAATTAATTGGCCAACTAAAAATATATAGAAAAAATTAGCCGGGCATGGTGGCGCATGCCTGTAGTCCCAGTTACTCGGGAGGCTGAGGCGGGAGGATTGCTTGAGCCCAGGAGTTTGAGGTTGCTGTGAGCTAGGCTGATGCCATGGCACTCTAGCCCAGGCAACAGAGTGAGACTTTGTCGAAAGAAAGGAAGGAAAGGAAGGAAGGGAAGGAAGGGAAGGAAAGAAAGGAAAGAAAAAGAAAACAGGAGTCCTTCATCCCAGTTCTCAATGTGTGGCAGGAATAGGTGTTAAGTGAGGGGAGAGTGCCCAGAGACCCAGGGAAGGCACTCAGTACCCCCCGACCCTCATACCAGGCTGAACTGAGAGGGACCTACAGACCTAGTCCATTTTTAAATAGCACTTGGGACATGGAAAGGCCACCCCCAGGAAGGCCGGTAAAGACTCCAGGCAACTTTCGTTAGCATCTTCATGTGTGTTTCTCCGGCTAAGATGAGCAATGAAAGAGAAATGAAAAGAAGAACAAAGCAAGGGTCACTAAATCGCAAAACAAGCAGTGAAAGTGTAGTTTATCGAAGGAATTGCCCACGGGTCACGGAGCAGTTCAGTGAGTGGTTCTGATTCCTATTTCTTCATTTTATGTGTGTGCTCATTTAAAAAGAGCCAAAGAAAACACACAGAAAAGTGATAAACCTTCCCCTGCCTTCGTGGCCTTTCGTTTCCTTTCTCCTGGCCACAGTGGGGGCTGCCCGCTGCTGCACCCCATTTGCATTTCCTGCCAGTAGCAAGGTACACAATGAACTTGGCAGCCTTCTCCTTTCTCAAGCTTTTCTGCCTTGTGGCCCATGCTCCTATTCTTGTTTAAAAATGACACATTGGGAACAAATGAAAGAAAACTATTAGTTGTAAAGTTATTTCTAAAAATGGAGGAAATAAATGAGTTGTAAAAATGTGAACAATATAATTGACTCCCAGCTGCGCGCTCATCACATTAGAACTTGCAAATGCCAGAATTCATTTTCCCACTCAGTGGTTTGACAAAAATGGTAATGAGTTGCTTATACACACGATTGTGCGTTTAAAAAGCCTGTGGCTTCTCATAATTAGAGATTGATTTCACTGTTAGCCTGGCAAGCGGTTTCGCTTTTAGTGTGAAGAAGACAGGATCAGTTCTGCCTCTGAGGAGTTGCTGTCATGCACCGAGGTGGGGTGAGGGGTGGGGGGTGTATTCTGTGGCTGTTTATTCAGTTTATTCAGCCATTTGGCAACATCTCCTCCTCTGACCTAAGTCATTTTGGATCATTTTCCTGCTTAGCTGCACCCTAACAGCGAGTAAAACGTGGGGTAAAAGAATCCAAAATGTAAAGCAATTAATTTGACTCTTTACTTACAGCTTTTTATTCCATGCTGGTTTTTTTTCCAAGATGGAAATAGCTTTATTATTATTTTCTGCTTGTAAAAACGGTAATATGTGCTGATTGTAAAAAAAAAAATTGTAAATAATTCAGAAATATATCAAGTGTAAAGTCCCATTGCAAATCCTACTCCCCCAAAATAACTACCATTAAGAGATTTTTAATCTATCCATCCATATTTTTCTATGGCTAAAGAAAACATATTATGATTTGTATTGTCTAATGGGATCATATATCGATGGAATTCTGTAACTTATTTTTTCTTCTCACAGTGTGCTGACGTCATGTAGCTGATAAAATGTGACAATGTGCTTAGAGTGTTTAGCCAGCACCTGGCACATAGTTAGGGTTCACTAAGTGGTGAGATTTATTCAAATGAGATTTAGGAGTCCTCTTTGGCTTTCATATTTCCATTCTCTATTTACCATGGAAAATTGAGAGTACATGTAAAATGTCAGAGAACAGAGACTTAAGGAAGGAAGCTAAAAATCCATCCTATAGGGCTCGACATGAGATCTCTGAGATCTCAAAAAGGCCATCCGTGTACAGCTGTGTGGTGCGTGCACTGCACAAAGGCCCCCAGCTTAGGGGGCAAGTGAGAACTAAAACCCAACCTGCTTGCACTCCACACCCTGCACCCATGGGGCTTTTTCTTCTCAGAGGGCAGTCTCTTTCTGATTTACATACAAATTCCTACACAGCTAGTGGCATCTCTTTAACAGCTAGTGAAAGGTTGCTTCTGGGGTTAATTTTCTCTAATGTGCCCCAGAAGAGGGGGCAAAGGTTAGGGCAAGGCCAGAGAGAAACGTCCATGCAGACAGTGTCTAGCAGGCAATAGTTGGGCTCCAGAGAAATGGCAAGGCATAGAGTTTGGTTCCATTAATCAAGTACAGTGTGGCTCAGAGGACTCTGGAAGGATAAAAACACATAGGACCGGTTTGGCTCAGGCATCTACTTGGCAGTGGAGGTATAGCAGAGAGTGAGACAACGAGGTCCATCCTCTCATGGAGCTTTCATTCTATTATTATGACAAGTACTTAAATACATAACGAGGTCCTTTGAGAGAGGGGCAAGTGCTGTCAAAACCAAACAAAAACAGATGGGGATGATAGCATGCAAGGGTCTGTGGAGGTGATATTGAAGTGGAGACCTGCAGTCAACAGTGTGAATGAGGAGCTGGGGAAGAGTGTTCCAGGCAGAGACAATGGCAGATGCAAAGGCCCTGTGGCAGGCCAGGGTAGCAAGTGAGCAGTGGGGAGAGTGTGATGAAATGAGGTTGGAGATGAGGCAAGATTCAGAGCACGCAGGGCCCCGTAAGCCATGGCGAGGAGCTGGAGTCCTTTCCTTTCATGCAATGGGTGCCATTAAAGGATTTTAAGGAAGGGAGTGACAAGATCCAATTTATATTTTTAAATGATCACTCTTATAATGAAAAAGTAACTTAACAATTTACTCTGATGCTGGGAGGAAGCAGTGTTTAGGTGGGCAAGAGAAGAATCAGGGGTGGGTGCGGTGGCTCACACCTGTAATCCCAACACTTTGGAAGGCTGAGGCGGGAGGATCACTTGAGCCCAAGAGTTTGTGACCAGCTTGGGCAACATAGCCAGACCTCGTTCATACAAAAAATTAGCTGAGTATAGTGGTGCGCACCTGTAGTCCCAGCTACTTGGGAGGCTGAGACAGGAGGATCACTTGAGCCCAGGAATTCAAGGTTACAGTGAGCTATGATCAGGCCACTGCCCTCCAGCCCGGGTGACAGAGCAATACCCTGACTGTGGGGCAGCCATGCAGATAGGGAGTGGCCAGATTTGAGATGTCAGGGAGCAGGACCCACTGTCTCTGGGGAGCTAGGAATGTTATCATGAGAGAGTGGAGAAGGGTTAAGACAGGCCCTGTGACTTTGGAGTCGAAGTTAAAGGGTGGCTATAAGAACAAGCAGGAAACCACACCCCAGGAGCCTCTGAGCCAGCGCGTGGGGCTGCTTACATTCAATAGTTAGATTCTCTCAGGGCCTGGTCCCACCTGCAGAGTCAAAGACTTAAGAGACTTGTTCATTTCTTCTAGTTCTTGAAGCCCCGCCACCCATTAAGAACATTCTGGTTCTTGAAGGCCCATTGAGAACCAATGAACTTAAACATTTTAACATCCCATAGCACAAGCAGTGATTTAGTTACTGGAGAGAGGGAGACAATGGACGGTGCCGGTGGAGGGCGGGGCGCTGAGTCATCACCCCTCCCGTACCAGCCCCGCTCTCTGAAGAGATACATGCGGTCCTAAACCTGGACAAACACCGGAATAAATTGAAACTCATTTCATTTTAATATTCCCTTGAAAATCCCACAGGATTCCCTGCAAGATCCTGATGTACCTCCGAATGATCTGGGGAAGATTAATCCTGCCCAGTAGAGTTTGAGGGTTAAGGTTTGGATGGGAACTGAGGATAAATGTGCCAATGACTTCTATGGGTTTTAGGTTTCATGATAAGAAATAAATCTGCAAAGGTCATTCTCTCCTTGGGGCAGTGGGTTTTTTATGACCATTCCTCTGGCTACTTCTGGCAGGGTTCAGACATTTCCTGGGAAATAAGTACGTAAATGATGGCAACTTAAAAGCGGCATGAGAGTCCCCCGAAGCTCTCGGCCACCCATCTCTCACATTAGGGGAAGGCATGTCGTTTCCCAGCTGACCTTTTTAAGCTCCGACCAACAATGAATGAGAGGGAGGGCATCACTCCGCCACCTGCCACCTCCTCCCCTAGAGATGGGGGTCCTCCTGGACCTCATATCTTCTCCGGGTCAGAACCAAGAGAGCTAGACCCTGCTGGCAGCCGCCTGGGTCCCTCCCTCTCCGTCCTTGTCTCTTCCCCAGGAAGTGACTCTAAGGTTGACCACATTCCTAGGAGCGTTTTTCCCCCACAAAGAAGTAGCATCTTGCAAGGCTTGATAATATAACCAGAGCTATTTGTTTTAGGCCATAGCTTTTGTTTCTTGCAGCTTTATTGAAAACAATTGACATACAATAATCCGCACACATTTAAGGTGTGCAATTTGATGAGTGCATGAATGCATACAACCATATGCATTCTTGAACCCACCTAAGCAATTTAAATGAGGAACAATCCGTCATTCCCAGTTATCCTTATGTCGTCTTGCAATTGACCCTCCCTTGCTCTCTGTCACTATGAATCACGTTGCATTTTCCAGAATTGGGTATAACTGGAAGTGCATAATTATATGTTTTTCTTTGATTGGCTTCTTTCATGGAGCATAATCATTTTGAGGCTTATCTATTTTGTTGTATGTGTCAATAATTTGTTCCTTTTTATTGGCTGTCTAATTTTTTAAGCATCATTTATTAAGACCATTTTTCATTCCCACTTGAATTCCTCCCGTAAGGGAAGAAAAATACATTTTCCCTCTCCACTCCTAGGTTCTCAAGCTGGCCCTGTAAATTAGACTGAGGGAAGACAGACTAACAAGAGGAAACAAACAGAAGAGTATTATTAGCTTGCATGTGGGAGCACGCAGTGATGAGTAACCGTCAGCAGTGGTTAGAATTTGGGCTTGCGTAGTACCAGAACAAAAGAACAATACATTTTTAGAGAAGCGAGAAGAGAAAAGGAAAAGGACTTTGGGTTTCTAGGTGGGCAAACTGTGGGAAGGTAGATCTAAGGGGTATCTAATGGGAGATAATGG
Organism: Cheirogaleus medius; assembly: GCA_008086735.1. Taxonomy (NCBI): domain Eukaryota; kingdom Metazoa; phylum Chordata; class Mammalia; order Primates; family Cheirogaleidae; genus Cheirogaleus; species Cheirogaleus medius. The sequence goes on along the minus strand of VBSM01001979.1, from coordinate 11,124,585 downwards.
TTAGTTATAAGGTTTGTTATGTAGAGTCCTCTGGTGCCAATCTCTGGGCTGCCAAGGGTCTAGAATTGTCTTTCATGATTAACTTCTGTCCTTCCTGGTAGAGAGGGGAGAGGGGACACCTCTACAAATTTATGTCCTGCCTTTAGGCAGATAGGGAGGGCAGAGAGCTTTTCTTAGATCTGCTTCTTCTCAGTTGCCTTCAGCTCAGAATAATCCTTATGCCAAAGTGGCATATTTGGGGGGTGGCATATTCTGCTACCCTTTAGTATGTTTGTAAAAAACCAATTGACCATGTATGTATGGGTTTATTTCTATTGAGTTCCATTGATCTATATGTCTATCTTTACACAAATATCATATTATCTACATTATTGTAACTATATAATAAGTCTTGAAATCAGGTAGCGTAAGCTTCATTAACAGAAAGACTTTAGGCAGATTAAATATAACAATTTAATTTGGGGGTTGGGCAGCGCATACCTAGAACCAAGACAGGTTCAGTGAGGCCCTGGGGCTGCAACGAGGCTGGATAACATTTATAGACAGAAAAGGGGAAGTGAGGGACAGAGAAAGAAAACTGTATTGGTTGCAGCTTGATGTTTGCCTTGTTTGAACATGATTTGAACAGCTGGCTGACACTCAACCACTTGTTGCAAAGGCAAATCCCTGTTAGGTTTTCAGTTTGTTTATGCACTAAGTTAGGTTGCAGTTCCTTATGTAGGACTCATACAGAAGCTTCCTAAAGCCCAATTTAGTTTAACAGTCTCTAACATTGTTCTTTTTCAAAGTTGCTTTGGCATTCCAGGTTCTTTGCATTTCCATATAATTTTTTTTTTTTTTTGAGACAAGGTCTTGCTCTGTCAAGACTAGAGTGCAGTGACATCATCACAGCTCACTGCAACCTCAAACTCCTGGGTTCAAGCTATCCTCCTGCCTCAGCCTCCTGAGTAACTAGAACTACAGGTGCACACTACCATGCCCAGCTAATTTTTCTATTTTTTGTAGAGACAGAGTCTCGCTATATTGCTCAGGCTGGCCTCAAGCAATCCTCCTGCCTCAGCCTCCCAAAGTGCTAGGATTACAGGTGTAAACCAGGATACCAGGTCCATTTTGCTTCTTTCTTTACAATCTACCTTTTATCCCTTTTGCTTGCCTGATTGCACTAGAACCTCCAGCACAATGTTGAATTGAAATGGTGAAAGCAGACATCCTAGCCTTGTTCCGGATGACAGGGGGAAGCATTGTCTCTCACCATTAAAGATAATGTTAATGGTAGGGATTTTGCATTTACTTTTATCACAGTGATGGAGTTGCTATTCACTCCTAGTTTGCTGGGACTCATCATCATGAATGGATGTTGGATTTTGTCAGTGATTGTTCTGCATCTACTGAGTGATTATGTGTTCTTTATTTAGTCTATTAATATGGTAAATTACATTGATTTTCAAATATTAAGCTAATGGAGCTTTCCTGGGATAAATTCTCCTTAATTATGTTGTATTATCCTTTTTATATATTATTGTTGGATTCATTTTGCTAAAATTGTGTTAAGAATTATTGTATCTAAGTTCATGAGAGATACTGATATGCAGTTTTCTTGTTATGTCTTTTTTTTCCCTTTGGTTAGAGTAATGCTGAACTCAGAATGAAATGGAAAGTCTTCCTTCCTCTTCTATCTTCTGTAAGTTTGTGTAGAATTGGTATTATTGATTTCTTAAATGTTTAATCGTATTCTCCAGTGGAGCCATCTGGGTTTGGAGTTTCTTTATGAGAAGATTTTTAACCACTAATGCAATTTCTTTAGGGCTAGCAGACTTCACACTCTCCGTTTCTTCTTGAGTGAGATTTGCTAGTTTGAATCTTTCAAGGAACTTAACTATTTTATCTAACTTGCTGAATTTATTGACTGTAGGTTGTTCATAATATTCCCTTATTATTTTTTAATGTCCTTAGGATCAGTAGCAATGTCCCCTCTCTTGTTCCTGATATTGGGAATTTGTGTTTACTTTCTTTTTTTCCTGATTGGTCTGTCTATAAGTTTATTAGCTTTATTGATCTGCTCAAAGAACCTGCTTTTGGTTTCATTGATTTTCTCCATTGTTCTCCCTTTTTAATTTTTAAAAATTTCTGCTCTTTTTTTTGTTGTTGTTCTTTCTTCTCCAAACTTTTAATTTGTACTACTTTTTCTAGTTTCTTAAAGTGGAAGTGAAGGTTGATTTGAGGCCTTTCCTCTTTTCTAATATAAGCATTTAGTACTGTAAATGCCCTTGTAAGAACTGTTTTAGATACATCTCACAACTTTCAGTTTTTCATATGCTGATTTTCATTCCATTCAAAATACTTTCCAATTTCTATTTATTTCTTCTTTGATCCATGGATTATTTAGAAGTATGTTGATTAATTTCTAAATGATTGGGGATATTACACCTACCTTTCTCTGTTGTTTTCTAATTTAAGCCCATATCAGGCCTTCACATACTTTTTATAACTTACATGCTTTTAAATTTATTGAATTTTGTTTTATGGCTAACAATATTATCTATCCTGCTAAAGGTTCCATTGCACTTGAAAAGAATGTGTAGTCTGCTATTGCTGGGTGAATGTCCCATGAATGGCAGTCAGGTCTAGTTGGTTGACAGTGTTGTTCAAGTCTTCTGCAGCCTTACTGATCTTAAGTCTACTTGTAACGTCATTTGTTGAGAGATGATTGTTGAAATCTTCAACTATAATTGTGGATTTGTCTATTTCTACATGCAGTTCTAGCAAGTTTTGCTTCATGTATTTTGAAGCTCTGCTATTAGGTACATAAACATTTAGGATTTCTATGTCTTTTTGCTGAATTTGTCCCTTTATCCATTATAGAAGATCCCCTTAGAAATGATCCTCTTCATCCTGTTAATATTCTTTGCTCTAAACTACACCTTATCTTTTATAAATATAAACACTCCAGCTTTCTTTTGGTTAGTGTTAATACAGAATACCTTTTTTCTTCCTTTTACATGTAACCCCTTTGTGCCTTTATACTTAAAATGGGTTTCTTGTAGGTGGCATATAGTTGGGTGTTGATTTCTCTTCTATCTAATCTGACAATAAGTGCCTTCCAATTAGGTATTTAAAGATTTTCATTTAATGTAGTCATTGATATGATTGGGTTTAAATCTACCATTTTGCTATTTATTTTTACTTGTTCTATCCTTTGCTCTCTTTTTCTCATTTTCTGCTTTCCTCTGGAATAATTGAGTATTTTTATGATTCCATTTTATGCTCTCTGTTGGCTTATTAGCTGAACTCTTTGATGTATTACTTTAATGGTTGCTTAAGGTTTATAATATACATGTTTAACCTATCAAAGTCCACCTTCCAGCATTATTATGCCACTGCATATATAGTATAAGTACCTTAAAATAGTGAGTTTCCATTTTTATGTGCTCCCTGCTGTTCAATGTCTGCAAACTGTTGCTTTATGTATTTGTACATTGTTTTTAGTTGTTTAAGGCAGGAGGGCAGATCTAGTCCCTGTTTTTTCATCATAGTCAGAAGCAGAAGTCCTAAGAGTATTTCAGCTATATCTTTTTGATTTTTAAGTAAATGGTTTTTCATCTCTCTTTTATTGTGGAAATCATGGGAATTTTCAGAGCATACTAAAGAGAAAATATTACCCATAAGATCATCACCCGAAAATAACTCCTACTAATATTTTATCATAGTGAGTCTTTTTTTTTACATTTTCACATAATTGAGCCTATATATATTCTTATAATGATGGGGAAGAGCATTTTCTTAAATCATTTAAAACTTTTCACCAACATCATGTTACTGACTGTTTCCTAGTTTGCCATCTATTGGCTGTTCACTAATTTATTTCACTATTCTCCAATCTGTGGTACTCATGTTGCCAGTATCATTTCCTATTATGAATCATGTTGCATTGGACATTTTTAAAACCATCCTCTGGTTTTTTCATTTGTCTAGAACTGATTTCAAAGGTCCAAAGAAATGGCCGTATTTGGCTCTTGGTGTGTATCTGCTGCTAAATTGTTTTCTAGAAATGTGGTGCTTCTTAACACTTAGCAGTATATAAGGGTGACTACCTCTTGGCATTAACACATTGACTACCATACTAGAAAAAAAAATTTTTTCCCTGGAGCCACGGTGTTTTATTAAAACAAAATGATCTTTTCTAATTTGTTATTTTTTATTATTTTCTGTGTGTGAGTTATATGCAACACAATCCACATTTTTAGAATTAAATTGTCAATATTAATTGTAACAATAAGAATATCAACAAGAAAGATTTTCACGAACCAACTGCAGGGTTTTGCTTCACAAGGCCCCGGGGGTCAAAACTAGCCTCAGTTAAATAAAACTCCCATGACAGTCAATGTGTTAAAAAAAAATCTTCAATTGGACAGGCAAAAATGTTTCAATTTACATTTATTTGATAACTAAGTGAAAGTTATTTATTTCGTAAGTCTCAACATTTGTATATCCTTTTTGAGAAGTATTTGTGCATATCCTTTGCTATATTCTGCAACAGTCATGTTTTTCTTAGCAGTTTGTATACACTTAATATTTGAAAGATATTAATACTTTATTTGTGGCAGATAACTTTTCTTAGATTTCTTAGATTGTCACTTGCCTTTTTTTAATGTATAAGGCATTTTAAAATTGATACGTAGTCAGAGCGATCACGTTATTTTCCTCTGGGATTTCTTCTATTGTGTTGTGACTTAGAAAGTCTCCCACCCTTATGTCAATGAGATATTTATGTTTAGTTTTCTCTAGTATTTTTGGAGCTTGATATTTTTATATTTAACAATTTGATATACCTGTGACTTAATTAATTATACACTGCGAGGTTAGGTTATACTTGATTCTTCTTAAAAATATCTAATTTTCCCAGCCTCACTGACTGAATAGCCTTCCTTTCTCTCCTGGTCTGTGAAGCTATTTTTACCACACATAAGTCTAAGATTTACAGGGCTCTCTTTTGGAGCTCTTATTTGCTTTTACGGATGTGCCTGCCCGTTCTTGCCCTGCTAGTACCACACTATGAATCCCATAAAACGCAAATCCCATAAAACACAAAGTATTTAATCAGGGGCCCTTACCAGGGCACCCTCTATGTTACGGGTGCCGCCCTAACCCCTGAGGCTGCCACAAGTGATTTCCTCTCCCTGCACCCACGGGCCTTGCTGCCTGTCTTGTCCTGGACGTGGAGAATAACTGTAAACAGACCGTCTCACACAGATAGTAAGTGCTGCCTCAGTCAGGAAAGGAGAATGAACCCTGTCAGGACAAGCCGAGCAAGGCTTCACAGAGAAGGGGGTCTTTAAACTAGATCTTGGACGGGAAGAAGAGGGTAAGGCAGGCAAGGGACACACGTGGGCAGAGGTGCAAAGTGACATTGTGCCTTTGAAGTCCGAGGCGTGGTGGGAGGGAGCAGGAAATGGCGGGGAAGGCCCTGAGGGACCAGATTCTGGCAGGCCCTGGAGCCCTGCTAAGGAATTTCTGTTTTATCCCACTGAGCAACAGGGAGCTAATGGAGGTTGTTAGGAAAAGGAGTAATCTAAAACTCATATTTGTTCTACTAATTATCACCCAACTTGTAAGATGCTGGAGAGACACGAATAAATGAATGAATGAATGAATGACTACACACAGTCCTCGCTTTCCAGCAGCTCCCCAGTCAAATACGGGAGGCCGACATTTTGCCTTTAGTTGCCAATACTTTGTAAAAGTGCTAGCACAGTGATGAGTGCGGTTGTGCCTCCCTGAGAGAGGAATGAGGTCAGGGAAGGGTTTATATTTAGGTCATTAAATATGAAATGTCCGATTTTAAATAAAAAGTGTAGTTTATAATATCTCAACCAAGAAGCAGTACAGTTAATCAAAGTATGGTCCTAAACTATCGACACAGTTTTGCCATCTTGTTTAGCTTGCTTATGCCAGCAGCAAAGAAGTCTAGAGAGCACATAGCAATGAAATCACGAAGGCGTTTTCCACAGCTTGTTGAGAGTTAAATATTTTCCCTTGCAAGAAGTGGTCCAAAGCCTGGAAAAAGTGGTAGTCAATTGGCGCAAGGTCTGGTGAATACGGTGGATGACAGAGTTTCCAAGTCCAGCCTCTGTAGTTTGAGCAGCGTTGTTTGTGCAACATGTGGTCAAGCATTGTCTTACAAGAAGATTGGCCTGTCTCTATTGACCAATCTTGGCTGGTTAATCACAAGCATCCTCATCATTTTGTTCAGTTAGTGGCAGGAGACATCCACTGTCATCGATTGACCAGATTTCATGAAGCTATAGTGTGTCAAAAAGAATCCATTTTTTATCACATGTAACAATACAGTGTAGAAATGGTTCGCCTTTTTGTCAGGACAGCAAAAAAGGGCAAACTTCGAGACCATTTCTCTTCTGACATTCATTTAATTCATGCGGAACCCAGCTATCCAGCTTCTTTACCTTGCCAATTTGTTTTGAATGGTCCAATATTATTGGAATAGTAACATCAAACCTAGCTGCTAATTCACATGTAGGTTGAGATGCATTTGCTTCTACTATAGCTTTCAGCTCATCATTATCCACCTTGGTCTCAGGTCACCCACATGGCTCATTTTCAAGATGAAAATTACCACAACGGAACTTCTCAAACCATCAACATACTGTACATTCATTAGCCACATGCTTCCCAAACACTCCACTGATATTTCATGCATTGGTTCCATGATGGAACTCATATTCAAAAATAACATAAATTTTTGACTTATTCATGGTTTCACAAAAATTTCTCTAAAAAACTTGAAAGATAATCACAAGCCAAAATGTGCATTTGAAAGGCTGAGGATGTACCTTTACAATAACAATAAAACAAGAAATGTCAGAGATATCAACTGTCAAACTGAGTACTTAAGGAAATTGGACATTTCATACTTAATAACCTTAATCTGTTCCAAGGTTTATCTATTGCTGTGGCCAGAGAACAAGCAATGAGGTCATCAGGACAGGCATGGTAGTATCTGAAGAAGGCTTGAACTAAGGTCCTTAGGGTCATGGTGATGGAAAGAATTCAGGAGGCATTTTTGAGAAAGAACTTGGATATACACTGAATTCAGAGAGATGGGTGAGGACAAACCATGACTGAGGTTTCTAACTTGATTCCACAAATGCGCAGAGAGCACTCACTGTGTGCCAGGCTTTGTGCTAGGCACTGGAGACATAAGAGTGATCAGGTGATCCCCAGCCCTCCAATTTTTTAGAATCTTAGTAGGTGAGACAGACAAGTACACCAACAATTTCAGTACAGAGTTACAGCTACCAGAGGGGTTGTGTACACGTCACTCACGTAAGTATACAGAGGAGCTCACGGGAGGGACCCATAATCCAGTCTTGAGAGAAGATTTCCTGGAATTGTAATGTCTCAACCATGACTTGAAATACGCTGTAGAAATTCCTCGTCCAAAGAGGGGAGTGGATAAGTGAAAGAGGGTCCCAGGAAAAGGTCCAGAAGGTGGCGAGAACATGGCTCGTTTGGGGATATGTCGTTCAGTGTGGCTGAGATGTAATGCACAAGAAAGGTGTAGCAAGAAATGAGATGGGGAAGGCAGAGGGCCAGATCTTAATTTGGACTTTATCCTGAGGGCACTAGGGAACCACTGTAGGAATTGAAGCAGGAATAGGATGTGGTCAATTTTGCATTTTAGAAAGTTCACTGAGGTTCTGGTTGCAGCATGGAGAATGGGTAGGAGTTGGGCAAGACTGGTGGTACCTAAACAAGAGATGTGATGGCCTGGACCAGGGATGTGGCAGGGATGGTCTGGAGAAATATTCTAGAGCTGGGATTGATGGGACATGAAGATTGACCAGATGAGGGTTGGGGGGCCAGGAAAGCTGACTCCAAGGGTTCTGTCTTGGGGTAAGGGTGATGCTCTTCCCCAGATACGAAGGGCAGGCTTGGGGCTTGAAGATGATGAGTTAAGTTTAGAGCAGGTTGAATTTGAGGTATTGCAGGCATGAGCCACTGCACCCGGCCAGGAACACCAGCTTCTATTGGGTGGGTGTAGAAGGAGGACTAAATAAAGGAATGATCAGAGAATAGGGGAAATAGCCAAGTGGTTCCCTGAAAGCCAAAGGGAGAGTTCCAATGAGGAAGAAGCAGGTCAGCCCATCAGTTGCTGCAGAGCACACAAGGAGAACGAGGCCTGAAAATGAGCCACTGGATCTGGCTGTTCCAAGAACAATGGAGGCACCAGCCAAACTGAAATGAATTGGGGAGGAATTGGGAAAGGAGTCTGGAGGCAGTAGGTGTAGACTACCAAACTTGAAAGGTTTGATATTGAAAGGCTGGCAAAGAAGTTAATTCAAAGGAGGTTTGGGGTGGGGTTTTCTTTACCCTCTGGTCCTGCCCCTCTCTCCCTGGGGGTGCTGTGGGTTTCTGGGGCAGGCGTTCATCCTGTATGATTTAGAGCAGGCATCCTCAAACTACGGCCCACGGGCCACATGCGGGTGTTTTTGCCCGTTGGTTTTTTTACTTCAAAATAAGATATGTGCAGTGTGCACAGGAATTTGTTCATAGTTTTTTTTAAACTATAGTTCGTCCCTCCAATGGTCTGAGGGACAGTGAACTGTTTAAAAAGTTTGAGGACCCCTGATTTAGAGAATGCTCAGCCACAAGGTCTGCATGGCCGGGGGTAGAGCTTGTCCAGGTCCCCTCTGTGCTCCTCAACTGGCTGTTCTGGGTTCAGTAAGCATGTTGTTGGGTGAAGGTTCTGTGGCCCTTTCATGAGGACATTGAGGAACAAAGAAGTTAAGTAGTTCACCCAAGTTTCCACAGCTAACAAGTAGCTGTGGCAAGAACCAGGTTTTAAAACCGGGAGTCTGGCTACAGAGCCCATGTGCTTGACCACTATGCTCTGCTGTTGAGGGAATCCATCCCTCAAAGATCTTCATTAAGGAGACAATCCAGTCTGCAAAGTCTAAAGAAATATCAGTATTTGTAGCTGGTCACATCAGGGAATATCTGATGTACAGGGAGGTAGGTTTCCACTTTCAAGTATACATGCTAGGCCGGGCGCGGTGGCTCACGCCTGTAATCCTAGCACTCTGGGAGGC
>VBSM01001979.1:11073162-11100143 GCA_008086735.1 Cheirogaleus medius | reverse complement strand
ACATTTGCCTTCCCTGGCCCTTTCCTCTACAAGAAGCAGCAAGATTTCCCGCAGGAAGTCGGCTGCGTTTGTGAACACTTGGCCCCGTGTGTTTAAACATCTGTCTGAGCATTTATTTTCTGTAGGAGACTCAGAACTTTATTCACACACGTGCTCTGTGAAGTACAGATGACCTCTGCTCTTACGTGGACACATACCTTCCACACACCTCATGCCCCTCCTTGCATACGTGTCCTAAGGTGCTTGCTTGTCCCAGTTTCTCTGGAGCTTAAGTTTCCTTTAAGGGACCCTCATCACCACTCTGGCACTCCCAAAAGTTTGGGGTTTTTCTATCACTAACATGTTACTCTCTGCCGGGGGCGGTCCAATCTTCCAAACATTTAGCATAAGGAGGTAAGACAAGGTTTTCTGATCATTTATTATCGTAAATATCAGTTCACTTGCCTAATCTTCTCACCTGTCCCTCCAGCTCATTGCCAGCGAGGTGGGGGAAGTGACAGGGCTGAACGCCAGCATGCGATGTCATTGAAGGGCTGCTGTACCCCTGCTTGGGCAGGCTCTTCCCTGCCAGACTGAGGCCACGTGAGCCGTCCTGATTTATTGTGCACACGAGCCACAGGGCACATTGGTAGCCTGTGAAGGCAACCCCATGGAAGCCAGAGAGGCTGGTTTCACAGTCCGTTGGTCCTTCTCAGTAATTTCCTGGAGGTGTCTGTGAGGAAGGATGATGTAGGGGGTGTCCCAGTGAAGAGAGGAAGCCCCCTGAACTCAACAAGTGGGTTCTTGGCTTTGCGCAGGAAGGAATTCGAGAGCCAGCCAACCAGCGACAGAAAGTTTACCGAGAGAGAGAGGCAGCAGATCCTACCCCACAGACAGTAGGTAGGGGTCCTCTCCCGGGTAGGAAGGGGACACCATATGGGGCAATGATAACGTTTTTAAATGTTAAAAAAAATTCCGTACGTGACCAACATTGTCTTGAGGTCAGGCCATAAAGGTTAATCATAAACTGCTGGCACAGAAAGGTAAGCGCGGTTTGTAAGGCATCTGACTTAGTAATTCACCCATCCTTGGGTGGTCCCGGGCCGGCAACTTGCTGGCGATGTCCTTGTTCAGGGTGGTCAGCGTCTGGTCTCGACCAAAATGGGCACACTCAGGCTCTCTCGACCTTCCTTTCTGCCTCATCCCTACACTAAAGGAACTATGCCAAGGAGAGACATTCTCACCTTGATTTTAGTAATTAATAGGGAATGCTTTTTCTGATTCATATAAGGAAGATTATGGTGAACACAACATGACTCAGTGTGAAATGCTACGGAGACAAAAGTAAGTTCTGTTTATTGGTATAACTCTGTCCTGCAGAACTCAGTGGACAGTATTCTGGGTGGGAAAAGGGTGACTTTAAAAAGTTTTAGAAGGACTTGAAAAAGGATTTTGAGTCATCAACTTGTACTTTTGCTTTGGATTTATAGGTGTACAGGGTTACTCAAGTGTGGGGTGAATGGAGATGCTATAGAGTGTGTCAGCCTTCGGTGCCCAACTATAGCCTCCGATTATGAGGCTCAAAGCCTGGTGTGTCACATTTAAATCCTGGCAGGGTATTAACATGAACATTTTCTGATGCCATTGTATTGTCTGAGCGGTCACGTACCACAAAGCACTTCGGCATAAACAGGTAAGTACGTATTTGTATGTAAGTTACCTCCAGTTTATACCCCCGAGGCAGTTAGCCATCAATGGAAGTGTCTATTCTGGAATCCATCCTCAAGAGGTGACTATTAAGCACAGTAAATATTGTCATCAGAATCCGCACACTGGGTGTATTGCCAGGGCAAAAGCGTTAGAAATAATGCTCAGAGGGACGAGTGCTGTGCAACGTGTGAGGTTGGCCAGACAGACTGCGACACCCACGGCCTTGCAGGCATGTGGCAGAAAACTGGCCCAGCAAAGCTGCCCGCTTCCGAGCAGCACCCCGGGCCTAGAGCTTCATCGTTTCTATGTCACCTAGAAACCAATAATAGAAATGGCCAAAATAAGTGAGCAGATCCCAAAGAGGACATCCAGATGACCACAAAACATATGAAAAGGCACCCAACTTGATGAGACACCAAGGAAATGTGAATTAAAACCACTGCCTATCCACCAGAATGGTTAACATGAATATTGGCAAGAATATGAGGACTGTGAATTAAAACTTAAATGTTAATGAGGGGAGGGCAAATTGATAACATCCACTTTTCTGAATATGTTCATGCCCTATATGGGTCATCAGTTCCACTCCTAGGTTTGTGTATTCGAGAGAAATGTGGACATCTGTTCACCAAAAGACATACAAAAATGTTTGCAGAAATACCACTGATATAGCCCAATACTGGAAACAGCCCCCACATTTATGGACAATCAAATGCTCTCGTCCTCCTGCCTCTACAATGCCCTCAGCTGGAGACTATTCCTAAAGATCAAACAGGTTCAACCACCTACTTGATTTACAAGTTAAATTTCCATTAAATTCCAAATCTGCTGCAGGCCTCCTCCTGAAGCTCCTTCAAGTCCCTCACAACCAATTTTCACTGGAGAATGGGGTTGGGGTGGCAGGGAGGAGCAGAGAGAGAGGAGGGAGATAGAGGGAAAGAGGTGTCTACAGAAAAAATTGCAAGGCCCAGAGAGAAGATATTTCATTATCCATTGCTATGTGCCAGACCTCCCCACATCAGTGGCTCAAACAACATCCTTGGACATTTCTCACAATTCTGTGAATTTCCTGGGCTCAGCTGGTGGTTCTTTGGCTCCACTTGGTATCCACTGTTGACCTGCTCGACTGCATTCACCTGTGAGCTGGACTGTGCTTTGCTCCAGATCCGGCACTTCATCTGGGAATGGCTGGCAGTGGCTGGGCCTCGCTCTAGCTGGGCAGCCACCCTTCTTACATGGTGTCGAGGGGTCCAGAGAGAGGAAGCTGAAGCTGCTGGGCTTCTTACAGCCTCAGCCTAGAACTGCTACAGCATCACTCCCACCATATTCTACTGGTCAGAGCAAGACTCGAGGTCATCCGAGATTCAAGGGGAGAGGAACGAGGCTTCATCTCTCAATGGGAGGAACAACAAGTGCTTACAGGGCTGGGAGCAATTTGTTTGAAATCATCTTGGGAAATTACTGACCTCAGGCAACAAGTGGAGGTGAGAGAAGTCTGCATGGCAGATAGGGGACCTGAATTCAGCCAAGTCTCCACCCCTTGTGAAGATTACCTGGCTTATTGGTGCCTCCGTTTCCCTATCTGTAACGGGAAAAGCTTGGACTTTTCCAAGGCCGTGAAACCCCTCCCAGCCCTAACTGTCGTGGTCCCATAATCCACATACATACAGTGTACCCAGTGAGGACTCAGAGCCGCCTCTGACGCTCTAGGTCTTCCGTCATTGAACCCACTTCCCATCCTCTACTTCCCCCCACCCCAAGAATAATCCGTGGGGTCTGTTCTTGCCTCCTTTTTCTAACCCAGTTGAAATCAGAGGGTTGTTTTTTTTTCTCACCAAAAAGGGCCTGCAAATTCTTACGTAGTTTCATCCCACACACAGTCTTAAAATTTTAGAATCAAAAAGTGTACGAAAAAGTATCTGAAAGTCAAGATTTTATTGCTCAGTTTATTGAGAAGAATGCACCGAGGTCTGCTTCTTCCAGGCAGGTGTTTGCCGGCAACTCAAGAAGACCTGCCGGAATACTTTCACATATTTTCTCAGTTTAAAAGTAATGTAAGGGCCGGGCGCGATGGCTCACGCCTGTAATACTAGCACTCTGGGAGGCCGAGGCGGGAGGATTGCTCAAGGTCAGGAGTTCAAAACCAGCCTGAGCAAGAGCGAGACCCTGTCTCTACTAAAAATAGAAAGAAATTAATTGGACAACTAAAAATATATATACAAAAAATTAGCCGGGCGTGGTGACGCATGCCTGTAGTCCCAGCTACTCGGGAGGCTGAAGCAGAAGGATTGCTTGAGCCCAGGAGTTTGAGGTTGCTGTGAGTTAGGCTGATGCCACAGGACTCTAGCCTAGGCAACAGAGTGAGACTCTGTCTCAAAAAAAATAAATAAAAGTAATGAAAGATGATATAAAACACTAGAAAACAATTAAATCACCAGTGTTATCACCACCTTGAAATAACCTGATTAATAATTTTGCATATTTCTCTTTATGTTGGTTCTTTTTTTTTCCTGTGTATGTTTGTGACAGACATTGTCATCTCTTCCCCCAAGGGACTCAGGTAAATCCTGACCAGTTTGAGAGGAAATCACTCTTGTAGATAATTGGTTTTAGGAGTGGGCCTGTGACTTGGGCTGGTCAGTGGTAGATAATGGTAGATAGGGGGATGTAATGGGAGTTTTGCCAGAGGGCTTCTAGAAGGAATTCTCTGTTCCTATAAAGACATACACAAGGTAGGAAAACAACGTTTTCTGACTCTGGACACGGGTGTGAGGAGGTGATGCGGGTTGCTGTTGGCATGAAGAGACTGAACTGACATGTTGGCGGGACCAGAGCTGGAAAGGCGAGTTGGCCTTGACCCATACATCATGTTGTAAAGCCACCAAATTAACCGTCCCTGGAGCTGCCCTGTCTCTAAACAGCACGTTCTGTGAGATAACATACCCCCTTCATGTTTAAGCCTCCTCCACTTACGATTTGCTGTTACTGGCACCCAAAAGCATTTTCGCTGCTGTGATATATAGAGCTACATAAATATATTTTATAAAGTTTATTCCTTCATCCTACAAATATTTAATGAGGATGCCCCATATGCCAGGCGTGAGTCATTCTGCAGACACACTTGGGCTCTGCTTTCTCCCACTTAACGCTTCCTCCAGTCATTAAGAGCTCTTTGGATATACAATTTTAATGGCTACATTATTTAGTCATTTCTCCATTATTGGACATTTAGGTTGTTAAGGATTTTCATTATTAAAAGTAAAGACATGGTGAATATCCATGTGCATTATTAGTCACATTTCTGATAATTTGGGGGATATATTCCTTTAAAAGAGAGAGAGAAAAGGATATTTTTAAAGCACCTGATACATATTCCCAAACTGCTTTCCGGTTTGTACCAATTTATATGTCCCCATGTGGCATTTGAGAGTTGCTGCTGAGTTATCAGGGCATTCTTGTAACACACAGTGCTTTTTCCCCCCTCAATTATTTCTAGAACAAATTCTGGTGACATTCTACAGGACATATTTACCCAATGAATCAATGGCATACAAAACAGGAGGGGAGATTGTTAACAAAAGAGACTTGATGTGTGCCCATGTTAGGATCCTGATTCATACGATCTGTAAAAGAATAATTTTGAGAAATTTGAATGTGGACTATTATTTGATGTTAAGGAATTAGTGTTAATTATATTAGGTATGGTAATGGCATGGGGTTATGTTGGGAAAATAAAGTCCTTGGCAGTCACAGATGCATCTTTATTAATAAATGAAATGGTGTGCCATCTGGGATTTACTTTAATATACTCCAGCAGATAAAGGGGATGGGGTGGCATAGGAGAAGACTGATTTGCAAAATGTTGATCATTCTTGAAACTGAGAAATGAGGGTTTATTATGCTATTCTCTCTACCTTTGTGTATGTTTGAAAAATATCATGATACAAAGCTTTTAAATTTTTTATCTTAATTGAATCTTTAAAGAGAATATGTAGTTGACAATGTGCACATAAAAGGCTGGGAGATGCAGGCCTGCCCTCCTCTCTTCATGCGCTCAGTGAAGGGCTCTACTGGGGTTGACTGGGACCTTGGCAGGCCCTGATAGCTTTATTCTTAGCCCCAAGGACAATAGGGAGCCTGGTTTGGTCCCAGAATCTGCCCTAGAGGTCATGGCCACATTAACGCAGGTCTGAAATGGTTTAAGGGAACTAGACCCAAGTAGACTGTGGGCTTCATTGGTCTCCAAGCCAACCTCATGGTCCTTTGTCCTCGATCAGCTCATCTGCTCCCAGAATCAGGGCTTGAACACAAATCAGATGACTTCAGGCTTGAAGCCCAGGGAATAAATTACATATTGAAAAGCACAGCCTATGACGGTTTCATTTGTGTGCCTATGAAACATAGGGAGATTGAAACGCGTGGGGCAGGCTATCAGTAGCGCCATGGCAAAAGAAAAAATTTTTGAAAAAAAAAATTAAAAAAATAAAAAGAAATGCATGGGGCATAACAGGTTTTAAAACCAATTTATTAATTATTTGTTGGAAGAGACACACATACATTCAGAAATGTGTGTTCTAGTAAGTGAAAATTATAGGGTTTCAGCTTCTGATGCCAGCCAATTCCCCCGGTCTTGGTAGCAGATTTGGCAGCCACTGTGGTCTGGGTGTCTATATAAAGCATGGAGCTATGGGCACTTGGTTAATTTCCTTTTCTCAATCCTACTTATGACTTGTACCCCTTGCAGTGGACTGCACTCAATTAGAATAGTCAGGTAGAAAAAATGCAGGCCCAGGAGACAAGGTAATCTAGGTTCTAATTCTGGCTTTATGACGGTTAGGCAAATTACTTTAGCTTTTGCTTTGTAGTCATCTTCTTCTCATCTGTCAAAGGGGACTAGGAGCCCAGCACCTGCCAGCTCCCCGGCATGGGTGTGAGGAGTAGTGACAAGCACACAGCCAGCAGAGGGAAGGCCTTTGATGACGATGCCTGAGCCCTTCTCCTCCACCAAGAAGGACCCCCGAGGGTTGTTATTCACCATCCAAGCATCCTCAATGCTCAGTATTGTGGGGTGCAAAAGAGGGAGGCTTTCTATGAAAAAGCCTGCCTTATTAGCTGACTCACACACTTTTAAGCTCTGAGAGGAGTAAAAGCCATAGAAGCCTCCAACTGCAGACACAGGAATCTGTCTCCCCTCGCTTCCGTGAACACCACCACTTATGCCATTTTCCGTTATTTTTGCTGATTAGAGAAATGGCAGTGATCAATCTAATACAGTAGGTAACCCAAAGTCATGATTATCTCTTTTTTAAAATAAAATTGAGTGCTTTGAAACTAAATAAATAAGACAGAATGGAGAAATATTAAATTCCTGGAACATGTCACAGAATCACCAGAAGCCTCATTCATTGGAAAAATCAGCTCATCAGGCTTGTCAGCTGGCTTCAGCAATGTACCTGAATGTGCCTGCATCACTCATCCCAAAGCGAGGCTGCATTCAGGACCCTGAAGCACAGATAACGCCATCGTACTCTGTGTTGGCCCTTGACTCACTGTGGCTTGTTTTATAGATAGAAGTTTATGGGTCCCAGCCCTGGATGCTGGGGTTATCTTGTGAGGCCATCTTAGTCTGTTTGGGCTGCTATAAAAAAATACCATAGATGGGGGAGTTGTCAACAACAGAAATTGATTTCTCACAGTTCTGGAGGCTATGAAGTCCAACATCAAGGCACCAGCAGATTTGGTATCTGGTGAGAGCCCACTTCCTCAAAGATGGCACCTTCTTGCTGTGTCTTCTCATGGAGGAAAGGATGAGCAAGCTTTCTTTCGCCTCTTTTATAAAAAGGGCTCCACCTTCATGATTTAATCACCTCCCAAAGGCCTCACCTCCCAATACCATCACCTTGGGAGTGAGGATCTCAACGTACGAATTTTCAGGGACATAAACACTCAGACCATAGCAGTTGCCCAACCATGTAGTGCAAGGCCTTGAACTTAATAGGTGCTCAGTAAATTGCTGCTATTACTTTGTAGCTGGGAGCTGATGCATAACAACTCCTGTTGCTCTGCTTTCCAAGAGCAAAATAACTAAATCACCTCTGGGACAGGAAAGGAATACATGAGAAAGTTCTCTTCTAATTGTTTGTAACTGCCCCCCTCCCAACACACACACACACACACACACACACACACATCCTCTTATTGTATGGAGCCTTCTCCATTTTCATTGATTTTATCAAATTTCTGGAACATTATCAGGTCAATAAATAGCCCCAAATAAATGTTTTTCCCTTTTTCTGCATGTTTCCTTGGTTAGTTTCGCTGTGTTCAGTGACTAAAGCAGCAATATTCTCTGGTCTTACAGCTATGTGGCCTACAGTGAAACCTACACTGCCAAGAGTTGCTGAGGAGCTTAAATTTTTAAAATGAGAGATCCCAGGGAAGAGATGGCAGTTTGGTTTTCTCTCTGTCAGTAAGGGCTCTAACTAAGTCTCAATGGAACCACTCCCTGTCCTTCCATCCTTCTTAACCAAATCATCCTGTCCATTCCACTCCATCCCATCCAGCTAATAAGAAGCTAAACTCAATATCTTCCTCTAGTTTCTTGGTTACATACTATTAATTTTTTACCCAAATGCAGCTCCTTGTGTGTTGAGAAAGGAAAATGGAATTTAGCTGGAAAACTAAGTGGTAACACAGTATGCACATCTGGGTGTTTGGGAAAGGCGGCTCCTTGGCTTGACCGCAGCAGACCAGGAGGTCACGATCCCAGAAGCCCACACACTTCAAAGTCTGTTCTCAACACTTTCCAGAGTGCACTGGGAGGCAGCCGTTGGCTGCGCTGTAGCAACAAGAAAGGTATCAGCTCAGAGATAAGTGGGGTGTTATCAAGAAAAAGTTCTTGTGTTGCCAACAAGGGGACCCAAGTTAGAAAACTGAACTTGAAAATAAAGAAAAAGTGGAAAGAAGGAGGTTTGACTTGAAGAAGCTGAACTGAGGGAGGCATGCTTAGTATGCATTTTTTAATGGTGTTTGTATTCAGAATGACTCTGACACCAGTCTCCTCAAAAAATCAGCCTTCCCGTGTTTATTGAATGGAATCCACATCCCTCCAATGAGTGGGCTGACCCTCGTTGCCCCTTAGAGAGAAATACTGAGTGTATCCCTGCTCTCTTTTTGATTTTTCTTAGTAACATCCATTGTCCTACAATATGTACTCTAGCAGAGGGTGGAAGGGAGGCTGATATCCGGCCCACAATCTCATCACCAAGCCATTTTTTTGTTGGCTGTATCCACTCAGAGGAGGAAGTGCTTTTTTCTGGTTTGCACAACAGCACCATATGGGCTTTCAGCAGCCCAGCTTTGAACAACACTCGTCTTCAAAAGGGCGGTGGGAACTCTCCCGCTCACTCCCGGAAAGGCTAGGAATGAGTGATTTTACGAAAACGGTTTCTTTAGGTCCTTTTCCAGCCGTCAAAGCCAGGACCCAGACCCCATTCACAGCAAAGGCGCTTCTCACTCTTCTCTCCTCTGCTTTTTGTCTCCTGCAGGGTTTGGGATGACGACCCCAGCCACCGTAGGAGGGAAAATCTTTCTGATCTTTTACGGCCTCGTCGGGTGTTCAAGCACCATCTTGTTCTTCAACCTCTTCCTGGAGCGCCTCATCACGGTCATCGCCTACATCATGAAATCCTGCCACCAGCGGCAGCTCCGGCGGCGCGGGGCCCTGCCCCAGGACGGGCTGAAGGGCCCGGGGAAGGGCGAGGCGGACAGCCTGGCGGGCTGGAAGCCCTCGGTGTACTACGTCATGCTGATCCTGTGCAGCGCCTCGGTCCTCGTCTCCTGCTGCGCCTCGGCCATGTACAGCCCCATCGAAGGCTGGAGCTACTTCGACTCGCTCTACTTCTGCTTTGTGGCCTTCAGCACCATCGGCTTCGGGGACCTCGTCAGCAGCCAGAACGCCCAGTACGAGCGCCAGGGCCTCTACCGCTTCGCCAACTTCGTCTTCATCCTCATGGGCGTCTGCTGCATCTACTCCTTGTTCAACGTCATCTCCATCCTCATCAAACAGTCGGTGAACTGGATCCTGCGGAAGATGCACGGCGGCTGCTGCCCGCGCTGCGCGAGGAGTTTCCTGCGCTCGCGGCGCAACGTGGTGATGCCGGGCGCGGTGCGCAAGCGCGGCGCCGTCTCCATAGAAACGGACGCGGCGGCGGCGGAGAGCGAGGCGGACGCGCGCCGCCTGTCGGGGGAGATGATCTCCGTCAAGGACTTCCTGGCGGCCAACAAGGTGTCGCTGGCCATCCTGCAGAAGCAGCTGTCGGAAACGGCCAACGGCTGCCCCCACCAGGCCAGCACGCTGTCCCGGGACGATGAGTTCTCGGGGGGCGTGGGGGCCTTTGCAATAATGAACAACAGGTTGGCAGAGACAAGCGGGGACAGGTAGAAGCAGGAGTGGCTGCTGGACGGGGAGCCCGGGGGAGAGGAGGGGACGGCAGGGTGTCCCCCAAGGACCAGGGCGCTGCACCCTGGCTCGCCTGCTTCTGCGAGCGGCTCCCGGGAGCCCCCGCAAGCCCAGTTTGAGAACTCTGATCTTGGCTCCGACCAACAGCCACCTTCCCGGGCTGCGGGAACCTGAAGCGTCCAATGCCTTTCTCCTTCTCTTTGTTCTTTAAGTCGGAACTCAGTCCTTTTTAAGTGAATCACAAAAAAAGCAGCCTGAGACGTTGCATTGTTTCTTTACTTTCCTTGTTTCAGAGTTTTAGCTGCCTGGGGAGATAGACTGTACTTACGCCTTGATTTCCTACCGCTCTGTTCTTCACTTGGAAAGGAAATCCTGAAGCCCCCAACTTTTCCCTGGAACTCTGAATTGGGGGGGGAAATATTTGGGAATGCGTCTGGGCTTTCTTTTTTGCTGGCCTTCCTTCGGAGCAGATTTGTCAGTGGTGCCACGAGTAGGAAGATTTCTGTTCTCTTTATACTTGCTTCTCTGTTTTTTGTTTTCCCTTTCTTTTTTATTTTTAAGATCTTAATGCCTGGCTAAGGTGTCTGTGGGACCTCACTGTGATGAGAAACCGAAATTCAGCTTCAGGCCTTTAAACTGCAGCAAGGTGGTGGGGGAGGGGGAGAGACTCACTTTTGTAACTAAAAAACATAGCTTAACATTTCTCTTTGCATGGTCACATAGACCATTTCATTTTTACCAGGGATTGGGGCCCATTGCAAAGATAAGACTGACTATTTATTAAAACTGAAAATTTAATAAATCCTCATTTTATTACCTAAGATTCCATGAGTGCTCATTGTGGACGGTGGAGGACAAGCACCTAATTAAACAGAAATTTACTGTGCTCAGAGGAGAAGGACATGGGAAATTGACCTTTAGGGATATGAGCATCATCTTGGAGTCTTGACTGGAGAAAGATTCTAGGCCAGGTAATGAAATTTGGCTTTTCTTGTCTAATTCTAGTTCAACACCAGCCTGAGCAAGAGCAAGACCCATCTCTGCTAAAAATGGAAAAATTAGCCAGGCATGGTGGTGTGTACCTGTAGTCCCAGCTACTCAGGAGGCTGAGGCAGGAGGATTGCTTGAGCCCAGGAGTTTGAGGTTGCTGTGAGCTAGGCTGACGCCACAGCACTCTAGCCCAGGTAACAGAGTGAGACTCTGCCTCAAAAAAATAAAGAAATGATATGGAGAGACGGACCCTGTAAAGAAAACAAAGCTGAAAGCCTATGACTAGTGAAATTGAAACATTCAGCAGAGAACGCTAGAGCTGGGAGGACCTTTAGGAACCACCTCATCCAACCTCCTTGTTTTTGACACCAGGAAACAGAGGCATAAGGAATTGCTCCTTGTCTGAGGTCTTACATCTGGATGATGTACAGCAGGGGGAGGAGCCCAGGTCTCCTGATGGTGGAGTCGAGTCCACCATTCTCCATACAGTCTTTGAACTCTCCCCAGCGGGTCCCTCTTCAGGCGAGGTTGCCTTTTCTTCCAGCTTGCAAACCCAAATATTTTCCTTAGGATACCTGAAGTGCCTGATAGTAGAAGTCTAGTAAGTAGCCACCCTGGCTTTGAACTTAGGGCTGCACGATTCCAAAGTCAGAGATTGTAAACTATTTCCTATATCACTCTTATAGAGGAAGCACCCCGGAGCTACTGCAAAACCTTTGTTAGGAATCTGTGACCTCAAAACAGAGCTCCTCAGGGGCTCTGCACTGGTGCTGTGGAGATGGGGACCGTGACCCCGTGGGATTTCTTGATCTCCATATTTCTGGTCCAGGGACTGGCATAAAGCTAGTCCTTGCATCTCCAACACAGGTTCCCGGAGCCCTTGAAAGCGTGCCAGGAGGCCAAGGAGCATCTGTATATGCAAGGAATGGATATCTGTATATTCCTTCCTAGAGGGTCAGCTTTACTGAAGAATTTTTGCAGAGAAATGTGTATCAAAACATGTGCTTTTCTTTAAGTAGGATCCAAAATTGGCGTAAACTTTGAAGCTAAATATGAAAACAAAATTTGAACTTATAATGAGCTTCCTGAGGCACCCCCTCAGGGTATCAGAGAATGAGTTCATTCTCCTCCGGCTTGATGGTTTCCTGTTGGAAACATCTAAGATCCAGTGTGAGGAGAGAAGTGCAGTATGTTGGATGGATGGGTGGATGGATGGATGGACAGATGGTAGTAATATATGCAGAAAAAATTGCCAAACTAGGGATTCTTATGAAGTCTCTTTACAGTTACTCTTAGACATGAAATGATCAACAAGAGAATTTCTAGATAGTCATTAAAAGCTGACTTCAAAACCTAGAGCCCACAAATCCCCTAATATTGTTACGCATGCATGCTTACCTGTGAAAGGGCCTACACACGGGCATGCATGTGCATTTTCCTGGCTAGTGGGAGTCATGGTTTTCATCATGTTTCCAAAGGGGTCCTCATGTCTTCTACAGAATAAGAACATTTTTTGCTACTGCAGAGGGCCCTGGAACCAATCTCTCATGGACATCAAGGGATGACTGTATATGCTCCATAAACATGTAGGATGGATGGATGGATATATGCTTGGAAGGAAGAAAGGGAGGGAGGGAGGGAGGGATACATGCCTGGTTGGTTGCTTGGTTTGGGAAAAACATAAGGCACATTGTGGGGAAGACCCAGAGCAGGGCTGTGACAACAGTTGAGCTCCTACCACTGCTACTGTTAGAGCTGCAGAGAGGTCTGCGCAGTGTCCCTGTGAGCGTGGAGCAGGAAGGAGGCAGATGGGAGCCCTTGCAGGTGGATGGGAGAAGTCGGCATAGGTGGAGGGCACCCCAGCGCCTGAACACAAGGACAGGCTCTGCTGGACCTTCCAGGGGATCCTGGCCAGCCCTCAGCCGCTGGCCCTGGGGTCCTGGAATAGTTATACGATCATCTGTGCTTCAATTTCCTCATCTGGCACATGGGCATGAGAAGACCTATCTTCCAAATTATCACAAGGATCAGACACAAATGATGGGAAATACTCAGCAGTGCCTAGTACAGAGGAGGCACTCAACAGAGGTGGCTGCGATTATTATTACAATTGTTAGTAACGTTAATAAAAAGGCACTTCATAAATCATTATAATCGCAACTACAGCCCAAAAGAACCTCTCAGCTTTTTCCATCTCAACTGCAAAGTTCCATCTGGGGCCGTGGCCCATGACAATCATCTGTGCACCATTCTTCTTGGCTCCCAGGGAGCTCCTGGGACACACTGGCTCTGTCCCTGTCTCTCTGTCCCTGTCTCTCTGTCTCTGTTTCTCTCTTCTTCACCCATCCCGTCCTCTCTCTCCTATCTTTCCTGAGGTTTGCCCAACCCCATCCACCACCACTACCCTACACCTGAAGTGGCCCTCTCTTCCTTCCCTCTTCCCTCAGTCCTCCACGGGGCTTTACATAGAGCCTCAGTGTCCTCATCCATAAAAATGGGTACAACACCAGCCATCTCATGGGGCTGTGGGAGGGTTCAGTGAGATGAAGCAGAGAAATGGCTTAGCCCAGTGCCTGGCACATAGTAAATGCTCAGTAAAACGGTGGCCATATAAGTATTTTCTTACTTCTATATCTGCACCTGATATCTTTTTCAATTTTTGTTCTTTTAGAGACAGGGTCTCTATGTCGCCCATGCGGGATTGCAATGTCTATTCACAGGCACAATCATAGCACACTGCAGCCTCCAACTCCAGGGCTCAAAGGATCCTCTTGCCTCAGCCTCCTGAGTAGCTGGGACTGCAGGCATGTTCCTTGGCACCTGGCTCCTTATTCATTATGAGTTTTTGAGTAAGAGGTTGAGCTCTGGAATGATCTCCGGATAATTCCTGACACGTATCGCAAGGTCAGTTTGGAGAAGGAGCAACGTAGTGAGGAAGATACAAAAGGGGGAAGAGCGGAGAGGTGCTGCGCGCCCCTGCTCACAGAAACGTTTCAAAGGGAACACCTGCTGGTGTTGCTGGTGCTTAAAACAGAACCTGGTTCCCACACCCTCTCCTTCTCATGAGACAGAGCTACCAGAGGGACGCGCTTCTGCCGGTGGGTCCAGCGGGGACGTTCAGGTAGGTGGGATTGGGTAAGTCCCCAGGAAGAAAGAGACCATGGCAAGTGTTAACGAAAGGAGACGCCCTTAAGACATCTGCCCCTCACCCCAGATGACCCCTCTGAGACAGGTATAATCGCCCACATTTTACAGGTGGGAAAACGGGCCCAGAGAACTTAATTCACTTGCCAAAGGTCATGGCCTTCCTCCCCCGTGCAGCAGGGCTCAAATCCAGTCCCGGTCCCCAACTTCTAACTGCTCTTTAACCTCTTGGAGTCACACAGAACAACACTTGCATCGTGAACAGGGGGCAAGCGGAAGAGCCCCAGACTCCTTGAGTACTTGGCTGAGGGCGCCGGGGCACGTAGGCAAACGGCCTTACGTGGGAACATCTTGGAGATGGACAGAAAGACACATCTCCATACCTGCAGGCTGAGGTCTAATTGGTATGAGGCCTCCAACCACTCCCTTTGCTAAGAACTTACATCTACTGAGACCTACCATGTGCTGGAACTATGCACGAACTTTCATGTATATTTCATTTCATTTAATGCTCACAGCAATCGTAAAGGGAACATATTTTTATTCCCATTTTACAGATGAAAATCTGAGACAGAGCCGTCTAAGGCCACACGATCATGAGATGCCGTTCGTGTGACCATCCTCTCACTCTCAAATCCCCGTGGAGACTCACTGCTCACTGCTGTTTGAGTCTCACTGTGTGTCACAGCTCTCTGTGACTACAGTGTCATTTGCAGACCTGGATATAAAGCAGGAAGTCCTTGGGGGGTTGTATCGGTTTGCTTTTGCTACAGTAAGACCGCATAACAAACAATCTCAGAACCTCAACGGCATACAACAGTGAGCACTGATTTCATTCATGAGTGCAGCTGGGGACTGGCTGATCTGGGCCGGGCTCAGCCGGAGGTGGCTGGGAGCCAGGTGTCTCTCATCCCCACTGGACTCAGCAAGCTGCCAGGAACGTTCTTCTCACGATGGTGGCTGAGGCACACGCCGGCAGGTAGGAGCACAAAAGATTAAGCTTCCATCACATCCTACTAATCCATACAAGTCACATGGGCAATCCAAAGTCAAGGGCGGGGAAATATAAGCCACCATGGAAATGACTTCGCCATGTGACTGCAAAGGTCACACGCAAAGGTGTGGATTCAGGGAAGGTGGAGATGATTGTGGTCATCCTCTCTCCCTCTTCCCTTGAACCTGGCAGCGTCTAGGGACACCAAGGAAGCCCAGGAAAATCTCAGGTTCTTTCCAGAGGATGAGATTTGCTGACTCCCACCTCCCCGTCATAAGGGCGTTGCTTTGACTAAACACACTTTGCTGGGTTGAGAAAAAATATCAGCTATATTTTTTCTTTACTTCATTGTCTCTGATGATAATATTAAGGGTAATATGATTCACAGTTGTCTGGGTCTTAAAAGATTACAAGGCATTTATTATCTTACTGCTCCTCACGTCAATCCCGAGAAGCGTGCAGAGACGGGAGAGAGCCCATGATAACGTGTAATTAATCACAGCAGCAGCGACAACAGCAGCTGGAACTTCTTCAGCTCTGTCCCAGGCACTGAGCAACACAGCTGACTCGTTTAGCACAGTAAACCACTGGGACTCTGGAATCGGAATCTGCTTTGGGATCTAGGCGGGTCAGATCAGCAGATCTGCTTCCCAGCTGTGTGGCCTTGGGCAACGTACTCAACCTCTCTGTATTAACTCTCTAAAGCTGTTGCAACAAATTACCAAAAACGAGGTGGGTTAAAACAACAGAAATTGATTCTCTCCCTGTTTTGAAAGCGGTGCTATTGAAACCAGGAGGGGGTTTCGGCCTAAGTCCAGTTGCTTGTTGCACAAAGATCTAATAATTGAGACAACAAGGATTGCCAAGGAAGAAAGGAATTTTTTAATACAAAAGACATCTTGTTGGGAGAAGCTGCCTCCAATCTCTGACTGAAGGAGGCCATGGGCGTTTAAAGGAGGGGCCGTGTGCCTCAGGGGAGGACGTCTGGTCTGTCCAGGGCCTTCAGAGTCTCAGCTCCTTTGTCTTGCAGAAAATCCACCATTTCTGGGAAACAATTCGAAAGGTCAAGTCGTTACCTAAGGGAGAGGATTATAAAAAAAAATGTATGCGGGTCATTGAAATTTGTTCTTGGAGCTGGTTACAGCTAGAAGTCCTCTCTTTGTAAGGACACCTGTCACTCTGGAGTAAGTGCCCACGCTACTTTAGTATTAACCCACCAGAGTTAACTAATTAAGTCTGAAATGACCCTATTTCAAATGAAGTCACATTCTGAGGTTTGTGAATTTGTTGGGGGGCAGGGGGACCGTAACCAACACAGTATATTCCTTAAGGCTTTTTTCTTTTCCGTCTATAAAATGGCGGCATTAGTCAGTTCTGTATTAGAGGACTGTTGTGAGGCTTGGGTAAGGTATAGCTGGAAAGCTCTCAGCACACAGCCTGGTACACTTGTGAACTTAAAATCTTTAGCCCCCTCTGGCTGAATTGACCCACTCTTGGCCAAGGGGACCTCAAAAAGAACCCTAAGGCTGACTTGTTGGCCAAGAGAAGGGAGGTCACACACGCCTCTGCCATGCCCCCCTCTATTTTTGGAGGTACACTCTGTAACAAAGAGATGCTAAGTCATTAACAGGCCTAAGGCTATACAAACAAAACTTAAACCACACCTGCAGGCCATCAGTTTACTCAACAGATCACTTGAGTTTCAGCAAACGTCCAGTGGCTTGTCTCTGATTAACAGACATCCTTAAGCTAAAATATCTCAAGCATTTAGACAAAGCTTCATTTCTTTAACCAATTACAAATCACAGAATCTTTAAACCCACTTATAACCCCCCCCCCCACCTTTGAGACATCTTGCCTTTTTGGGCCAATCTGATGTTCACCCTCCATGTATTGACTTAGGATTTTACGTGTAATTCCTGTCTCCGTGAATTTATAAAGCCAAACTGTAACCCAGCTATGGCAGGCACATTTTCTCAGGACCTCTTGAGGCCATGCGCTCCGGGCCAGTCACACATATTTGGCTCAGAATAAACCTCTTTAAATTATTTTACAGAGTTTGGGTCTATTTCCATTAACACACTGAAAGTGCTCATCAAATAGAAGCTGCCATCATCTCTGTCAACCATTACTGTCTCTACAGACGAAGAAATGAGGTCCAGAGGGGGAAAGTTGGCTGTCCTCCCCCACATGGCAGAGCCAAGTTTTCTAATTCCTGAGTCAGTATGCCATGCATACAGTAGATACTCAATAAATGCTCCATGACAACAACCTGAAGTGCAGTGGGTGTATACCAGCCATGGAGCCCTGTGGTCACTCAGGGCTGGAACCTAGAGGACTGGGACCCACACCCTCTGACTGTCAGAGTTTCCTACCCCTCCTTTGGCTCCCTGGCTCTTTAAAACCAGCTCTTAATTCCTCTGCTCTCTGTCTGGGGGCTGGGGTTGACATACCTGGGTAATGATGTTTACCATTAATATTGCAAATGGGATTCCATAAATTAGCCAACCTGCTGCTGGCAGCTTCAAGCTGGAATTTTTTCAGCAGCTGGCTTTTCAGCAGTGAAAATGCCACAGGGACTTCTGGCTTGCTGCATGTCCCCAGGGAGTTTGCCCTGACAAAAAGGCTTTGCCAAGACAGAGAAAGCCAAGTTTTAAACACTCCTGTTAACAAATGCACCTAATCTTATCTCCACGTGGGCTTCCCTTAGGCTCACAGCTGATTTGTCCTGGGAACTGGGGGCTCTGCTGGCATGAGGTGGGCGAGTTCGCGCAGAGCCAGGCCAGGCAGTTGTGGTAGACGGAGCAGTGCAGACGCGGGGCTGCTCAGCTCTGTCCCACGACCTCATTTCCATCCTCTGGGAAGTCCCTTGCATTTCCCCCATACACAAGCCACTGAATCAGACACAGACCCCAGGAAACAGATGCAAAACAGACATGGTCCCTGAAGTCTAGGCTGAGAAAGGGGATGAGGCACACACAACCTCCCTAATTAAGCCAATGAATGAAAAGACCTTCAGAAAGGAGGGCAGGAGCACAACCTTCTGAGAGGAACAGGAATGCAGGTCTTAATTCCCCAAAGGGTTGGGGGGTTTTAAAGAGACAACTCATAAAACATTTAATTGCCCTTTTTTCTGACCTTTACCTCTGTTACAGTGTCAGGGCTGTATACATTTACCAAAACTCACTGAACTATACACTTAACATGGGTGAATTTTATGGTAAATAAATGATAACACTATAAAACGAGGGTTTGGGGGTTTTTCTTTTTTAAGGCAAAATATTCAAATAGGCTTTTCACAGAAGAGACTACCAAACAGCCGGCGAGCTTGTGAAAAGATGGTCAACATCATTAGTCATCAGGGGAATGCAAATTATAACCACCATGAGATACCACTACATTCCCCCCCCATTGGCTAAAATTAAAAAGGCAGAACATACCAAGTGGTGGCGAAGACTGGGAGCAACCAGAACTTTTGTACACTGCTGGTGACAATGTAAAATTGCACAGCTACTTTGGAAAGTACTGTCTACTAAAGCATTTCCAGATAGTGGGGGAAGTGCTCAGAAAGGAAAGGGATGAGGAATTACGGCTGAGGTAAGGATCAGATACCAGGGCCGGGAAGGACTGTCCTGGGGTGTTGGTGTTGTTGAAGAGGAAAAACTTCTCCTCGACCCTCTCAGGTTCGGTAGCCAGAAGCCTGTGGATTAAACTGGCAAAAGAAGGCCGGGTGCGGTGGCTCACGAATGTAATCCTAGCACTCTGGGAGGCCGAGGCGGGCGGATCGCTCAAGGTCAGGAGTTCGAAACCAGCCTGAGCAAGAAGAACAAGACCCCATCTCTACTAAAAATAGAAAGAAATTAATTGGCCAACTAAAAACATATAGAAAAAATTAGCCGAGCATGGTGGCGCGTGCCTGTAGTCCCAGCTACTTGGGAGGCCGAGGCAGGAGGATCACTTGAGCCCAAGAGTTTGAGGTTGCTGTGAGCTAGGCTGACGCCACGGCACTCTAGCCCAGGCAACAGAGTAAGACTTCGTCTCAAAATAAATAAATAAATAAAATAAAACAAACTGGCAAAAGACAGATTAATAGTAGGAAAAAAGGCATATTCCTATGAACAAGGGAGCTAACAAAAGAAGCTGCTCCCGTGCTAAATGGTTAAAGTTCGCATTAGGGTGGAAAGCCTAGTAGGTGCTTGCCATGCGGTGGAGAAAGATTTCTCATGCAGAAATTAAGATGTAAATTTTTTTTTTTTTAAGTTTAATTTATACTTTAGAAGGACAGAGAGAATGTATGTGTGTGAGAGAGAGAAGGGGGTTGGGGAGAGAGCAGGGAGATGGCATGGCATCCCAAAGAAAGAGATGGGAAATGCCGGCTGCTTTTATGGGGGCAAACAGAAAAATCGTAATTGTTGTGGAGTAATTAGCAGACAGTCGGAGTGTCCGTCCTTCTTGTTTTTTCTGTTCCTGGAGACTTGGTCGTCTCTGAAATGTAGTCAGGCCTGTCACTGGGGATGTGATTTTGCCCCTGGGATACGGTTTGGGGAGGAAACAAAGGCCAAGAGTTTACCCCCCTGCCTTCTGGTCTGGGAGCTTCTCAGGAACACTTTAGGCTGCAGAAACAAATTCTAAAGGCTGTGAGACTGGTGAATAAGAAGAGAAAGATTTACATTTCCTTTCTTTCGCTCTTTTCTGATGTTTTGTGAAAACAGAGTCCCAGCGGATTGCCTTCCAGCAGAGAGAGCAGAGAGAGCTCAGAGGGTTGATCTTTAGCTGTTATTAGATATTTTCCTGTTATTTCAGCAAGGCAGTCCTTAGAGTTTGAGGCTTATGCACGACAATCCCTGGTTTACAACGGTTCAACTTATGATTTTCTGACTTCACAATGGTGTGAGAGGGACACACATTCAGTAGAAACTACTATGAACTTTGAATTTTGATCTTTTCCTTGGAATTCTGGTTTTGATCCTTTCCCTGGGCTGTCCATATGCAGTATAATACCCACCCACCATGCCGGACGGCGACGGCAAGCCACAGCTCCCAGGAGATCCCGAGGGTAAACCACAGGTACTCCGTGTTGCCCGATGATTTCGCCCGAGCACAGGCTACTGTAAGTGTTCTGGGCGCGGTCAGGGTAGGCTGGGCCGAGCTGGGATGATCCCGGTGCAGGCAGCAAAGGCGCTCGCCACCCTGCGGTTTGCTGAAAACTCACGGACACGAGGCAGATTGATTACTCGGAGAAAAAGGTACAAATTTATTTAATGTGTATACATGGGAGCCCTCAGACTGAAAACTCAGCTTAAGGAGGTTTAGAAGCCTTCATGCCTTTCTGGTAAAACGGGTTATGGGAAGGGGAAAGAGGAATTCTTGCTGAGGGGCAATAAGGGATGACTAGGGAGGATAAGTGGACGGGGAACAAAGATTAACTAGTAAATAGTTCCCTTTGGAACTTGAATGAGTCTGAGAGACAGAAAATTGTCTTCTTAAAGAGTCTATGCAAATTAGCTGGGCATGGTGGCACATGCCTGTAGTCCCAGCTACTCAGGATGTTGAGACAAGAGGATCCCTTGAGCCCAGGAGTTTGAGGTTGCTGTGAGCTAGGCTGACGCCACGGCACTCTAACCCGGGCAACAGAGTGAGACTCTGTCTCAAAAAAAAAAGAGTCTATGCAGTTGTGGTCACATTCCCGCTCTTGCAGGGAGGGGAAGAAAAGAATAATTGTTCTCCTAGGTTGGTCTGGATTTTAGGCAGATAAAAAAGTTTGGTGAGAGCCGATGGTGGGGGGAAGAGGGGGAGGGTCAGAGAGACTGTAAGTTTTTTTCAATCACTCCAGCATGTCAAAATGCCATATTTTGGGGTATTGGTTTCCAAGCCCCAACAGTAGGTTAGGTAAGTTAAATGCATTTTCCCCTTATGATATTTTCAATTTATGATGGGTTTATCAGGATTTAACCTCATCATTAAGTTGCATCTGTATACCTAACTTAGTAGGGAAAGGGAAGGGGGAGAAAGGGCTTCTATGGGAAGAAGAAATAAGTTTCTTTAGAGTTTTTAGGAGAACAAATGGGAACTGAGAAAGTTTGTGATTGTTTATGCAGGAGCAAGTGGTCTTTCCATTTTCTCCATGGCCATGAGACTCCCCAGGAAAGGGGATTTATGGTAGGTTTGCTCTTAGTCTCTCTCCTGGGGGTAGACCCAGCCATGAAGAAGGAATTTCTGGCAGCTTAATTTCCCAAAAGTTGCTGCCTTTACTCAGATAAGGGAAGCTCCAAGAAGACTTCTTTCTGCATCTGTTGACTCTCAAATGTCTTCTAAATAATCTTCATACCAATTCTGGGGTCAGGGTTTAAGCATTTAAGCTGAGACCTGAAGGTTAAGTTGAAGGAAGCGAGAGGCAGAGGCGTCTCCAAGGGAGGCTGTGGCTCTCCTGCCCCTGCCCCAGGCCTGGCTGAGTCACTGGACACCTGGATGGGAAGTTGTGGGATGTGAACTTTAAGGTGCATCCCAGTCCTAAAACTCTCTGGATTTTCTTGAGACAAAAAGGAGATGAAAATAAAAGTTGGGGCTCAACACTGGGCTGCGAGTCAGAATGTCTGAGTGAGACCTGCCCGCCATCCCCTGTGTGGTCTCAGGCAGGTCATTTAACGTCTCTGAGCCTCAATTTCTCATTTGCGAAATGGGAGTAATACGCTAACCTCAAAGCATTGTTGTGGGGTCAGATGAGCCCATGTCTAAGAAGGCGGGCCCTGGGCACTCGGGAAGCGTGAGTCGAATGTGCAGTCTAGCTCTAGTTCGTGTCTTGGAATAAAGGGTGCAAGGAGGGCAGAAATGAGGAGGGGGAGGGGAAGGGGACTGGAGTCCAGTGACATGCAGTGGTCTGGTCCCAGTCTCTCTCTGGCATGGGTGAGCCAGCCAGGCAGGGCCTGGATAGAGGGAAGGAGGGTGAGGCAGCCAGAAGGTTCCAGAAGGGGTGCCTGAGGCCCAGGGTTTGAGCATGATAGGGGCCAAATACCAGGCTTCTCAGCCAAAGGGCTCAAGGCCACGGTGAGAAAGAGGGTGGGCCAGCCCGGGGAGGAGTGAGCTGGGAGCGTCGGGGGGAAGAGAGGGCCAGGGCCGTGTGGGGCGGAGGGGCAGAGATGCGGCCCGCAAGGCCCCCTTATCCGCGGGGAGGAACCGGCCCCTGCGCAGTATTTGGTTGTGCCGCGCCCTCTGCTGGCGCGTTTCTGAACTGCACGCACCTGTCACAGACGCCCGGAAAATCCGCCACCGTCACTCATTCCCTCTGCACCCAGCACGGGACACCCGCGGACAGAAACAGGCAGCCTGGGCGCTAAAGTTGGGGTTTGATTTTGGTGGCGGATATCAAACTTCAGGTCGTTTTACCCACACGCTCCATCTGAAAAACTAAATTACATGATGAACTTGTGTGGTGGTTACTGCCTGCCAGGCACTGTTTTAAGTACCTTACAAATGCCACCTAATGTATTATTCACAGTCGCTCTGTGAGTACGGTCGATTAGTATACCCATCTTACAGAGGAGGAAACTGACGCCAGGGGTCACACGCTGATGTGACACACAAGTGGCAGGCGGGAGGTCCATCCTGCCAGCCCGACCTCAAGAGTGTGTCACTTCACCCTCACAGCACACTGCTCCTCTTTTTTTCTTCTTAATATAATGGCTTTATGGAGATATTGTTTACACACCACACAATTTACGCATTTAAAGCATGCAATTTCGTGGGTTTTAGTTTGGTCACGGTGTGCAACCATCACCACAGTAAATTTTAGAGCATTCTTGCCACCCCAGAAAGAAGCCCCATATCCCTTAGCAGCCGCTCTCCTCCCCACCCTCCCATCCCCAGGAAACCCCAGTCCACTGTGTCTAGGGATTCACCTAATCTGGACGTTTCATATGAATGGAAGCAGATAGCATGGGATCGTTTGTGACTGGCTTCTTTCACTTGAGTGTTTGAGTGTTTTCAAGGTTCATTCATGCTGTATTTGTGCCAGTCTGGATGATACTACTCGATTGCATGGATGTATCCCAGTGTGTTTATCATTCATCCATTGCTGGACAATTGGGTTGTTCACACTTTTTAGCGATTATGAATAATGTCGCTATGAACTTTCACGTACAAGCTTTGGGGGGACATATGTTTTCACTCCTCTTGGGTGTATACCTAGGAGTGGGATTGCTGGGTCATATGGTAACTCTAGGTTTAACCTTTTGAGGAATTTCCAGACTGTTCCCCTCATTATTTTTTTTAAAAGATGAGAACACTGAGTAAAGCCCAGAGAGGAAGGTGAGTCTCCAAGGTCACACAGCAAGGTAAGGAGAGAGCCAGAGAGGAAAAAGTAGTCACTTTAGTGGTAGAGGTTCACGGCGGATGCAAAAAAGAGCTAGGTTCTAGGCTCTAATTATCACAGACAGGTTTTCCAACTGCACAAATGCCTGGCGGGAAGATATTTGAGACTCGTGCACAGTGCAGGATGGTGCTTTATTATGCAGGACTGGCGCTCTTGCAGGGCATCCCTGCCCATCGTATCCCCAAATGCCAGTTGTATCCCTCATCATCACGACAGCGAAAAGCTGCCCCACAACTTTTCTAAGTGTCCCATCAGGGTGGTCCCACCCCTTGGAAGCCCAGCTTTAAACACCCACTGCTTCTCCCAGATTCTCTTCCTGCCTTCCCACCCGCCCCCATCCCTCCCAGCCTGGGGAGAAGAGCTTCCTGCTCTCTCCATGTGGATTCTACTGAATCTACTTTCTATGTCCTGAGATCTCCTTGAAGCTTAGCTATGAAACTCAAGAGCAGAGGCTCCTTGTTCTTTGCTTTGGGCCACCTTCCCATCCCTTCTGGGACAGCCAGGCTGGATGGGGGAGATGGCAAAGGGTAAAGGGAGATGTGGGAAAAGCAACCTCTGGTTACTATTCGGAGACGATTCTCCCACCATCCACTTCCTGGGGGAACAACATGAAGAAAGGACAAAGGCAGCCAGCGTGGAGAACACGTGTTCTCAGTGTCCTCCAAGAGGCAGGCTTCACCCGGAAGGAAAGGTGCCTCATGCCTGGGCTGAGGGGAGGACGAAGGAGCAGGGGAAGTCTGAGGGGCCAAGAGGGAAGAAGAAAGGTGAGTAAAGAATAAATATGGAGACCCTGCTGCCCCCGTGGCCTCTCTTCCTGGAGGCCCACCTGTGGTCTCCAAACTTCTTTGGTGGCTCACCTATCAGTTAAAAAAAAAAAAAAGTTGAGCACCAAATCTTATTTGTTTATGCATTTATTTAGTTATTTATCTGTATAAACAAATCCCCATAAGTATATTTATCTATTATGTATACATGTATTATGTATCTATTACAACAGAAGTCTTCAAATTTGGGTACATAGACCCCTAGAGTTTGGGAATTTATTTCTTGTTCATCAGTTGCCATGTGTTCTTTTTCCTAAAGTTTGATGTGTCTGAGGATAAACTGGCATTCACAGAAGTCTTCTCCCACCTCACAGAAGAAAGCCACCCCCTACTTACCCAGATCTCACCAAGGTGAACCTCGGGCAGGGAGAAAGAGGTGTCTCACGCAGAAATGATTCAAAATATTGATTTGGCAAAACTTCCTTTAAGGACTAAAATCAAAGCACCATAAATATCTGGGGCTCCGTGTTTTATACAGGGTGTGAAGCTTAGTGATGGGAATGGGCACCATGGCCCACGTCATAGGGGAGACTAGCAAGGTAGGAGTATGACAATTTTTGTTTGATGGCCTGTCCTCTTTCATAAAATGCATGGACATAAAATGCATCACTCTTGACAGAGCATCCCTGGAGAGTAAAGCAAACAAGCCTTGGTAAGAGACACTGAGGCTGAAAATAGCTTTTTAAAACACATTTAAACATGAGCAATTTTTTCAGCTAATCTCAATACTTCCCCCTAGGGCAAAATGCAATTTAGAACAGCAGAAGCAATATTGGTTCGGGACACTCTTCAGAGCAACTACAATGTTTGTTGGGGCTACTCAGCATTTCAAAATGCTTTGTATGAAACAAAACCCCACAGATTAAACCTTACTTTCTTTCAGATTGAGTGTGTATTATTCTATGAGGTTGCTAAAACTTATTTTTATCTAGTCATATGAAATATTTATTCTGATTGTAGTCAATCCTCCTTTTATCTTTAAAAATGTTTTTATGTTTTCTACTCCCTATTTTTTAAATTTAAGTGCCAGAAAAATTAAATTTTAACATTCTTATATATTTCTTTCCTCTTCCCTGAAATACACAGAAAATGTTTAATCCCAATGATGTCTTACAAAATTAATGTAATTATTCTGATTTTTACACTTGATTCTTAAGTAATTATTCTCATAGATTAGACATCATATTTCAAAATTTCACATATATACACATTTACTCAAGAATGCTATACATTTTCTCATAATCCTTGCTTCACATATAACTCATATTTTTAGCAACATCATTTTGCCTTATTTAAAATTAAGTAAAGAGAAAAAATAATTTTTCTTATTTTATAACTTACTATAAAATGAATATAGTATTTTAATTTTATCTTAGCTGCTTTTGATCATTTGTCTTATGAGATGTACTCCATAATTTATTTCTCAGTCATTTTAAAGATAATATTCCTTAAATTACATATTAAGAGGTTTATGTAATTGACAAATGAAGCCGAGGTGTTTTTTCTCACAGGAAATAAATCTGATTTGGCTGAGTGGCTTGAAGCTGAGCACTATTTGCCAATTGGACATTTTCCAGAAACAGGATGCTCTGAAACTCTGCGGCTCCATGATCTTGACAAAAATATATTTAAAGGAGCTTATGTGATAAAAACATCTTATAAAAAATAATGTACCTCTATAGGCATAGTGAAATTAATGATATTAAATTTATCCCGGTTCTTTTTCAGGCTAGCAGTTTAAATTCTGAGCGAAGAAGTAACAGGTATTATGAATAATCCTTGGCAAATCATGGCAAAGCCTTTTGGCTGCATTTCCCAGAGTTTGAGAAACTGACCCTGATAAATGGTGAACAGACTGTTTTGCACATCCAATGGTTTCCAGGTCCTTGCAATCACACTGAAGAAAGACAATTCAATGTCCCATTAGTAATAGATCTTGCTGATCAGTCACTATGTGATTTTCAGTTTATGATACGGAAGGATTTAAAAGAGTTGAGTGACAAAATTCTTTCCTTTCAATGTCCCATTAGTAATAGATCTTGCTGATCAGTCATATGTGATTTTCAGTTTATGATACGGAAGGATTTAAAAGAGTTGAGTGACAAAATTCTTTCCTTTCCTATTTATATGAACAAGAGTTCTCCACCCAAACATCTGCAAAAATAACAGATAAGAATAGAATTGGTGCTGAACTTTATCTCATTCTGATGATGTCATATCCCTGGATAGATGAGATGAGAGAGGACGTGTCTGTCAGCTCGTTACAAAACACATCTCCTATAAAGGTTTACTCTTTAAGTCTCAAAAACTAACTTATCACAAACTGTAATACCATATAGCATTTTGATCAATTATGTACTAGCAATAATTGATAATAACTCAAAATCCAGAAAACACTTTTAGCACATAGTGCCCTAAAGACACACAAAATAAAACACATTTTAAAGTTGTGAGTTATACAAGAATCTATCTAGAACTTAAAAGAATTCACAAGAAAAAATCAAACAATCC
>VBSM01001979.1:11053149-11073062 GCA_008086735.1 Cheirogaleus medius | reverse complement strand
AAAAAAAAAAAATTTAAAAAAAATAAAAAAATAAAAAAATAAAGTTGTGAGTTATATACAAATTTTTGCAGAAATGTATGAGAGGTTGATCAATAAAATATTTTCAACATTTTATCACATTTTTAATGTCATAAAAATACATGGCATTAGGATAAAAGTACGTGCGAGAGGTGGAATGGAAATATTAACTTCAAAGGGAAAAGAGAAGGAAGCGAGTATTTCAATGTTAAAGAGCCTGTACGTAGTTTTGAATGGATTATAGTATATATCAAACTATCCTGATAGAGTCCATTGTGCATATATTTTTAAATGTCAACACTTAAGGCTTTCTTTTTTAAGGATTTTTTTAAATTTATTTTTTATTTGTATATATTCATGGGGTACAATGTAGCACAATTTTTCTACATTGATATACTACAGTGTGGTGAAGTCGGGGCCTTCAGTGCATCCATCACCAGAGCAACACACACTGTACCCTCCAAGCAACCCCCCATCCTCCACCCTTCGCCCACTGCCCCCACCTCTCCGAGTCTCCATTGTCCACTGTTCCACACTCCGCTTCCACGTGCACACATCATTTAGCTCCCACTTATAAGTGAGAACAGGCAGTGTTTGTCTCTCTGTGTCTGCGTTGCTTCATTTAAGATAATGGCCTTCAGTTCCATCCATGTTGCTGCAAAAGACACGATTTCATTCTTTTTCGTGGCTGAATGCTATTCCATTGTGTATGCAAACCACATTTTCTTAACCATTCCTCCACTGATGGACACTTAACGGTTTTGTCCATATCTTTGCTATTGTGAATAGCACTGTGATAAACATACGAGTGCAGTTGTATATCTTATGATGAAATTTAGATGCTAACTTAGAAACGTGTCAGGGAATATATAGTTTTGCAGAATATATTTGATGATGTGTGAGGGAAGGGAAGAGTTTGAAGATCACTGTGCCACTCTACCAATAGGTTATAAATTTAGTGTGGGATGTGGAACCATCTGGTAAATGCACAGAATGAGGGATCTAGTAGCAATTTGTATATTAAAAATAATAGAACTAATAACAGTAGCCGATACCTAGAATGACTGTCCTGTGCCAGGCACCGTTCTAAGCACTTTATATTCGTCTTCCAACAACAGCACCATGAGGGAGGAATATGAAGGTCCCTACTTCACAGATGGCAGAACCGAGGCACAAAGGGGCTAAATAACTTACCTGAGATGACACAGCTCCTTGGTGACAAAGCCAGAAAGGAGACCTGGCCGTGGGGCCCACACTCTAAACCACTGTGCTGACTGCCTATTTAATCATTCTTATATTTTAAATTTAAAATGGGTATCCTGTGAAGACACATTCTGATGATTTCTTCCAACATTCTAAGGGTCCCTTGTGCCACCAGGGTGTGCCCACCCTGCTTTGCAGACCGCTGCCCTGCAGCTCTGGCTCTCAAGATGTGGAGTATGAGCTGCCTGAGTCAGAATCACCTGGGGTGTCTGTTAGAAATGCAGATGGCTGGGCCCTGTCCGTAGCCTCCAGGGTCAGTCTGTGGGAGGTGGCCCGGGAGTCCGCCTTTTGCCAGCATCCAGCTGGTTCTGGTGCACCTTGGGGCTGGAGAAGGGCTGCCGAGCAGGGGCCACAGCAGCCTCTGACACAGGCCCTCTGTTCAGATACTGTCCTACCTCAGCCTCCATCTCATCTGCTTTTGGCAAAAATCCACCAAGAATCAGAAAACGGAGTATCGTCTTTCTCTCTTGGTGCCCTCAGCCTGGGAGGTGCATGTTATCCCACTATACAGATGAGAAAACAGGGTGACTAGCGAGAGCCTCCAGAAGGGAAGTCTACGGTTGGTACCTTGATTTGAGCCCAGTGAAACCCCTGTTGGACTTCTAATCCAGAAAACCTTGAGATAATAAATGTGTCTAGTTTTAAGCCCCTACACTTGTCATCATTTCTTACAACTGCAATAAGAAACTAATACAGTTAGTAAGTGATGGAGGCCAGATTCAGGCCCTGGTAGTCTGATGCCAGCATCAGCTGGTGTCTTCACTATGGGTTATGTTGATTTGCCTCTAAGCCCTGAGCTTCCTCTAGGAGTTACATGTCTGTTTCTGACTCCTTCACTACGTGGTGTCTCTAGTCTCCATCTCCTACATCTCCTACCTCAGGGCCTTTGCATGGGCTGTTCCCTCTGCCTAGAAAACTCTTCCCCCAGATATCTGAATAGCCTACTTCCTCATTCATTCAGATTTTTGCTCAAGGATCATCTTATTTAAAGTTAAAATCACCTTACCACCAACCACCGCACACTCCTAATCCTGTTTAATTTCCCCATGGTATTTATCACCTTGTGGTACACTATATATTTTACGTATTTGCTTGTTTATTGTAAAATCTATTAGGCAAAGGATTTTTGTTTGTTCAGTCATTGCAGTATCCCTAGAGGAGAGCCTGGAGCATGTACGCACTCAGAAGTTATTTGCTGAATGAATCTTGAGGTAGGATAAAGAGGTACGAGGTACAGATGGAAGGAGAAGTGGGCTGTTGAAATGTGGTGGAGGTCAAGCGACAAGACTTGACCACTGGGCTGGCTGGGGTTGGGTGAGGGAGGAGAGGGTTCTGCTGCACATACTCAAACACAAGTGCATGTATAAATATGGTATATGACTATATACATTGATTTCCATAAGTAAGAAAGATAAAAGTAATAAATGTGACTGTTCATAATCTTCCACTCTCTCCCAGCGCCACCCCCTTTCTAATGCAGAAGGGTCCTCCCTGCCTGGGTCAGTTCCTGTGCTCCTTTCTCAGGAGAATCTAAGACATAGGTAAAATGTAGGTAAAACTAAAGACAGCAGAAAAGTTAAGTTTATCTACATAATGAACAACTAAGAGAAAGCATGGAGAGGGTTAGAGAGACTGCTCGGGGGCACTCAGCACTTGGGGCAGCTGGAAGTTGCGAGTGGAAAAGAGGGACAGTTGCAGAGATGGCTGTCAAGGGTGGGGGGAGAGTATTGAGAGTGTCAGCCACGGGGAAGAGATGAAGAGCGCTGCTGTGCATTAAGAAGGCACCTCCTATCTTGGCATGTCCTCCAGAATTTGTTGTCTTAAGTTTTGGTTGTCAGCCTATATTTCTCAGAATGTTGCTGTCTTAGGAACCCTATGCTTCCTCAGGTTAGACACAGATCGCCTGGACATTCCATACAATGCTAGCATTGCTTTCAGCATTTGTGATGGGATAGTTGTCTTGCCTCATCCTCTCCTGTGACTTCATGTATTATTTCATGTAGACTAGATGCCAGATTGTTAATGGAGGTAGACAGTGCCAAGACTTCGATTACAGTGTTTTAGTGATGATGAAAAGGAAGGAAGGAGTGTGCCTGTTGTGTGATAATAAGTGAAATCTTTTGTTTCATGACTAAAATGCCTAGATTAATCTGCAGAGAAAGAAAGAGAAAGAAAAAAGAAAGAAAGAAAGAGAAAGAAAGAAATAAGAAAGAGAGAGAGAAAGAAAGAAAAGGTAAACAAAAGAAAGACCCGTCTCTCCATTTCAGCCAAACAGCATTTTGACCACCTGTTGTTATGGAAATTTCCAGAAACAGAAGGGATGCTGGTCACCTTTCTGATGTCCTGGAGAGTGTGATAAAGGATGAACTTTAGCAGCTAGGTTCAGCATGAGGAATTTTAAGATAGCATTTGGCACCATCACAAGGCACACGTGGGCCATCAGAAAAAAAATAGGTTTAGAGACGACTCATTAGGCAAAAAATTACTCCCAGATGAGCAGGTTAATGCCAGAGATCGAATATCACGTAAGCGTTTCTGCAAAAGCATAAGTCAATTTCGCAGTTACAAATGTCATTCCAGTTTTTAGAGCAATGTCAAGTCATTCCCACTTAAATTTTTTTGCATAATTTAAATATTTTATATTTTAACAATTGTCCTAATCCTTAGACAGTGTTGTCTTAAGTTGCTGACAAAAGCTTAATGATGGGTATTCAAAACTTTTTTCATGAAAAACATTTATAAGGTTCACATCACGCTTATTAATTACTTCGATGCCACGATCCCCCTACAAGCCCTTGGAGCGCAACATCGTCCGTGCTGAATTTGGTTCCCGTCGGCTCCCGTAGCGTCGCTCAAAAAACTTCCGCCTCGACGGGCCGCTGTGATAGATGCACTTCCGGCAGCGGCAGCTCGAGTGGACGAGGCAAGATGGTGAGTGACTAAGGGTTTCTTTTGACTGGAGGTCGCAGCGGCCCGAGGCGAGAGAACGAGGCGGCTGCCGCAGGAACTCGGTCCGCCCTCTCCTTCTCCCGCCGGTTCGGTCTCCTCGGCCGACGGAGGCTTCCGGAGACGGCTCTGAGGT
This sequence comes from Cheirogaleus medius, assembly GCA_008086735.1. Lineage (NCBI taxonomy): Eukaryota > Metazoa > Chordata > Mammalia > Primates > Cheirogaleidae > Cheirogaleus > Cheirogaleus medius. Next base: position 11,068,699 of record VBSM01001979.1, on the reverse strand, counting down.
CCGCCGATGGCCGGGGCCGACCAGCGGGCCTTGTACAGGGACCCTGGAGCCGGGGCTCGGCGCGGAGGGTCCTGGGGCAGGCGTGTGAGGCGGCAGAGCCCGGCAGGTCGCTGGCTTTGCTTCTCCACCGACCAGGGCTCTGCTGACTGGCGCGGGAAGTTTCAACGGGCGGTTTCAACTGTCCCTCCCTCAGTAACCCGGCCAAATGCTTTCTGAACGGTGCAAGCAAGGGTGGTTCGAGCAGAGAAGAGGGTGGGATTCGTCCCAGCTGAGGAGGGGAGAGCGGAGTCGTGGAGGCCGTTCTGAATGGGGACATTTGACACAGTCGTTGTCTTAAGTTGTTGACAAAAGCCTAATGAGTATTCAAAACTTTGTTCGAGAAAAATATTTATAAGGTTTACATCATGCTTATTAATTACTTTAATGCCACAATTCCCCCTTATAACAAGCCTTTGGAGCGCAACTTCGTCCGTTAAAGACTTAAGCTGTTAGGACTGGCGGAACTTGGAGGGAAAGGTCCCGCGTGAATTAGTAATAAAACGGCTAGCAATTGATTCACTAATTCACTAAGCAAGTATTTATTGAGTACCCGCCTTTTGTTTGGCTAGGCTCCGTCCAGGCACTGAGGATACACGGGGTGAGCAGGAATGATGAGGTCCCTGCCTTCGTGGAGCTTACATTCTAAAGGAGAAAGCAGATCATAAACAAAGAAATATATAGTATGATGTCAGGGGGTGGAGCGGGTTGGGATGGTGTGGCCATTGTTATATAGCTGTTGTATAGAAAGGGATAGGATACCGAGGGGTGGCTGTTTTTGATAGAGTGTCAGCAAAGGAACTTCCTAGGAGGTGATATTTAAGCAGAGACCTAAATTGAGGGAGTAACCTGTACAAGTATCTAAGGAGAACGTGGTGCAGGCAGAAGGAACAGCAAGTGCAAAGAACCTGAAGTGGGAATGTGTTTAGCCTGCATCATGAAGGGCAAGAAGGCCGGAGCACAGAGAGGTCTTACTTGAGTTAGTAGTATAAGTATGTGCCAAGTACTTTTCCAGCATTTTCTCGTTTATTCCTCACAACAGCCCCTTGAGGTAATGGTTATTGTCTTTATTTTGCCAAAGAAGAGACTGAAACATAATAAGTGGCTGTGCTGGAACACGAACCCTGTCGGGCTTTTCTAGAGCAGTAGAGAAAAACCCAGGTTTTGGTATCCAGCAGACCTGACCGTGATTCCCGGGTCTATCTCTGACAAGCTTTGTGACAATAGGCAAATCACTTAACCTCTCTGGGTCTTGCTTTCCTTATCTGTAAATAAGAGGTAATGATGGTATCAATCTCAAAGTGTTTATAAAAATTGAGATTACTCCAAGAATGTTAAACACACTGCTTGGCATTTAGTAAGGGCTCAATAATGGATGTGCTTTGTTGTTATTTGAGACTGAGAAACACATAAAATGCCCCAGAGGTGAAGAAGGGTGAGACCCTTTCAGGAAAATGTCCTCCACTGGGGCCAGAGTTGGAGGATCATGAGAAAGGTAGATGAACCTGGAAAGATGAGTTGTAGTCAGTTTAGCAGGGGCCAGGCATGCCAAACTAAAGAGTTTGGACATTATGCTATAAATGCTAGGGAGCAGTTGAGGAGGAGAATAAAAGAATCAGCTGTTTGTTTTAGAAGCTGGACCCACGAATCTCAGTCAGAAGGCTAGAGTCCAAAAAAAGACAATAGCCTGGACAAAAGCAGAGGTAAAGAAATGGAGATAGGAAATAGACAAAAGAGAGTGAAGAACTGAACCAAAATGGACTTGGACTCTTTCAGAGCCCAGATTTTGTGACCAGACTGAACAAAGTCCTGACCCTGCCCTTTCTTACTCACCAGTAATATTGGTGAGTACTTCCTTAAGTCAAATAAATGCTAAGGGGTTTACATGTGTTACCTCATTTCCAGCATTGGATAGGAGCTAGTATCCGCCATTTTCTGGTTAAGGACAGCAAACCTCAAGGAGGTGACCTGAGTTATCCGAGATCCTATAGCCTGTTGGTGATGGAGCCAGAATTCAATCCTGGACTCATCTAATTCCACAGCCCATGTTCTCAAGCTTGTTGCAGTTTCTTATTTGTAAAGTGGGGATAATGAACCCTACCTTGGAGGATGATATGGAGTTAATGAGATAGGGAAGGAAAAATGTCTAGTACAGATTTGGGCACATAGTAAGCACCCCACAAACATTGGCTGCCCTAGCCATCAGCACATTTCCTTAGGAGGTATAAATAATTGTTAAAGGCCTATAACTTGGATGGCCTGTTTCAGTATAACTAATTCTGTTACCCAAAATATCTCTGAGTCCTTAATTACCTTCTTCAGAATAAAGCACAAAGTTTTAAGAATCTTGCATGTGGGTAAATATATGTGACATTGACTCTATTAGGTAACCATGATATAGTGGTTTTATCTTGATAACGAAACTGTTGGTGTATAAATTTAGAGGTGCCTACTTGGAGGTGATTTGAGGAAGTTGAGTGGGCCCCTCTAATCAGTAAGTTCACTCATATTTAAAAATGCCACCATTTCTGAGACATTGCTCTGTGTTAAGCATTGTCCTATAACGGAAGGGTCTGTTTGTTGTTTTTTTTTGAGACAGAGTCTCACTCTGTTGCCCTGGCTAGAGTGCCGTGGCGTCAGCCTTGCTCACAGCAACCTCAAACTCCTGGGCTCAGGCGATCCTTCTGCCTCAGCCTCCCAAGTAGCTGGGACTACAGGCATGCGCCACCATGCCCGGCTAATTTTTTCTATATTTTAGTTGACCAATTAATTTCTTTCTATTTTTTAGTAGAGATGGGGTCTCGCTCTTGCTCAGGCTGGTTTCGAACTCCTGAGCTCAAATGAGCCGCCCACCTCGGCCTCCCAGAGTGCTAGGATTACAGGCGTGAGCCACCGCGCCCGGCCTGGAAGGATCTGTTTTAAAATAAGAAATCCCACTGACCTTATTAATATACTAAGTTCTTAACGCCTTAAGGTGATAACAGCTTTTCAGATTGAGAAGAAAGGCCTGCCTGAGAGCTCCTATGCTTTATAGGTGAGTGGTAGATGCGTTGCTATTGAAAAGAAAGCCTTCTGGATCTTGGTGTTATCAAAGTAGGAGTAAATGATTGTTGAGTATGTAAAGTGACTTGGCTTTTATAGCCTAATTTCATGAAATATACTCTTGGTAGCCTCAGTCTGGTAGTGTTATATTAAAGAATGTCAAGCTCCATATCTTCCCTTCAAGAGAGAGTGATCTTAGAATCTCAGCCTCATTAATTACATCTACTTCTCAATAGAGTTGTTCTTGATTCTAAGATGCAGTCAATTGCATGTTTCCCTGATAACAGCTTTTCAGGGAAAAAGAAATTCTACCACACTAAATGCACACATTGGCTGCAGGGTACATCTTGGGTTCAGAAATGTTAAAATGAAGAAGTGTTCATGTTTTAGAGTCACAGAACAGGCCGGGTGCAGTGGCTCATGCCTGTAATCCTAGCACTTTGGGAGGCTGAGTCAGTAGGATCACTTGAGGCCAGGAGTTTGAGACCAGCCCAAGCAATTTAGCGAGACCCTATCTCTATAAAAAATATAGAAATTAGCTGAGCATGCCCCTATAATCCCAGCTGCTTGGGAGACTGAGGCAAGAGGACTGCTTGAGCCCAGATGTTTGAGGTTGCAGTGAGCTATGATAAAGCCACTTCACTCTATCCCAGGCAATAAAGTGGGACCCCCTCTCTCAAAAAAATAAATAAAAATAGAATCACAGGACAAAAAGAAGGCTGTTCTTTTGAAGTGATCGTATTCTGAATTTATGTCTGTGTTTGATTTTTTTCCCCAGGGTCAAAGTCAGAGTGGTGGCCATGGTCCTGGAGGTGGCAAGAAGGATGACAAGGTAAGTAGCCAGATATGTGCTGTGTGTGAGCAAATTGTGGAAAATGTCATAGGTCAGCTAAGAAGTTCTTTGGGGATACATGAATTTTAAAAAGTAAAATGATCCAGCAGTTTTTTAAAACTAGCCTGTCCTGCAGATACGATGCCCTTTTCATGTTTTAGAAAAGATTTATTGACCTAACCATCAAATGGGTATTTAGGAGGTAAAGCAGTAACATTACAGCACTGGTAAAGTAAACTGCCTATAAATTTGGCATTAAATATCCCGAGGTGTGAAGAATTGTCTCAAATTACTCAGACTTTTTGGCATAGAACTCAATTCTGACCTCTCTATACCTTATTAGAATAATGCAATTCACTTGTCATTTATGTATGGTAAAAAGATTATATTTACTTATCACAATTATATTTAGTTATTAAAATTGCAGGAATATGAAATCTAGTATTTTTTTTAAAGGACAGGTTTTTAGTAGCATCCTAAAAGATAAGGAAAATTGTGCCACCTGAAGATAGATGTTGGTGGTGCAGAAATAAATTTGTGTTGTGATATGATTTCTGTGTGATTTTTTTTTCTTTTTTCCCTGCTGTTGTAAAAACTCAAGGACAAGAAAAAGAAATATGAACCTCCTGTACCAACTAGAGTGGGGAAAAAGAAGAAGAAAACAAAAGGACCAGATGCTGCCAGTAAACTGCCACTGGGTAATGACATGGTTTTCTCCTTGCTGTTTTTTCAGTTTTTAGGGAAACCACCTCTGTGCATGTAGCTGAGTGTCTGAAAGGGAGACAGGAAATAGGGGGGTGGTTGAAGCTCTAGCTCTGTGATTGTAACCCCATTCTGCCTAACTGTAATGTGTGGCATTGCTCTGGGCTGGCATACAAGTTACCATTTGTTTTAAAATGTAATATTATACGAGTGTCTCACTTTAAGAAGTTCCGTTAATTTTCTTTAAATAGCTAGCTCCTGTAGTCTATTAAAAATATAGTTTTAGCTTACAAAACCCAGGTTGAATTTGAGTAACTCAGAAACACTTTATTTCATGAAATGAAATGCCATTGTATTGAAATTCAGATCATGCGATACCTGAACTTAATTTTTCAATGGATTCCTGCTGAATATAACTCAAACCAGGTGACCTGACTCAGCCCACCTCTCCATCTTCAGCCCTGCCAATCCCCCTTGCTTGTGTGTCACACCACCTGCCTTGTTTTTTGACTCTTCTGCATAATATGGCCTTTGCCCTTACTTTTCCCTCTACATATAATGTTCTTCCCCCACTGGTTATTTTTATCGATTGATTGATTGAGACAGGGTCTTGCTCTGTCTCCTGGGATAGAGTGTGGTGGTGTCATCATAGCTCACTGCAACCTCAAGTTCCCAGGCTGGAGTCATCCTTCTGCCTCAGCCTCCCGAGTAGATGGCACTACAAGCACGTGCCACCATGCCTGGCTAATATCTTCTATTTTTTGTAGAGATAGGGCCTGCTTTTAGGCAGGTATTGAACTCCTGGCCTCAAGTGATCCTCCTACCTTGGCCTCCCAAAGTGCTAGGATTGCAGGCGTGAGCCACCATGCCCGGCCTTCCCCCACTTTTCATGGCTATCTGCTTCTCATCATCCCTTCAGGCTTCAGGTCAAATACTTCCCTCACCCCATCCAAAAATGTCTCTCCCTACTTAGAAGAAAATCTTAAAAAGAAATGTGTAAGCTAATTTTTAAAAAAATATTCATTTAAGAACAAAGGGAGTCAAATAGTAAAACCAGTCATTAATCTACCAAATGAATCAATATGGTATTGGTACAGAAGGAAACAGTAGGTCACCAGAGCAGAGCAGGAGGTCCAAAAATCGAGTCAAGTTATGTGGACATTTAATATGTTAAAGGTAACATTTCAGTTCTGTGGGGAATAGGATGAGTTATTTAATATAAATGGCATTTTAAAATTTTTGTCTATAGAGAGAGTGAAATTAGATCTCTTGCCTCTTGTCAGATGGATTACAGCTATACATATGAAAATAAATAAATAAATGAAAATTCAGGAATATATTTAACTTTAGGGAAGAAGCAGCTTTTTGAAGTGAGGAAACCCAGAAATCATAAAAGAAAAGGTTGACATATTGGTCTATATAAATAAAACTCCTGTGTGGCATGCAACTTCAAAACAAAGCCAAAAGACACAATAAAGTGTGGCAAAATATTTGCCATATATGTGATGAAGAGGGTTAATATCCCTGATATTTCAAAATTCTACAAATAGATGAGTATGTACACAGCTAGCTTCTTGCAACAGCGTATATTGCCTGGGCAACAAATGTAACTTTTTATTAGCACCTATGGGGAAAAATAAACCAAACTGTCTATCGGGTCAGTGGCTTTTTTCCTCTATAAGTACATAGACTATTCAGGCAGTGCACGTCATTCTGACTAGCTATTTGGTCATAGACCTCACCCCTATTTTTAAAGGCATGCTTATCCTGGCCAAACTCCCCTTTCCATTTTGGCACATACTTGTTTAGGGTTACCAGACTTTGAATTTTTCAGAATTTATCCAACTAAAAAAGACTTAGTCCACTGATAGAGTCTCAAAATTATTTAAGTAATTACATCAGAAACCTGATCCTAACATTTCCTGGCACACTGTTTTCTATGGGTCTCCAAGATAGTCCTTTTTGTTGAAGACCAAGCACTGTGACCTAAAGCTGATTTGCAAGCTCTTTTAGAAAAGTATCAAAGTAAAATAAAAACTACAGATAGAAAAAAAAAACTTATTTCCTTAATTGCAAACTTTAAGCTCCAAGTATAATAAAACTTTATATTTTAATTATAGTGACACCTCACACTCAGTGCCGGTTAAAATTATTGAAGTTAGAGAGAATTAAAGACTATCTTCTCATGGAGGAAGAATTCATTAGAAATCAGGAACAGATGAAACCATTAGAAGAAAAGCAAGAGGTAAGTTGAAAAGTTACCATAATTTTCTTTTTTTACAAATTGAATATTTAGAACCTAAAATTATCAACAAATAAATGAGTAGTTGACCCTGTCCAGGCGTTTTAGCTATCTTTCTTTTTTGAGACAGAGTCTTGCTCTGTTGCCTGGGCTAGAGTGTAGTGGCGTCATTATAGTTGACCATAACCTTGAACTCCTGGGCTCAAGCGATCCTCCTGCCTTAGCTTTCCAAAGTGCTAGGACTGCAGGTGTGAGCCACCACACCAGCCTGGCTACCTCTTAAAAGCATCAGCTGCTTTGTAAATGTAGTGAACTATTAGGATCATCTGCGTTTTAGGTCTAATCTGCTTTTTCTTCTTGGCATTTTCTTATATAGGAGGAAAGATCAAAAGTGGATGATCTGAGGGGGACCCCAATGTCAGTGGGAACTTTGGAAGAGATCATTGATGACAATCATGCCATTGTGTCTACATCTGTGGGCTCAGAACACTATGTCAGCATTCTTTCATTTGTAGATAAAGATCTGCTGGAACCAGGCTGCTCGGTCCTGCTCAACCACAAGGTGAGGTGATAGTCTCTAAGAAAGCCCATAGGAGGGCTTTCTTTCTTCTTCCTCTTAGTTCCATGTGCGTGTCCCATGGAAGTGGATTGCCAAAGCACTCCCAAGGGGGGAGAAAGATGCTGAGGTTGGCATTGCTTTGCTATAGACAGATTGAGTGAACCTCACAGTCCTGTGTTAACGCTTGCTATTTCCTGTTAGGTGCATGCTGTGATAGGGGTGCTGATGGATGACACAGATCCCCTGGTCACAGTGATGAAGGTAGAAAAGGCCCCCCAGGAGACCTATGCTGATATTGGGGGATTGGACAACCAAATCCAGGAAATTAAGGTATGACGGGGAACCATCTCTGGGACTTCAGACTTTTGGTTTCTACTGCTGTCCTATTTAGGGTACTTTGGAGTTGTTTTGCATGTTTGTTTGTTTTTATTGATCAGGCCAGTAGCTGCCTACTAGCTTGCCAATCTGGTATTGCTGTATTTGTTGATACTGAGTTAGGTAATAGAAATAATAAATTGTATGGTAGTGCCTGCAGCAGCTGCAGCTTAATACTACTTATACATAATGTTTAACGTATAATGTGTGAATACATGTTTCCAATTGTGTTGACTTCAGCTGTGGGTATCTAGAAACCTCCAGTGTTTTATGGAGGTAGCATGTGTACCCGCACACGCTTACATAGCAGTGGGGTCTAGAACATAATCCCCAGCCCCTCTGTGGTTGGAGATGTGGTCATTGAGGATGGCAGTGGGTCAACTCTTTGCATGTTCTTCCATTCATAGGAAAGTTATTCAGAGCTGTCACAGATCTCCACTGGTGATCTCAGCTAGGAAGTAGCCATAAAATGTCCCTAGGTGGGAATAGCAATCAGGAAGACTTTCCCTGTCCTGTTAATTGAAACAGGTGAATTTTAGCTTTCTTAAGTCTTTTTTTTTTTTTGAGACAGAGTCTCACTCTGTTGCCCAGGCTAGAGTGTCATGGCGTCAGCCTGGCTCACAGCAACCTCAAACTCCTGGGCTCAAGTGATCCTCCTGCCTCAGCCTCCTGAGTAGCTGGGGCTACAGGCACGCGCCACCATGCCCAGCTAATTTTTTCTATATATTTTTAGTTGGCCAATTAATTTCTTTCTATTTCTTTTAGTAGAGTTGGGGTCTCGCCCTTGCTCGGGCTGGTTTCGAACTCCTGACCTTGAGCGATCCTCCCGCCGTGGCCTCCCAAAGTGCTAGTATTACAGGCGTGAGCTATAGCGCCCGGCCCTTAAGTCTTAAATGTTGCTCAAGGTTGACTTCCACTGGAAAGTAAAAGGGAAATTGGATGCAATTAGGAAGAGGGGTGGGGTGCTGGGAGCCCAGGTAGGACAGGTATCCTTTTCAGTATGGCCTTCCTGCTAATGGAAGTCAAGCACCTGGTCTTCAAGAAGAGTAACTGAAATTTTTGCTTCTTTTTATTGAAAGCAAGATATTCTCATGATGCCAATAGATCTAATAATTTCAATAAGAAAGCTTCATTTTTACCAAGTATTTGTTTTCTATAGGAATCTGTGGAGCTTCCTCTCACCCATCCCGAATATTATGAAGAGATGGGTATAAAGCCCCCTAAGGGAGTCATTCTCTATGGTCCACCTGGCACAGGTATGCTCTGTTTGACACTTTGCAGGCACTCAGCTTGTCTCTTAAGCAGCAGCATGGGATATTTATAATTACTAAAGCATTAAGTGAAGACACCACAGCTCCTCAGTTTAAAATAGGGGTGCTCAACCTTGGCTGTACACTGGAACCATCTAGGGAACTTTAAAAAAAATATTGATGTCTGGTCCCATCCCCAAAGATTCTGATATATTCATCTGGAGTGTGGTCAAGCCTCAGAGCCATGGTTAAGAACTGCTGCTTTAAAAGCTCTCTTCTATGGTGTGTAGATCAGGTTCATTTTCCTGGCCCATCGTACTAAATAAATATATGTTGGAAGAATAAGTGACTGAAGATAAAAACTTATATACTGGTTCATTATGCAATAAGTTGACCTAAGTTAGTTGTAGAGCCCAGGACTTAGCAGTTCATCGCTATGGAAATTCCAAAGGAAGAGCAGTCATTCGCTTGAAGAATTGACGCTGTGTTCCTAAGAGGATCTGTGCTAGCTGAGGGGTGCCCACACTGGAGGGACTGGGCCATACCTGTACCCAGAGCCCTGGAGCTAGAAGAGATCACTCTATTGCAGCCTCTCATCTTACAGCTTAGGAAATATATTTCAGAAGGGCGAGTAACCAGCCCAAGGCCCTAGTGGCTCTGGGAGTTGAGCTGGTAACAGGGCTGGAGCTGGAACGCAGCCTCCGGACCCTCAGCCACAGGCCTTCTGCAGGGCACTGGCACTAAAGGGGCTATGATAAAATATCACTGGGCAGGCAGGGTCATTGGAGGGGTAGGAGACTTGTTTCTCTGGCCATTAAAGCGGCCCAATAGCTATAGTTGGCTGCTTCTGGGCTGTAAGATCTCATCCACTTAAAAGGTCCTCTTTGTCTTCTGTTTACCATCCCTAATTGATGGTTTCAGGGAGCAGTCCAGCCTTTGCACCTGCCACTGTGCCTAACTAAAGGGAACATCATTGCTAAATGTTGCAAAGCTTAGCTTTGTGTCAGCCTTTCCACTTCCGTGAAGTCTTCCATGTCACTCGCCAGCCAGCCTCCTCCCTTGCTGATCTAAGGCTGCCAGTTCTGCCTGTAACTGCCTCTGTGTCCTCACTTTCTCAGGTCTTAACAGCTCTAAAATTCTCAAATTGGGTGTTCTTTGCTGGCTTTTGTTATTGTTTGGCCTGAAAGAGAAATAGCAGGCAATAAAGCAATATTGGAAATGTTGTTTTAACTCTTCCCTGAGACAGGTGAGAGGAACTGCCTCTCCCTCAGAGAGGCTCACCACAGATTGAGAAGAGTCTCCTGAGCTTCCTGTCAGGAGCTAGTCCTGGTCTTGCCGTCTGAGCTGGTAGCACTGGGCATTATTGGCCTGAGGCTCAGGAACACTTAAGTGTCTCTCCTTAAAGCCAAACCCAGGACTTCCAGACCTTTTTTTCATCACTGATCATTTTGTTGGTGTTTAATTTGGTTCTCTAACCCTGGGGTGGATGAGTCAGGTTAATATATGCAACTTTGAAGGGGCCCAAGAAAGGCTCACCCAGAGAAAAAATGAGATTTATTTCATCACTGGTACAGAGCAATTCTTCCTATAGGCAATTATAGTTTACAGTTCTTTAGTGGAAAACTTGGATCAAGGTTTGAAAATAACCAACTAAAAAGTATTTTCTGACATATCATGATGTCAGAACTATTTAGGAAAACAGTTCAAAATAATCAAACATGATAGATTTTTCTAAATTTCCTCTTACCTATTTATGAGAACAGAATGTCAGCACACCTGAATGGTGTATGCCTTTTCATCAGTGGAGCCTGTCCAATTTTGGTGTCCATTTAAGATGGTAACGATAGCGTTTTTAACTTAAAACCTTATCTTTTTATCTAAAATAGGTAAAACCTTGTTAGCCAAAGCAGTAGCAAACCAAACCTCGGCCACTTTCTTGAGAGTGGTTGGCTCTGAACTCATTCAGAAGTACCTAGGTGATGGGCCCAAACTCGTACGGGAATTATTTCGAGTTGCTGAAGAACATGCACCTTCCATCGTGTTTATTGATGAAATTGATGCCATTGGGACAAAAAGGTAGTGTTTCTCATGCTTATTTTGTGTTGTTTAGAAGCAAGACTGCATAGCTCTTCTCTGAGAATGAACGCTCTCTGGGCTCTCCTGTGAACACAGTTCTTGCTGTGCATGGCCCTCCGTAGATGCTTTAGGCTCTGCACTCCTGGGGGTCCGGTAACAACTACCTAGGAGCTGTGAAAGTCTCAAGATTGGTCAGTCATGAATAGCCATGTCTTGAGCCAGGCTTACCCTGAACCAGGACCATCTAGACTCTGGGGACATAGCTGTGAGCACGACTGTTTCTACCCTCGAGGTGCTCACAGTCAGGTTGAGAGATCAGACACCAAACATGGAGATAAAATAAATGATACAATTTCAGGCACAGAAACTGCTCTGAAGAAATATGATCTGTAACTTGGCTGATGGGGTAGGGGCTATCTTAGTGCATTTGTGCTGCTATAACAAAATGTCACAGACTAAATAATGTATAAAGAATGGAAATATATTTCTCACATTTCTGGAGGCTAGGAAGTCTAAGATCAAGGTGCTGGCATTGGTGTCTAGTGAGGGCTGCTGCTTCCAGGATGACACCTTGTTTGTTCTTTTCTCCAGAGGGACAAACACTGTCCTTACAGGGCCGAAGAGCATAACAAGCCTAAGCCAGATCCCTCTAGCTCTTTATAAGGCACGACTCCATGCCTGATAAGGCTCTGCCCTACCGCCACAGTGGGAATTAAGTTTCAACTTAATTTTGGGGGACACACACAGACCATAACAGGGGGTGCTGGTTCTTTTGCTAGAACAATTAAGGGAGTGACATTTAGGTTGAGAAAGGAAAGTTGAGGTGTTTTGTCATGATGAGGGCTTTGCTGTAATTCCTCATTAACAGATCAGTTGGGTCTTCATTCCTTCTTCTGCTCTTCTTTCCCAAAGATACGACTCGAATTCTGGTGGTGAGAGAGAAATTCAACGCACAATGTTGGAACTGTTGAATCAGTTGGATGGATTTGATTCAAGGGGAGATGTGAAAGTTATTATGGCCACAAACCGAATAGAAACTTTGGATCCAGCACTTATCAGACCAGGTTAAATTTCTTTTGTTTCATCATGGAGAATTAATGTGTTTATATAATTTGTGTTTTAAGTGTGCTTTAGGAGGATCATCAAATACTACAGTGAAACTTACAATATTAGGTAAGAGCATGATATAGTCTGTGCACTCTGGCCCTTTGAATTCCAGTCCTGTCTTTTTTTTTTTGAGAGAGAGTCTCACTCTGTTTCCCTGAGTAGAGTGCTATGTCATCACAGTCCTATGTCTTGATCTTTTCTTTCCCATGATATTCCCTTCTTAGTCTCAAGAATTTGCTGCCTTTTCCTGAAGAAATCATTCATACAGTAGCTAGATGTATTCTTTACATTCAGGTACTACCAGAAGAAGAAGTAGTACTTTGCCATCTTTTGTAAGGCTTTTAGCAAGATAGGTCTGTCCTTTTTCACTAAATATGCCATTCAGGAATTGCTTCTTTCATTTATTTCTGAAACTAAAAAGGAAAGAGGATTTCTTTTAAATGAGGTGAATTCAGATGTAGAAACTTACACCATAAAAACGAATGTTCAAGATTTGGATGTCCTTCCCTCAGAATACTGTCTGACCAAAACTGCATGTGTAAAGGAGATGGGCTGAGGCCTCTTTCTGAGCCACGGTAGGGCCTGACCTGGATGGGGCTGTGGCTAAAAACTTTTTGTACCTGCAGGCCGCATTGACAGAAAGATCGAGTTCCCCCTGCCAGATGAAAAGACTAAGAAGCGCATCTTTCAGATTCACACAAGCAGGATGACATTGGCTGATGATGTAACTCTGGATGACTTGATCATGGCTAAAGATGACCTTTCTGGTGCTGACATTAAGGTAAGAGCCTGGGCCAGGTCAGCTTGTTTCTGGAAATGTGGCCTATCAATCAGGAAAGACTGTGTTTTTGAGGTGGTGGTTAGGTGGGGTGGATGTGTGGGTGTCTGTGTTTTAACATCATAATTGTCACGTTGGTTTACCATGACATCCAAAATGGTAGATTCGCTTATTACTTTAAGTCACTTTTAATGCCCCATTTTATGGAATAGATGACCCTAAATCACCTGTACTGGCACTAAGCTTGCCACCTCCTCCACTAGGCCTGGTGACTTTCTCAGGTGTGTTAGTCATAGCCACTCAGTCCTGGGTCAGGGGAAGACCTCACCCCAGAGCTGCAGAGTAGGGACCACCACCCACTGCATTCATATTCTCAATTCATGTTCTGGTAGGTTGTATCAGATTGTACCTCTTGGTTTTACCACAAATGTACATGAGTTAGGACATTTCTTCCCAGATTTATAGCAAGGCCTGGCAGCGCTGAATATAGGTACAGCCTGCTTTCCCTGGGGAGATGTGGGTTCTCGTCAGGCATAAGTGCCATGGTTAGGTGGGAACAGCATGGGCAGTGCAGTGCCTTTCTAGGCCAGCACCTGCACTGAGCCCATGGGGCATCGGTCCCAGAGAACTAGGTTAGTATCTCAGTTGATGAGCAAAATCTTTTTTTTAATTGAAATTATTTAATTTTATACCAACTTAATTTAGGAAATTTTCAAGCCATCAAAAGTGTTGTAGCAGTAGTACAGTGATGTACCAAGTTAACGTCTTACCCATTTGCTTTCTCTTTCTACACAAACACATTTTCTTTTCTGTTGAACCATTTGAAGTAAATGACCTGATACGGCCATAACTAAACAGAAACTTCTGTGCCAGGACTAATTATTATTTTTGTCACATCATGTTACATACATTCGTATATATATATTAGAATAAATATTATCCTGCAACTTTCAGTATCTAACCAGAATACCTATTCTCCTATGCCTACATAAATGAAGTGGACATATACTCTCAATTGCCTCTAAGTTTCAGGGTATAATTTCATCTATTTCCTAGCAATATTATTCCCTGTAACAAAAGTGCAGCTGTAAGAATTTACTGACCTGCCAAGCCACACAGCTTAGAACCTCAGCCAAAGCTAGAACCCATAGCCTTGATTCATGGGCCAGTCTCCTCTCTTATCTATAATTACTCCCAGTTTAAGCAACTTTAAATCCTTTCAGAAAATAATTGGATGTTTAAAACATTTTAAAAATCTAATCTTTTCCCAAATGAGCAACTTGTGCTTAGTCTGGTTATCTTATACTTTATTTCAAAATAGCTCTTTCTGAATTGATTGTTAGAATAAAAATAAGTATTCATACTGTTCTTTCTTACAGGCAATCTGTACAGAAGCTGGTCTGATGGCGTTAAGGGAACGTAGAATGAAAGTAACAAATGAAGACTTCAAAAAGTCTAAAGAAAATGTTCTGTATAAAAAACAAGAAGGCACCCCCGAGGGGCTCTATCTCTAGTGAACCAGAGTTGCCATCAGAAAAATGGGAGTTTTCCTGACCTGAGAGGGATGAGGATGGGGAAGTTGCCCAGAGGGATCCATGTTCCAGTTGATTGTTATTAGCAAACATCCTGTGTGTCTTGGAGTGTGATGTGTAAGCTGTCCCTTGGGCAGCCTTCGTCTGCTGGTCACTGTGTAGCACTCTGCTTCCCAATAAAGCAGGCCCTTTCACAAACACTTCATCCCTGTTTCTGGAGTCTCCACATACATCCCCTCCTGCCCACAATCAGCTGCAACAAGAGGGTAGATCTAGCTTTAGGGAAGTTTCTGGGCAAGAAACCTCAGGCCAAAGTCACAGGGAGTATAGACTTAAGTACCTGTTGTGCACCCTCCTAATCACACCCCCAAAGCTGATGATTCAGCAGTAATGGGGGGGGGGATATGATATAAAAACACAGCCAGTAGTCTTAAATGATAAAGGCTGGCTGGGCACGGCTCACACCTGTAATCCCAACATTTTGGGGGGCCAAGGCAGGAGGATCACTTGAAGCTAGGAGTTCAAGACCAGCCTGGGCAACATATTTAAAAAAAAAATTTAAAAAACTAGCTGTATGTTGTGTATACCTATAGTCCCAGCTACTTAGGAGGCTGAAGTGGAAAGATCGCTTGAGCCCGGGAGGTTGCAGTGAGGTATTATGGTGCCACTGCACTCCAGCCTGGGTGACAGAGCAAGACCCTGACTATAAAAAAAATAATAATAAATAATAAAGGCTAAGTTCATTTGGCTGCTGTTTCCACAGAGAAGGAAATACAGCTTTCCAAGTTCTGTGAACCATGTGGGTTCTCAGCACTCAGGGGACAGGAAATAAGTCCTGGTGTTCTCAAGAGACTGAGGATTCCTAAAAGAAATTCTGAAAAGTCAGGGCTGAAGAATTTCTACCAGCCCTGCCCTGCCCTCCCTTGTTCAGAAATCTCATCCCTTTCAAGAGTGTTCAAAAACATGTCAGAATTTCCTTCCTTTCCCTTCCTCCATCTATTTCATTTCATTTTTTTTTT